>OX352294.1:11205042-11805042 GCA_947086415.1 Pammene aurita
TAGTATCTTGTTCTGACGAGAATATTTAAATAAATATTTCAATAAAATACTGTTTATAGCTCAGAATCCATATACGTTGCTAATTAGTTAGTCATAAAAAGGTTAAAAAGTCATCGTTTACCGTAGGAGATTAGGTTAGGTTTAGAAACAAAATAGTTTCAGAAAAATAACATTTAAGTACTTATAATCTAGGAAAAATAATAAAAATGTTTGCTATTAGGAACCGTTTTTATTTAAATTAAGTGTTTAAGTTTAAGTCGTTTAAGTTTCAATCAGTACACAAAAAAATACTACGAAATAAAAAATCGAGCAAAAAGTATAACTAATTTCTCTTTGACATATTACAAAAATAACATAAAGGAAATTCATGAGTAACATCAAGCTACTGCATAATAATTAAGCTATAATTAAGTTGACAAATCAACCAATAGTCATCATGAGTTACGATTTGTAGCAACGCGATGTCACAAAATGACTGTAATATATTAAATTATACGTTATACCAACATCCTGTTGAATTAACAATCTTAAACCTTATTTATATAGACATAAGATCCACCACTGTCCATTTAAAACTTTTGCTGTAGTATCATAGCGCACTGTTAACTGATTTTTCGTAAACTTTATTACATAAACATTAAAGATCATTATTGGTTAAAAGTGCTGCTGCATATTGGTCATGTTAGGCGATGCGCGTTTAATTTCCTAGTCGTTAGGTTACCTATGTAGATGTATTCATGTTGATAGGGATCTGTGGACGGGAAACTGATTTGCAAATGCATAAGTATAACTATTATAAGTGGCAAGATGTCAAAGACTCAAAAAAAGACGAAAAAACGAGGGAGGGAGCTTTTCTATTATTTGGTAGTTAAAGCGTAGAGCAGATGAGGCTCATGAAGGTTGAATGATTTTTTTTTGAATAAATAACTGTTAATTTTTTTCTCTTTATTTTGACAAAAAGAGATACATTTAATCTATTTCACCTATCTGTCAAACTGCATAGCATTTTGTTGGCAGAAAACTTATTTTACCCTCCACCATTGTACTAATAATTTAAGTACAGTCAGCATCAGATGTAGCTATTACGCAAACGAAGACGTCAGAAGTCCTTTTTAAAAAGGAATAAGAGCTTTTGACGTCTTCGATTGCGTAGTTACTTTTGATGCTGACTGTACATACTTATGTGGCTGTGGGAGTGTCTGCTTACTCCATTTGCAATAACAGGTAGGTAGGTAATCATATATATGTTAATATTGGTGCCTGATCTATAGTTTCAAAACTACTATTTCGTGATGATAATACTGATAAATTATGTACATATAAAGTTTCCTTTAATAACACGTTGGTGGAAAACAAGCATATAGCCCGCCCATGGATGCGTGCAATGCCAGTGACAACGATGCTGACATATTTATGTCGCATGCAAGAAAAAACGCAAGGTTAAATAACAATTAAAAGCTCAACTTGAATAATGTACCTAAGCACTCCATTTTTGTAAATGTTATGGCTCCTCTACACAATAGGCCATCATGGGCCATCATAGGGACGCAGCTATGCGTTAGAGGGAGCAATCGATATTGCCATTTCATTCTATCGTATAGCTGCGTCACTTAGACTGTCCCATGATGGCCCATGGTGTAGAGGAGCCTTTACATTCAAATTAAAGTAGAGTTAATGTGCCTAAAGTAGAACAACGTTTTTGTTTTTTGCGTCAATTTATAAACTTTTTATTTGACCACAATAGTTTTTCCTAAAACTATTTAAGTACTTTAGTTTAGAGCTCAACACGCAAAGTGAGGAAACGAAATATTTTTTTAGGGTACGCATAACATTCTGTCATTTTCGCTGCACTCCAATTATTAAATGTTGTTTTGTTACTTACATGTGCTTATAAATTGGTTTGAGGAAATATAAAATAAGATATACAATCAGTGCGATCAATAACTTAATGGATTTTGGGAGGACCAGAATGTGGAACTGACGGCGTGAACGTCGTATTTTCATTTAAATTAGACGTCTATGCTGGTTAGTCCAAACTTTGTTGCTAGGAAAGTCGGTGCAAAGTTAGAGCGGCTGGACTCTAGTATTACTTTAGAGCTACTATAATGAACTACTAGTAATGGAATGATCTGATTCCATTTTTCATATGACTAGTAATCATATGAAAAATGGAAAATCGTCACTATTTCCTGTGTCACACTGTTATTCTAAGTTGAAACGCTGTTGTATGTTCAGTAGGTCGGCAACGCGCGTGTGACACCTCTGGAGTTGCAGGCTTCCTTCAGGCATAGGCTGCGGTAGCTGCTTCCATCAGCCGGGCCGTTTACCATCGTTGTGGTATAAAAAAAACATACTTTTTTTTTTATTGACAACAAGATATTTTGATAGATCAACTTAAAAAAAACGGAACCCCTTTGGCACACACAATTTCAGACTAGACCAGTATTTTGATGGGTTTAATGGTAATGTCTCTTGTAGTGTTTAAAGCAATTTAAAGCGTCCTTAACACGAGTTTACTTGTTTTAACGAGATTTGCTCACCATTGTTTACCTTTAGATTAAGTTAAAGGTAGACCTGGCGGTTTGTATTGGATTTTTATTAAAGTATAAAATAATATGTTTTTGTGATTAGTTACGAGATTTTTTTAAAGAGTAAAGAGAACAGTGCATAGAGATGCAATAAACATTGAACTGGAGTACGATCAGCCTTTTCTGATCCGATCAGTGATTTCCGTGGTTTTCAGGGCAATTTTTTTTTAATGAAGGATGGGCAGACGTTTGACCGCGGCCTCACCTGGTGCTAAGTGATGATGCGGTCTACGGTGGAGCACGCTTACCTATGAGATACCTATTTACTCTCACTTTGAAGAGACCTAAATTGTACTCAAGTGGAAACACAGACTCGGGTAGGCTGTTCCACTCCTTGGCAGTTCGCATGAGGAATGTTGACGCGAAACACTTCGTGCGTATATGTGGATTACCTACCATAAAGCGATGCCGGAGTGCCGATTGTCTGGTAATCCGATGGTAAAATGGGGACGAAGGAATAAGGTTGTGCAGTTCCTCGGCACACTCTTGTGATTAAAATGTATCTTATAAAAGATCGATAGGATGGCAACCTTGCGACGATGCTCCAAACTTTGAAGTCGAGCATTCATTAGATTGTTCAGAAAAGTCGGATGTCGGATTGTCGGATGACGACAGTAATTATAAATGTTGCAATGCATCTAAAACTTTGAGGTTCCAGTACGATATTTAGGTATAGTCTAGGTTGGTATTTATTAAGGGGTACACTAAGCATAAGAAAGCTACATCATTTATAGTGTTGCATAGATATGATGGTTGCAGACAGCAAAAGGCGTATTTATATTTATTTCACACTGCTGTATAAGTGCGTCCTGCACTGTTTGCAAAAATGTGTAAATGTAATAAAAATCGTTTGTTTTGACAAATTTTAAATAAATCAGCCCTGCTAGCATGACTTACATTGTCGTACGAGCGCACGACTCTCCATACTTCAGGAAGACGACTACTCGAAGTATGAAGTCGCGCGCGACCACCCATGTTATGCTAAGCCGCCTGGTATAACAAGGTACGAGTATAAGCTAATTTGATGTCTACTATTCAATGTTAGACTATACTCGTATCGTATCCGGTATGTCCACATATAAAAAATACCGGTATAAGCCTTACTCACGGATCTAACTATAACCTTAATCTACTCTGTACATCTAATTGTAAGCAGACATGCAAACATTAGACGGAAAACATTTGCAAACACAATAAAACGGCCGTTTACCTTTACACGAACACTTACGCCAAATTATAAAATACAACTTCTATACGGGCCGTCCTACGATAATTAAAATTTGAGAGATAATGCTGTAATTTATTAAGTTTTTTATTGCGCAAAATTATTGTTAACCTAGTACTTACTTCGAAGATATTATTATAAAACATTTCCAGACAAAAAATAGGTCAACATCAAATTATCATCAATTTTTGATCGAAGTCAAAATTGTAGAACCTAGTTTCAATTTTATTACATTTTTTTAATTCAAGAATATTTCGTTAAAAATATTTCATAATTAAAAAGTGTCATTGAGCAAGTCGACTCTGGGATTAAAATAAATTAGGGAGTGAATTTAAACAACCCACATATTCAATGCGTTAATTTTTGAGAAGTGGTATTAGAATGTTTTTTTGCTTTTGTCAGTGACTACAATATTCAAAGCACTTTCCCTCCTATGCCGCGTCGCCGTGGCCACATGTATATGTAAATTGCACTGTCTCACGTAACCATACACTTAATGACTAAGCAATAACTTAATAAGTAATTGTAACTGAGATTGTATCAGCGTGATAATTACGTCAAATTACGTGTTTTACAATATTCTGACTTCCGTGGCGAAAGAAAATTAGTTTCAGCATGTCAACAACACAAGTTATGAAATACATACAGAGTGTTTTTTCAACCTTTAGCTATACTATTGTGTGAGATGATTCAATTCATCATACTTAAGAACTTTTTATCAACCTTAAAATCAAAAAAAAGTTGGTCTCCCCATAGAAAACGATCACATCGATTCGGCCTAAATATAAATGAAAAACCACCAACATTTTTTCGTGATTTCGGAGTTGTTACCATAGTAAAAGAGGGTCAGTGTAGCCTACTTAATCACCTCGCACAATATAGCTAAGGATTAAAACACATGTAAAAAATAATAAATGACACCAACTTTGACGGATAGTTTTTATTTGACTATACGAATGACACCTACACGCGCGTGTAGGAGATCCCTTTACTTATTTGTCGCGCTTTCAGTTACCTGAAATCTATTAAGTGACATGGAAATTGTTCTAAATAAATTCGAGAAAACCGAGTCGAGTCTCATCGCAGATATAAAATTTGAGGAAGGCCCAACTGGGGCCTATTTCTGGAACAATATTAGACTAATATTATGGAGGAACCTAGTCTTCAACAGAAGGACGTGATGTCACGATCCTCAGCTCTGAGGGAACACATAATGATGATGATGATGATTATTGGTCCTCGAAACGTCAAATCATATAATATGGGTTTCCATGACAACGCACTAATCATAAATATCATTATACTCGTAGTCTGATACTGTCCGATAAATGGGCCCCATGCTATATAAAAATAACAAATGACGGATGGCTCAGCAATGTAGGCAGATATACAAGCACGAATACATTTCCCGGATTCCTTGTAATCTGAATGATTAAAGTCGGGGCCTAACAAGCCTTCTGGCCTGAAATGGCGCTCGATCAAATATGCCGTTTCCTTCGTTATATTATAATGTTGTAGATCCAATCGAATATCGGAGCAGCATTTGAAATTGTAATAGATTTTCTTGAAAGTTGTTATTTGTTGTTCAGTCAGCCGCAAAAGTAACCGGACAAGCTGTTCAAAACGCTTGATACTCTTTTGTCTAGTATATAGAAAGCAAGAGCGTGGATATCATTTTGACTCCTTTTCTAAATGTCTAATTAATGATATCTCCTCCTGGCTCTTTCATCAGATAGGATAGGCCAAGGCAAATCGGGTTGCAGGGTTAAACAGATCCAGTTTAGATTTTTGTGAAGTTCATAAGATCGCCAAGTTGCCAATGAGGAGGACTTACTAGCGAATTTTCATGTCGATACGACGCTTAAAAGTAAGTTTAAAGTTTAAACTGAGTTATGCGATATTACATTTATTTATTTATCGTATGGCTACATGTCACTGGATATAGCTAGGCATTTCTTTCCTGGGGTAGTAGTAGTGGGAAAGCAGATGATGAAGAAAACCCAGTGAGTGCTGCAACTTGGCAGCTCCACTGTCCCCTCTGGACCTCGCAGCACTCACTGGGTATTACATTGTTACGTTTATTTAGATAGCGTACAACTATAGTAGACGGTTTCGCCTACATTAATAGTCGGATAAAAACACAATAAGGAAAAAGAAAATAGCGGAAGCGAGTGTTAGGTTTGACGTTAGATAAATATATAAATATGTTCCCCTTGTATCCTTCCTAGGCACAGGCGACAGAAGAATTCCTTTAACCATCCATTATCCTTGGTATTCGTGATCATTATAGTAAAAATAATTGAATGGATGAAGAACATTTTTTTCTTATTAGAAATTCTTGTTTCAATTTCAATGTCTTCCTGACAATCTATATAAGGAGACATAGTTTCGTAGAAAAGAGTGTGGTATTTCTTGTAAAAAATACCGCGATCATTGGTGTGAGGTTATTTATGACTCTATTATAACTGGTTATGCTCCTTCCTAGATTTGTACATAAATAAAACACAAGTACCATTTTTGAATCAAGAAAAAAATATTTGTTGGAAGTTCAAGTAGGACATTACATACGCACACAAAAGCTACGTTAAACGCTTACCATCATGTGGTTTGTAAGCGTGTTTGCCAACGTTGTGTTATAAAAATACGCCATAATTTATTTTAAAATGCTACAGGCCTAGGATGGCAGCAGTTTGTCACAGGATAGTGTGATATGAAATGACAGTTTGGCGGCAACTCTCATTTTATATCACGCTATATATCCCGCTATGCTGTATATGACATCATATACATATCAAATGGTCCTCATATTTATATCAGCAGGTCACTAGTTATAGATAAGGTTAACCCTGTGTACGTAATGATAGTCGCCATCAAATATATCGGAGCGGCCATGTTGGTCACAAATATATGAACAACGCCTCTATTGTCAAGGCGATCAAGTGCATGTTCAGATATTTTTGAGTACCCTGGCAGCTCCGATATATTTGATAGCGACTGTACATAGTAAAATACTGTTCCACGGAGCAGGTAAAAGAAAGCACTTACTTAAGAAGTTTAATATTAGCTGGCAGTACCGTACATAATTGTTGTAATGATAAAAATTACCTATCGATTTCACATTAAGTATTGGCCCTAGTATGGTAGTCTAGTTTTAGTATGACAAAAACGCGTTTTCCTTTTAATTACGGTTAATACCGCATTAGACTAAATTACTTCTTCTTATGTCATTATCTCCTAAACGGGTAAAAACCACTTCATCAATAAATATCGTCTGAATACTACATGATGGTGGACATTACACATGTCAGTCTAGAAGGATGCACCTTGATATACAGTGTGGACGTGCCATCAATAATTGAGCACAGGCATTGCTGGCATACTTTTACTATACTATAAGTAGTATTTAACTCTAACGTAGAATAATTTTTACTTTTAAGCACTTTTGCTTAAAAAGTATGGTATCCCACGAAAGCGAAGCGGGAGTTATAGTAGAAGTTTAGTCAATTGGGAGTTAAGGACTATTGTATGTCTTTCCTCTTTCCCGACCATAGAACAATAGTATTCTGGACCTTTGGGAGGCCTATTTGGAGCCGAAGCCAACATGCAGAGACCCTTTCGACAATTTAATGAAAAGTGAGGGGAATACTAAGCGGGTACTGCCCCTGCCCATATCATGGGACGCAAGCAGAGACAGCTTAGCACCCGTCATGGTGTAAGGTCTAAATGGAGAGTAAATAGTCTAACTACTGGGCTATTGGATGAAGAACCGGATGCCTGCCTAATAAAAGAGTATCCAATTTTATTTCAGGCAAACGGTGACTCGCTCTCCGCAAGATTGGTCCCCATAAAAAATTACATGGAGTTAAGGACTTATTGTTACCTAATTTAAATATTGATTTTCTTAAAACTTTGTTTTTCTTTGCAAGTGTTCGGCGATTTGGCGTCTGAGAATATTTGCAAAACTCAACTCTACACAGAAAGTATTTTTTTTATTTAAGCACTCTACTTTGTATTGTAATTGTAAAGACTATGGACATTGGAGTATTTTAAACATTTAGAAAAGTTTAAAATACTCCAATGCTCCCTAAAATTACCATAATTTTTGAATATCTGCTACGATCGAAACGCACCTGCCACAGACTAACCACACAACATAGCGAGCCTTTTCTATCCGCATAAAACGTAATTCACAAACTATATTTACATTAAGCCTACGTGTTGTGGTCGCTTCAAAAATGTACCGGTCCGCCTTTGCAGTGTTAGGTCTTGCTACTGATAATTTCTGCGTACTATAAAATTACAAATACATAATTAGTTAATGATCTTAAATATTATCTTGTAAATTGGTTTAAATTATAATGTAAAGTGTAAATTAGAAAAAGTACACGAATTACTAGACCCACAGGATGTGTAGAGTTTCATCATTGTAGAGTTTTGTTGATAAGTAACATCACGTCTTGGCGTCTTTTTCACTGCTGCGGTTTTCGCATGCAGCGCCGGTGCGCGAGCGAAATAGTACTCTGCGTGTGTATAGCGCTGTCACGCTTGCACACCGTCGCCGCATGCGGTTGCGGGGCCAGTGTGATAATCGCCTTAGTTTCCTAATTGAGTTACGGCAATGTAATTAATAATTTAGTTACGGCAATATTTAACCAATTTTGCCCGCGGCTTCGCTCGCGTTAAATTCGGGGTAACACGGTTCCCCTTTGCCCCCCGTAATGCTGCATACAAACTTCCACCCTCCCATTTTAGGGAAGTGGGGGGTTAGAAAGAGACAAAAAGTAGCCTATGTCACTCTCCATCCCTTCAACTATCTCCACTTAAAAAATCACGTCAATTCGTCGCCCCGTTTTGCCGTGAAAGACGGACAAACAAACAAACAAACACACACACTTTCCCATTTATAATATTAGTATGGATGTTAGTAAATAAATTCGGTTATGTTTAATCAATGTTCATATACATATGTCAGGTAATTTCTAGTTACATTTGATTGCAAACGCTGAAAACATAATCGTAAAACATCAGTAGTTTAGTACTTACCGTACTTGCAAAATTATGATACAAATAATAACCGGTGTGACTGGTCTCAATATGTGCCTATATTTATGTGCCATAGTACATATATTTATGTGCCAATACATGCTTCAGGTGCTTACATATTATTGTTAGACTTGCTCAGATGAATATGACAGGTGATATGTACACATATTTTTGATTGGTAAATCTGTTCAGATGCATATGTACCTTTCTATGCTCATTTATTTTTGAAGCCTCGGATTTGCTCATATATTTATGAACTCGACTGTACCTATTTCTAAATACAAATGATTGAAATGATAGACGAATAATAATTTCACTTGGTCAAAGTCATAAGGTGGAAACAAACGACGTGCTGTTCCGTTGAGCTTCGCGGCGGAGCGTGATTCAATATTTGTTGAAGAACTATTATTATTATTATATACGAGTAATCTACTGATGTACCGAACGGAAACATTCCAAAATTACGGAATTCTCCGCATAAGAAAATTTCGGCAACTTCTTTTATTACACTTACTCCAATTTAAATTACCTATATTGCTTGTGAAAGTTTCTGGAAATTTCCGAGAACTTTTCCAACTTTTTTGAAACTTTCCTCAACTTGCACATCAGTAATATAATTTGTGGTTGAAGTGTCCGTCCGCGACATACGGACGTACAGAAGTCGAGAAATTGCTAAACCCCTCACTTAAAACTCACTTAAAACTCCTATTACTCGTAGTACACTATGATTTCACATATTTTGGTATTCAATAAAAAAGTATTCTATGGCCCTTCTATTTACGTACCTGTCTGGATGCCAAATTTTATCCAAAACCATTAAGCCGTTTTTGCGCGAAGGAGGGATAAACCTTCAAACGTACAGTTATAAACTTAAATGAACAAACTTTCGCATTGATTATATTCGTACTTACGATAAGTCAAGTAATGCTACGGAGCACAACACAACTTGTCTCCGTGTGTGTTGCACCTAAAGGCGGCTACACACTGCCCATTAAGCGGCGGTTAGAAATTACAGACGCACCGATCGCCTCCGGCTTGGTAACGCGTACGTATATCCTGTGTAAATATGGTATTCACGAAGATCACTGGCTGTCTGATATGCTAAGACATCAAAATAAATAGGGCTATGATAAATTGGGATAAGTCCCGCCGAGTTTCTTGCCGGTCACAATACTTCTCGGGTCAGAGGTGTAGGGTTAGAACCGGTGGTAGTTTTTTTTTCTCTCTGACGTTCATAAGTGCATTGTAATGTGCCTAAATTGAAGAATAAATATCTTTTATCTATTTTGGGTAGTCAAAAGCACACTCCCTATGTTTAGAAACATTTTATCCGATACCTACTTATCTGATCCGTCGTCAGTATTACCTGACAACATTGTGTAATGCTGGGGGTAAGAAAAATATTGTGATAGAGAATCTAGTCAAAGCCCGAAGGCAAAGTCGAGGATTTTTTATGACTCGACTGTGCAATATTTTTTTTTTTACAGAATTACATGCAACGTTTGTCATGTCACTTACCGAGAAAAAATAAATATTAAATATGCTAACAAAAACTCAACATTAATCCACACATATTTTATAAGTATTATTCTAATTTGTACAGTAAAAATAAGTAATATTTTATGTAAGAATTATGTATTAATGTAATTAACCCTAGGGAATAAGGTATTACTCTAACTCCCGTTGCGCTTGCGTTGATTACCACGCTTTATGAGAAAGTATGATAAAAAAAGTTACTACAGAACTGATTTCATCGTCATCACACTTGGTAGTGTGTCATCACACTTGTAGTCACAAAATCGACAAAAGATTTGATGACTGTAAATTTAACTATACTTACTTACATTAAACTTTACTTACTTAGGTACTACTCTACTTGCTATGAACCTTTACGCTAAACCTAGACGAGTAAGCAATATCAACGACATTCAAGGTATTCAAAGGGTTAACATTAGGTCCAATTATACTAGAAGCTAGCTGTCCGACGACATAACGTTTCGCGAATGCCAGTCTGTACCGTTCGCATTCCTTCATGCGCTTGTAATGTCTGGACTGGGCTCTTTGAAACGTCCTAGACGTTCTACGGTTAGATCGCTTTGTATAGGTTCGGTTCAAATAATTTGAAACACGCGTTAGGTTTTAAACTGCCGCACGTGCGAGAGATGTAATACTGTAAGTAATTTTTTCCTGATTTTTAAAGTATCGTACAGTCACTTGCTTAATGAAGGTCGCAAAAATATATATCAGACTGATACATGACATGACTGATTTTCCCTTAAGACCGGGCAACCTACGAAACCTAAGAGATAGGAAACGAGGAAATACTAGCAACGACTAGTTGCAGACTAACCAAGTCTACCAAAATAACTTATGTAATCGGACCAAAGTTGTATAATGCCATCCCAAAGTATATACAAACCCTAGAAAATAATAACTAATTTTTTAAGGAATTGAAAAAATGGCTAATTGAAAATGCTTTCTTTGACCTTAGAGAATTATGTGACATAAAATTAACTTAATTATAATTGTGTAGCTCTATTGTAATCAGAATTGACATCGTTTGACTTTTGTTATAAATTGCGAATTAGTATTATATAATAGCTCACTAGTATTAATTTTAGTTTTATTTTTTCTTTTGACGTGTATTGTGTCTGTGCATTTACGAAATAAATGAATATGAATTTGAATACATCAGATCAAATGGATCGTAAGCCAAGAACAAAAAAAATCATGAGTTCATGACCAGTCGCGTTCGCGGCCCAGGCTAACTTGTGAAGTGGTTAAGACTTAAGGGCAAACAATAAAGCCCCGTGAAGGTCAGCTGCTGCTCCACTGGTGGGTTATGTGATTAAAAATTCGTCAGATGATAATATGAAGTTACAGTAAGCAGAAGTGGCGTAGTTTTTAGCTAAATTAATAAAAAAAAAACATTTTAGATATATTAACTTTGGAATACCAAAATTACCAAATATTTAAACCTAACACTAACAGTCCTAATACTAACTATTTTACTCCCCATGCAAAATCAGTAATTACTAAAATAACATACATTGTATACCTAATTATTAAAATAGCACACATTGTAGTGCTTCCCAGGTACGGGACTTTGGAAACGTGAAATGACATGACCGACTGTTTAGCACGTTTTAGTGTCAACACGTGACTTGTAAGCTCTTGTGACAGATATATTATACTTAGAGCCGTTTTCTTACTTAAAAATACACAAACTCAAATACATTAAAAACTCAATCTATGTCAAACGCAACCACAAATAACCAACCAATATTTATTGGAGTTGTATTGGAGTTTCATCGTGTATTACGACGTGTTTTAAAGAAAGAATACATGACCCATTGTCAGCAGCAAAAGTAACTAAGAGAATGTTTAATGTTTATTAGTAACAATTTTACAGCAATATAGCGAGTATAAGCGAGTTTCTATTTCTGAAATATCAACGGTAAATAACCAAACGTAAGTAAAGTATTTTAAATGCAAATCCAAACGCATTTCTCCTTCCATTCAAAACTGTAACTTTCAAAAATCACTAATTTCATTGCGTACGATTACATGCTTGATACATGATATGTAACACGTAAACGTAACAATACTTTAAAGATTAACAATTATGGCTCACAAGAAAGTCTAAGCGTTTTTCACTTTCGCCGTACAGGAAATCCGTGAGATAGCATTCGAGCATCAATCACTGGTGGGCAATTTCGTCAAACGTCCGTCGGTGTCGGTGCTAATCGACTTGCATAGGTTTGAACTCTGATATGAGAGGAAAAATGACTAGATGATTGTTTAGGATGTTGCTATGCGGTAATCTATAGGTACTTGGCGTATGACTTTTGGATAAGGTTTAGTCTTCGTGAAAGCTTATGTCTATAAGATCGGTTAGGTATGTTGCTTTCAGAAAAATACTAACGCTGATGACTAGATGATCGTTGAAAGCTTGGTAAGCGTGTGACTATTAAATATTACTTTGAGCTGTGAAGTCATTTTTGAAAAGACTAGTCTATGGTCGATCGGTTAGGAAAGTTCATCTTAGATAAACGCTAAGCGGTAAAAGATGACTCAATCCCCATGCTTCCTAGTTCCTACAATGATAATCTTACTACGTATTTTATTAGACATGCGTTTTAAGATGCTTAGGGTTATACAGGGATTTAGGTTCTCGTTTCCTGTGGATATTGCAAAAGTTATTTTTGGTTGGTGTCATTATCAGCATAAAGGACTTCCCTCTTACGTAACTCTATGCGATAGAAAATATAAGTTACACGCACGTACGCCTTTAACTACTAAAGGCGATTTTTATTTTAATGAGTCTGTATGACCTGTGAATTAGGTTCTGCCAAAGTCTAGCTCACTATCATGCTACTATGTTATGCTTCTGCTGGAATACAGGGTTCGAAATTATCAAGATAATTATGATCTCTGATATTTATCGCGATAATTATCAGATAATTATTCCCGGTCGGGTTTTTTTTTCTATTATAGTTACCACGCGCGATATTTTGTGCTTTCCGCTTTTACAAATTTTGGGTTATTATCAAATCGATAATTATCTGCCATAAAAATTACGATAATTATCGCGATAGTCACCAAGATAACTATCATTGATAATTATCCTTTAAAACTTTGCTGGAGTACTTTTGGAGCACGTTGGCATATTGGCAATTCAGAGATTGTGGGTTCAATTCCCACAGTCGCTTGAGTCGTTCATAGTTATTTTTTTTCTTTGTAATGGAAATTAGTACGTCATACTACGTCATACGGGGGTTCTTAAACTACGGTGACCACTAACCATAAAGTGGGTGGTATACTCGTTTACCACCGACGTGTTATAAAAAATGTAATGAAACATTCATTCTAATTACCTTTCTTTTGGGTTTTTTCTTTCAAGACAATTTATATTATAACGTTAACTCGCAGGTCAAGCGAAACAAAAGACAATTATGTTATTTTTTCGCACTAGCTACGAACGCGGCCCGGGTCATGTTCACTTAATTTCAGTCACTTATTATTCTAAATTAACTCTAAACTTTCCCATCATTGTCTCCCTTTAAATATTTCACCTCATAGCGGCAAAGTGTTTACAAAAACAACGATAATAAAGCAAGCGGTGGAGCTTCTAATACTATCAGCAGATGGGTTATTTTGCCAATGTCTGGTTTCTTAGCCTTTTTTTTTAACATCTTAATTCGTTTGGGTTCATGCACTGATTCTCGCTTGATGTCCTCATGCACTGCTAACCTGATAATTAAAATTGCATTAGTTTATCAAGATGTAGTGAATTCTGTTTTTATATGCGAATTTGAACAATTTGCTATGAATATGATTCATGCATGTGTATCATGATTTTCTTAAATATATTAATGTTATGGTAAAACTTTATACAACTTTATTTATTATTTATCGTATGGCTTAGTACATGTCACTGGATATTACATTATAAAGCTTAAAATAAAAAAAAATAAACTAAGATTAAAATTTTGCCCGGATTAAGTAGGCAACCGCATCCTCAGTTAGGTTCTTTAAATCTTCTATGTGGCCTGTGTATTTTGTGAGGGGACATTGCAGCGCTATGTGTTCGATGGTCTGGTCTGGGTGTCCACAGTCGCAAGCAGGGAACTTAACAGCCACTAAATATAATTTTAATCGTTAAGGTTTCGTAAAAAACATTAATTTGACAGCTCAAATAAGGCTTCCTATTTATTTCTTTAGTAAGTATTTGATAACGGGCCAAAGCTAATCAGCTTGGCCGTGGCTATTAATACAATCGTATTAAAAGATTTTTTGAACCCCCGCCGCATAAAGGGGATATGTTTGACCGCTATGTGTTTGTTCACCATAGTACACATATGTAGCTCTTAAATGGTAGACCTGATTTGAATAAGGGTTTTTTATTTGTAAAAAAATTGTTTAGCGATGCTTCCTAGACATGTTTTATGAAATTCATTTCAGTCGTTAATGCGTTTGTTTTGTATTTCTTATTTTAATTCATAATTATAATACTTAGTGATCTGACAATGAAATTAACAAATTCCTGCCTCAGTAAAGTACAGAAATCATCAAATGTAACTGTAAATGTAACTTTTATGTAACTGTAAATAATATAATACAGGAATTAGGTAGTTCCATTAAAACTATTAAAAACCAGAGTCATTTACCTTCCTGGCACTCTCACAATCTTATCACTTTGATTTAGAGAAAAAAAATACATAAAAAATGGAAAATATATAGAAGGATAGCCACTACGACGCCTTTTCAAACTTACGATCCAAAATTAAAAACGAAGAAATTTCTTGTTGTAACTAATTTATTTCTAGGACAGAAAATAATATAAAAACTATCTCTAAGTCGTTTTGGTCATTTATCAAATCAAAAAAAGATAACAGTGGTATCCCCGATTCACTCTATTTAGATAATATCACGGCAAATGATGGACTTAGCACGGCTAATTTATTCAATGTTTTTTTCATTCAGTATTTGAACCGATTAATTCTTCTGCGCCTATTAATATAAATACTCCACATATATGTGTTATTAACACCGTTAAAATTGATGTACCCCTTGTGGAAAGGTATTTAGAAACATTAAACGAGTCAAAGGGAAGCGGCCCAGATGGCATTCACCCCGTGTTTTTAAAACGTTGCAGTAATTCTCTTGCGTTGCCGGTATGTTTACTCTATAACATTTCACTTAGCTCCGGATCCTTACCAAGAGTTTAGAAAAAATCTATTGTTGTGCCTATATTAAAAAATGGTGATAAACATAATATTAAAAACTATCGTGGCATTTCTAAATTATCAGTACTTTCTAAACTTTTTGAAAAAAATATTTATGACACGCTGTACCCAACTATAAGACCGATACTTATAACGCAGCAGCATGGCTTTATTAATAAACGATCAACGGAGTCCAATTTATGCGAGCTACTTGACTATGTTCTGTACGCAATGAACAAGGATTATGAAGTGGATGCTGTGTACACGGATTATTCAAAAGCATTTGATAAAATTTCGCACTCGGTCTTATTAAAGAAACTCGAATCATTTGGTATTCACGGGGGCTTGCTGCGTTGGCTTACATCGTACCTACGCGATAGAACCCAAGCTGTAACTAATAACTATTAAAGGGTACACTTCTAGTTTTGCCCCAATTACATCAGGGGTCCCTCAGGGTTGGTTCCCACTTAGGACCCCTATTATCCAATGTATTTATTAATGATGTCATCAACTGCTTTATACATTCTAAAGTATTATTATATTCTGATGATACCAAGATCTTTACTTTGGTGAAATGCGAAGCTGATTGCATTAATTTACAGGATGACCTTAATAGATTAAATAATTATTGTCTGAGCAATTATCTCTATTTAAACATAGATAAGTGTTCGATTATCGCATTCTCACGAAGGCTGGATCCAATAACATTTAATTACACCATAGGTAACCAAAAACTTATAAGAGTTACGGAGGTTAGAGACTTGGGAGTGTATCTGGATAGTGAAATTCAATTGGTATCACATATAAACAAGATAATATCTAAAGCTTATAAAATGCTAGGTTTAATTTTTCATCAGAGTAAGGATTTAATAAACCCTACGACGTTACTACTTTTATATAATGCGTTTGTAAGATCACACTTGGAATATGCGTCTACAGTTTGGAATCCCCACTTTTTAGTGCACATGAAGTCTATAGAACGTATTCAAAATAAGTTCATTAATCGTATGAAGTATAAATTTAAATCTTTCATACCTGAGAATTTTGAGTCCCTCCAGGTGAGAAGAGAAAAGAGAGATATAATATTTTTATACAAATTAAATAATTTTGTCGATTCTGAGGCCCTCCTTAGCAAGATTCTTTTGAGATATCCTCATTTCCGAACACGGTCCACTGCTTTGCTATCTGTTCCTTTCAGTCGCAAAAGATATGTAAGTAATGGGTGCCTTGCAAGATCTTCCAATATTTACAACAAAAAATATTCGCATATTGATTAATTCCAGCTGAATTATAATAGGTTTTTTCCGCCATCAAAAAGCTTAAAATTTAGCTTAAAAGTAGAAATAAGAAAATTTACAAATAAAGTCTTTTGCATGTTGTACCTAAATCCAATTTCAAATTGTTCTCGCTTAGTTTTAAATTCTAAATGTGCTTGTTTTATTGGTTAAAATATGCATGTATACCTTTTGATTTGACACTAAATTATTATGTGTTATTGTTATTATTATGTTACTTTTTCTTTTCAAACCTGATAATAATGATAATATTGTAAAATTCGTAGACTCTTCTCAATATCATGTTTTCTTTCTCATGTTAATTTTTCGGAGCAAAGGTATTCTGTATTACTTATAAGTGGAAACTGTTTTGGCTTATTTATTAACTTATATGCTTACCTTCTTGTGTTATTGTATGCTGTTAGTTTCCCTAAATAAATAAATAAATAAATTTAACAAAATATTTTTTAATAGGTACATTTAAGAAGCATAATATAATACGCGAGATTTTCATACATATTTGTACAACAAAAGCAGTCAAAAATAGACATGTTTGTTTAATAATGCACCTAATTCGATTTAACACTAACCCAGTGTGATAATAAAGTATTAAACAGACAGTTATGCGATGGAATGTCATGATTGCTTCCGCCGTTTTTACGTGCGCGCGCGTCGTCGGATTAAGTCATTTAAGCAATTTATCGACCATCAATACTACCGTTTGACGATAAATCGTTATGTGTAAAGGGATCATGTTCAGGTAGCGCTTGACATAATGTATGCGTTTGCGTGTAAGGTATATAATCCAATCATTGGGGAATCATCTCCATACATTGCCTTACAAAAGGTGGAGAAGAAAATGTTTTAATGGCTATTGGTAGGCTATAGGGTAGTTATTAAAATACTAGATTTGAGACCTTGAGGGGGGGGGGGGGTGCGTTGGTCGCCATCTTGGTTTAAACGTGCCATAAGTCCGTTTTTGAACCTTGGCGCTTAAACGGTTATCAGTATGCCTAAAATCTCTATGCAACGTATGAAGAGCATTAAATTGTCTACAATATTTCCATACACAATACGGTACCCCCTGTATCTTTATATCTGTAAGTCTTACAGATATAAAGATACAGGGGGTGAAAAAGTGTATATTTTCTTATATCATAAGAATTTTATATATTAGCTTCAAAGTTTTGTGCTTCGAGATAAGGAAATAAAGTCTCTACCACAGTTTTGTTATCTTCTAATGATTCTTTTAAAAGATATTCAAAAGTTGAATTCACCCCTAGAGCGCTTATAGAGGGGGTGAAAGTAGTTAGTCTCACACACAAAATCAGTGTTCTATTACTCATCATAAAATACTACTAGGCGTTGTTAGGTATAGCAATCGATCAATTCGGGTATAATGAATTTAGATTTGACAAAAAACATATACGCTTTCAAGAAAAAAAAATTTTTTTTTGAGAAAGTGCTCAAATTTAATTGCCAGCCAATTAAATCTCGTATTGCTATAATTATTTTAATATTATATTTTAAAATGTTAGTAGCATAACTTTTTAATTGTAAAACATGCCTCAAAGTTAACTTGTTCGAAGTTAAATTGTAATATGAAGTTTTTTTTAAATGTAATATGCGTTTTTATTTATGTACCTTTGTTTAAATGACAGCAGCAATCACAACACCTAAATTTTGGTGCCAATCACAAAAAAGTATTCAATAGAAAACTTAAATATTTCTTATCAGCCGCAACGTATGAATAAGCCGTATCTTTCGCAAAATCCATGTTGTCCTGTAGTATAAGTCGTTTAGGACGATGTAAAGTTTAGGCATAAATATATAAACCTTACGAAGTATAGCTAGACGTCGGAAACACCTGGTAGTAGGAAAAGTAAGGAGAATTTCTAACCACAAACTCATTGTCATCAAATTACGCTCGTAAACTGTGTAGTGTCTTAAAACGAACATAATAAAGCAAGACATGAACATGATTAACAGTTTCACATTTTACCTAATGTGTCTTGTCTAAAGAGAATGAATAAATAGAGGAACTTTTTGAGGCTTCCATGTTTGACAGCTTCACTAGGTAGATGGTGTTGTACGGTCAGCATCAAAAGTAA
The DNA here is from genome assembly GCA_947086415.1 of Pammene aurita. Taxonomy (NCBI): domain Eukaryota; kingdom Metazoa; phylum Arthropoda; class Insecta; order Lepidoptera; family Tortricidae; genus Pammene; species Pammene aurita. The sequence goes on from OX352294.1 coordinate 11,224,012, forward strand.
CTATGCAATCTAAGACGTCAAAAGCTCTTATTCCCTTTTAAAAAGTACTTTTGACGTCTTCGTTTGCGTAGCTACTTCTGATGCTACTGTACAGCCCCATACATTATGCGGTAACTCTGGTTCCGATAGCGCTTCAGATTTACCGCATAACATATAGGACCGTTCAGCGCCATCTTGAAACGCTATCAAACTTGAAGCCTCAAAAAGACTGTGCTTCTCTATCTTATACATTAATTTTGGTCTTGTCTTGTCCCATTAGTTCGATTTATTAGGACTGTACAAACTATTTCTTGATTAGAGTTATTTGTCTTGATTTAATTTCGTTTTATAGGATGTTTTAATTAAAGTCTACCTACTGGCTGGCTCATTAAACTAAAAGTTAGATCCTATTTTATGGTGCTAGGTAATTCTAGTTCTATGACGCCCTTTTGACGGAAGGGGAGCTTATCTCTTTTTATTGGGCTGAAATGATGATAGACTTTAACGTATATGTTGTCGTTAAATTTGACTCAGTGTGATGGCTTCAATGCACTTCTCTGTGGCATTTACGAAAATATGGAGAAGGCGTAACTTTTTTGCGATATACGAACTTTTATATTAATATAAATATTTCTGCATTCCTATTATTATCGCACCTATTTATCCCTTACAATATCTCGATTATTTCATTAAGAGTATTAACAGTCTACAGAACACATTTTGTATACAGTCTTGACCAAATCCATTAGCAACTGGTACAGAGAGATAAGCTAACCCTTTCCATTTTCACATTATCAATTAAAAACATTGATTGTTTATTTGTAACATTGAGATGCTGTCAAAACAGCATTAGAAAGTGACATGCAGGAAAGTGATGTCATGTTGGATAACCCTAACCATTAATCGATTGTAATACGTTTTAGTTTAAATTATTACACGATCCATATTTGCATCTTATCCGGTTATAAGTACCTAGTTGTCGAGTTGATAATAAATAAATTACTATGTCTATAATTATGTGGAATGAAAAGATATATTTAAATATCCGGTGCTAACATTATAGTGTGTAGAGATTATTTGAGAATTATATTATACTACTTACTTATTATTAAAAACAACAAAAAAGAGCAACTTAAGTAAAATAAACCATGTTTTAAATTTCTTTATTGACAAATAACGCATCTCATTGTTTAGTTTTCTTCTTCTTTCCTGTCGACGGTTCCCATTCGATATGTGCGAAGTGCATGGTGGGGGTAACATGAACGATCGCAGTGCTTGTGCACTGTGGCAAGAAATTAAACTGCAAAAGGCTCTTTTCAAAATATTTTACACCACCTATGTCACCTCAACTCGGTCAACATTCAAAATAGTGAATCAGCTAGATACATTCCATATAAGCAAGGATTCCAAGCCATTCATAAAAAAGAAAAAAAAATTAACCCCTACCCAAGAAATAGCGCGACAATCATGCACACAGAGAATATGGGGGATGCCCAGAAGGCAGCGGTGTTGACAGCCCTGACGGTCGCGTCGCTCAGGTCAAGTTTAGTCAGAAACAGTGCAATTTGTGAGCAAGTTTTAAAGCATTGCAATACAACGTTTAAAGTATTACTTGTCTTTTGTTGCTCTACTTTTTGTGCACGCATGATATAAATATATATTTGAAATAAAATGGCTTAAACTATTTTAAACTTGACATGGTCATCATAATATCTACTTATGGATAAATCGCCATTTTGTTATTTTCTCTGCTTCTGTCTTAAAGCGATGGCAATGGCATTGCTAGAAAAAGGGGACAATATGTAACCACTAACATGCTGGTCAGATGACATATGGAAAAAGTTGGTCGAGCCTGCAATGGCGCAGTATTAGACGAAGTGGCGTGAGAATGAGGATTCAGCAGTTGATTGGGATATAAGCTGACATTGGAATATTTTCTATCTTAATGTGAATGCGTATGAAAATAATTGAAACTGATTAGTTTCTCACGTTACCGCCAAGCCTTTCCCAGCTCCTAACCGAATTGGGTCGGTGCTAATAGGCCATTGTTGATGCTAATCTGTTTGTTGCAGATCGAAACATCCGATTGAGAAGGTGAGAAGCGTGTGCGGACCCACTTGCCTAATTGCTGAATTGAAATCGGTAAGTACCTCGATTAATTTAGCTAAAGGGAACTGAATTTTATGTAATTTGTATTTATTTTCTGACTCTGACGGTATATTTATGTAAATGTAACGTGTTGTTTAAAATGTTACATAGTTTAACTATGTGTATGATTTATGCCATTGAATCGGATTATTCAAATGAAATGAAGAAATTACGTTTATCGTTCCTTAAAAAGAAGATCGTAAATTTCTTGAATAAATATCGCAGTAACCCAAGTAATAAATGATTCGCCGACATTGTATTATATGTCTACCTCATTGTAAACTTTTCTGCATCAGGTATGCAAGCTATATGAGTACGTAATTACCGATCTAAGTTTCGCAATATCTAAATAGCATGATTTTTAGGGTTCCGTACCTCGAAAGGAAAAAACGGAACCCTTATAGGATCACTTTGTTGTCCGTCTGTCTGACTGTCTGTCTGTCAAGACCATTTTTCTCAGAAACGCGTGGAGGTATCAAGCTGAAATTTTATATCAAATACTCAGGTCTATTGTCCGTTAGAGCTGTGAAAAAATCAAACTTAAAAGCCAACGCAATCAAAAGATACAGCCGTTTATGCCGCAAATTTTCGCAAATTTTCGAAACTCGCAAGGGAATCAAAATCTACAGGGTACTTCCCGTAAACTCAGAATCTTGAAATTTGGTACGAAGCAACGTCTTATAGCACAGATAAAGGAAAAATTGCGAAAACCGTAAATTTTTTGTTACATCATATAATAAAAATATTTTTAATAATTTTTCAACACACCTGCTCGTAATGAGGTTCTGATTCCACCGCTTTTATGCTCATAATCCTACTAGATATTAAACACGCGTGCATTTCACAATAATTATCCAACTAGTGGAATAATTCAATAATCCGATCAAGTGACGTTTGTACTCTAGTACCAAGTTGTACGTACGCAGACGAATCGATGTAATTTAGTCGGGTATTACCTTTACTTTTTTTTAACTCTATATGAGTTTACATTCTAAAAAAGTAAAAAAAAAGTAAATATATTAAAAATATACACATTTACGATAGAATACAAATTATACAATCCTGATTGTGAATAAGAATCATTTCAACTTATTATATTACTCGTAATACACAATAAATTACGTTTTTAACACGAATTGTCTGTTTTAATATTGGCTGTTTGGCATTATATGTCCGCGCGTTTGCCTCAAGCTGCACGCACAGCCAAAAAAGAAAATTGCGCGCCATTTATAAGTTAACCTCAAATCATTGTTTATTTGTTAGATTTTTCTCGTCGTGTTTTATCAATTTAAACAAATTATATTTTCAATGAATAAGAAGACAACTTTAGCGTTAATTTAACCTCTGGATATATTTCAAAATTGTGATATATACTAATATAATGTCATCATAAAAATCTAGTGAGCAATACGTAAGAAAAAATACTATAATTTATTGCACAATAAATGTGAAGTCTGTAATTTTATGAAATGATTTGAAAAAGAGTTCTAAAACATAAGAGTTCAATAACATTACAAAAAAGGTTAGTTAAATTTTATTATCTTAGGTTCGTAAGTATATCCTGTAAACATTTTAACAATTAATGTATTTATCAAAAGTTATTAATTATACTATTCTGTTATTTCCTCGCAAGTGTGTTGAAAAACGTCGTATGAAACTCGTATGCTTGATCATTACATAAGCTCAGCTTCCTTATGCGCACTCACATGCGTTCGTGCGCACAATATCGCTTCGTATGTAATGATCAACTTAGCACACCTGTATCATAATGTACTATTAAAGTTACTACCCGTATATACCTACAAGTTTGTACGGAACCTTCGGTGCGCGAGTCCGACTCGCATTTGGCCGGTTTTTTCATTTCATATTATAGTCTGGCCAACCGTTACTTTAAAAACGGAAGGGGAAAAACTAATTGGCCAGGACTTGCCATACCGGTATTTTTATGTACAACGAAAAGAAAAGCTGTTTTTGCATATCCGAGTTGGACAAACTATATAGGTAGTTTAAAACGTCATCTCATCAGATCAGGGACTTCGGCCAGGTTGAAGTAATTAGCCAGGCGCTTGGATTAGTCAAAGTCAGAGTAATCTGTGTTGATCGTCTAGCCTAGTTGCTCACTGACGCCGACGGGCGCCGGTAGTTTTACAATTTGCTTATCGCTCTCTCGATACCATCTTAGAAACTTATGGAACAATGTAATTAAGAAATTCAAGAGATGCTTTAAATTACATTAAAGTCACTAAGAAAATAAAGTATCCTCTTTATAAAAAGAAAATTAAGTTTATCTGGGGCCGTATTCTAACTTTAAAACACCTTATGACACGATCCAACTGCAACACAACTCCAATGCATTAACTAAGCAATATAGCTATCGCCTATAAGTCTAAATCAGAAATGTCAGAATTTGCTTGAAAATTATTCCGATGGAACTCCAATACAACGTCAATATTGGTTGATTATTTGTTGTGTATTGCCTATGTATTTTAAAATTAGAATACGGGACCTGGAGAATTACTACATTCATTAACTAAGCAGTTTTAATGATTTATTCAGCTCCTCGTCATCATCATATATTTAAGAGCTAGGCTCTTGTTGGCGGCGCAATTTCCATGCCTGTCTGTCATTTGCCAGCTCCTGGTAAGAGACTTCCGTTTAATACCATAGTACGATAAAATAAAGTGACAAAGTTAAGATAAAATGCGTTGTTCTTAAGACAGCCTAACTAAATAAAAAGTTAGCTCTTTTTTTTAAAATGATACTTTTTAATATAAGCATATAACGCCGATTGTACTTTTCTTGCAAACGCTACTACGCTACTAATCAACGAACGTCCGAAGTGATCAAATTAAATCAAGGATATGATTCTAACAAAAATTTGGGAAGATACATCTTTGCATATTCTTTCCAAGAAAATTGTTTGGAACATTATGGGTTAAAGAGTTTTCGAGCTGTCTCCAAAAAACCACTTCCATTGGCAGATACGACTTGTTGATAATATTTTTTTCTTATTCCATTGAAGGTACTTCTCTCCAGTATGCGTGGTCCAACACGCACTTGGCCGATTTTTCTATCTTCTATACACCTTGGGCTGGAATAACCCGACAGATCTTAACCACGAATTTCTAAGACAAAAGAAGGAAAAAATATTATGTGACTTTAGGTCAATTTCGCCAAAAAAAAATTTTTTTTTTCGTTTTTTTTTTTCCAGTTTTTGAATGTTTATTGCACATGAAAAGCAAATGTTATTAATAAAATTATCGCCTAAAACAAATTGGTACATTTTTTTTTTAAATTAAGTTACTGCAAAGTTTTCCTTGTCACTGTGATATCTGTCAATAAGGACGTGTAAACTATGTCCAATAGTGGCAACAACGCCATTAGAAAGGCGTTTTGTGATGAGTTATGATAAAAAGTGTATTTTTTTTTAATTGGTTATAACTCTGAAACTAGGCGTATTCCAAAAAAGTTTATAGGACATTTTAGTATCTAAATATGATCAGGAATACACTGTTAAAATCTGTCTAGTTTTATGGGCCCACGGTGTATATATATAACTCAAAGGTGACTGACTGACTGACTGACTGACATAGTGATCTATCAACGCACAGTCCAAACCGCTGGTTCTAGAGATTCCAAATTTGGCACGTAGGTTCCTTATAAGGTCTAGGGGTGCGCTAAGAAAGGATTTTTCAAAATTCATCCCCTAAGGGGGTGAAATGGGGGTCCAAAGTTTGTATGGGGAAACAAGATTAGTTAGTCTATTTTATTCTAAACTTCACAGAAGTATTCCTAACAATAAATGAGTAAATACGTGTTACAGGTTTTTTGAGAATTCAACCCCTAAAAGGGGGAAATGTGGTCAAAAAGTCTGAAAATCAACATGGGTATTGTTTCTATGGTTTATCGGGTCGTTGATTACGAAACCAACAACGATTTTAAAATCCGACGTGGCAGACGTGAAATACCATCTCCCCTGTTAGGGTACAATGGGGTTGAAATGTCTAAATATCCATATGGGTGTCGTTTTTGTGATTTTTTGGGACGTTAATTAAGAAAATGGCATCGATTTTGAAATTTAATATTGTGGAGATGAAAATTCTTGAAAGTATTTGTGCCAAATTGCAATCTTCTTCTAAATATATAAAAGAAGAAACTGACTGACATATCAACGCACAGCCCAAACCGCTGGTTCTAGAGATTCCAAATGTGGTACGTAGGCTCCTTATAAGGCATAAGGATGCACTTAGAAATAATTTTTAAAAATTTACCTCCTAAGGGGGGAAATGGGGCTCAAAGTTTGTATGGGAAACGAGATTAGTTCAACTATTTTATTCGAAACTTTACAGGAGTATTCCTAACGATAAATGAGAAAACAAGTGTTTCAGCTTTTTTGAGAATTCAACCCATAAGGGGGAAATGTGGTGACAAAATTTAAATATCAACATGGGTATTGTTTCTATGGTTTATCGGGTCGCTGATTACGAAATTAACACTTAAGGGATTAAATGGGGGTTGATAGTTTGTATGGGGAATTTTTAAACGTTGAACCAATTTAGATGAAACTTGGTACAGAGATAGTTTGTGTACCGGGAAACGACATGGGACAGTTTTTATCTCGAAAATCAATCTTTAAGGGGGTGAAATGGGGGTTGGAGATTTGTATGGAGATTTTTTTACCGCGAACCGATTTAGATAATTTTGTTGTGGATATAGTTTGAGTCCCAGGAAACAATATAGAATATTTTTTAAGCCGAAAATCAATCTTAGAGGGGTAGAAAACATGTTGGTAGTTTGTATGGCGAATTATTAACCGCTGAACAGACGATTGAAATGAAACTTGGTACATATTATATAGATTGAGTCGCGGTAAACAATATAGGATAGTTTTTATCTCGAAAATCAACACTCTAGGGGGTGAAATTAATAACCGTTGAACCTATTTAGATGGTTTGGAATGGAGATATTTTGCGTTCTCCCAGAGTTGTTATCCCAGAAGTCATTCCTTAAGCGGGTAAAAAGGAGGGTGGATAACTAATTCCACGCAAATGAAGTCGCGGGAAAAAGCTTCTATTCAAGAGTAGAAATCTGTATTAATCATAATCTCTCAGTAGTAAGTCGTTGATGGCGTAACAATTAAACAATTATTGCAATAATTTCTTTAAAATAAAAAATGAGGGTACCGCCGTCTATAAAACGTAGTATACCGAAACCTCCAGAATGTAACGAATACTTTTCCGAAAACCGCTTCTAAATCAGTTCAGCGAAACGCAAGATGATCGCGGACAAACATACATTTCTACATACAAACATACGAGTCTAACTGAGAACCTCCTTTTTTAGTACTTTTAGTACGCGGGCGAAGCCGCGGGAAAAAGCTAGTCCCCCATATGACAGAATGTGCAAAAAATATGTTACGCAGCTTCTATATGAACGCTACACGATCTTATTATAAATATGTAGTCTTTGGAAGCATGGTTCTGAGTGACTGGTGCAACTCGGGCGCACTTCTAATAAGGATTATAACGCTTCCGCCGTGGATCATATCAATTCTATTACATTTTATATTCAGGGCTGGCAATGTTTGATAGTAAGTATAACTAGAGTAAACGTATTTGAGTTGGTATGTTGGTAAACAATGTTTGGAGAAGAACACACAAACCGAATAAGCAATAATCACACTGAATGGAAAACGAGGTAAGTTTTCAAGCACAAACACCCTTGCCAAAATTGAGCCCCTCTTCATGTTATTCAGGTTTTACTCCTCCTCTTTTTGTCTTTTTGAGATATTTGTGTCGTTAGTAAGTATGCCTTCTTGAAAGTACATGAAGTCTTAGATTATAAAATTACTTTCTGTATCAGAAATCAAGGCAATCACAAAATTTCTCCATGGCCGTCTTCCATAACTTTTCTCTTTATTATAATTTTATAAAAAAAACGCTTGTAAAGTAGCGTCCTTACCCCTATCAAAGGTCCCGAGTACCAGATTCATCTCCAGACGAATGATGCTAATTACGGGTATTAGGATGCATGGTCATGACGCATGACGCGAGATATTACACTGACTGCTTGCCATCACTTAGCATTAGAGGGTTGAGGGATAGCTATAGCTGTATTTTGCGCGGTGGAGGACCATTCCAGACAACCCACCATATTTTTATATAAAGAATCATTAGTTTTTTATATATTAATAAGGACCTTAGACGTTAAATGCCAAATACGCAAAGAAAGACCGAAGCCCTAATGTATATACTTGCTGCCGGTCAACTTGACTGCCACGAGTGCAAAATTACTCTTAAGCGAGTTTGACCTTGCCAGCCATATAAGAGCTCATAAAAGGATAAATCTAATTGTAGGGGTTGCCGTCATCAAAATCAATGTGGAGGACTGTGTATATAATATTATACTTAATAAGTGTTTAAAAAATTAATTTAATTTTTTTTTACTCAGACACAAGTTTCTGAACGTAATAAGAAAAAATAAATAAATCGAGTCCCTATCTAGAGAAGCAGAGGCTGACTAAGCCTTCGAGAAATAACCTGCTTTACGAGCAAGAGTGTTGAAAAGGTTTTTACTATGTACGTAATATCGATCTTATACAGGTTACTCGTAATATCTACTTTATCCTGTATACTTTATATATTTGTCATAAACTGCTAGGTCTTCTTAGTTATACTTCTGTTATCCTGTTTTTATATTTGTCATAAATTCCGAGTTATATCTCAAGTCCGATAATCATGGAAGCCTTACAAAATAAATGTTCGTAAGGAAGCTGGAGTTAACTCGGCTTTCTCAATGAACCATAAAAGTTGAGTTAAGTTGTGAACTAACTGAAGATTAGGCAAGCCGGTAGGAATCAAGTTAGATAGGCACTCCGCACTGTCGTGTTCAGAAGAAGTTGCATGTTCGGATAAACAATGCGATTTCAATCTAGTAACAATTCATAAAATGTTTATTAGTACATTGGCCTGGTTCATGTAAGAGATAATGAAACAACAGTAATAGGTATTCGAATTTTTTAAATTGATTTAATTTTGACAGAACTCGCAACGTAGGTATTTCTCTCGCGATTGTGATGTTTCAATAATCCATCAGCAGGCCTATTCGTATTGTGGTTTATAGTTATCGCACTGAATAAGACAAATTACTCTCGCACTTGTGCACTGCATAATTGTGAGACAAAAGGTGCCGTATGTCTTATCCATGGCGTTATTCAATAAAAACACAGCCGTGCTATCCCTGGTGGGTAAGCTAAATGTTGATTGTGTTCTTCTAGACTCTATATAAGAGAGCGAAACACAAAATTGATATCCCTAAAATACGAACCAAAACCACCACTCATAAACCATATTTACCTACACAGTCAGAAGGAGTTTCTTGGCAATTCTTTCACGGTTTAAACTTACTTATTTATTTTAGAGTTTTCGGAAAATGTAAAAATAATAAAACCTTCCTGCCATAAAAAGTTGACAATTGTGACAGTACTTCGTCTTCCCTACTGAAAAACTTTAAGATAGAGGAATATATACATCGCATAGGTTAAAAAAAAAAAATATAAATAATGAATCTTTTCCTAATAAAGACATACCCAAACCCATGTGTAGAGTGATGTGTTGCAATAGTATCTTCCTTGGCGAAGGCTGCAAAAATATCTAATACAATCTTATTTTTAGGGTCATAAGAGTGTTATATTTTTGCTGTTTTGTTAAGAGATATTCTATTGTAGGTGACTGTACCAAGCATAAAAATAAAAATTGAAAGACTTACTAACATTATGAATAAAGAAATGAAGTTGCAAATAAACTTATACTTCACAACACAACTACCTGTTCTTCCAATAACATACAAATCGCTTAGAACATCATTTCTTTCAATAAACTTTAAAACAAGTATAAAATAAACTAACTACTAATACTAAAAGATTCCTACACCCCACTTTGACCCGCACCCAGTCCAAACCAAACGTCCCAAAAATGCTAGCAGCATTGCCGCGCTGGATGGCAAGCAATCGCTTAGACAGACATATCTTCTAGTTGCACAGGTATTCGATGAAGAGGGGCAGTGGCATCATAATGAGCCAAATTCTTACATGCACTTGACTGACAACTGAGGGCCGTGTTGTAGACACACGGAACATATGGATATACAGTGTGGTTTGGCTGGAAGAGATCCCAATCAGGGATAAGCTCGCCTTTGTGCATATCTTTTATATATGTTACTGTTATATTATGTTATACCTACTTGTTTATGTGCAATAAAGTGATACATACATACATACATATACAGTTTCAATTCTGTTCAAGGCGTTCTGTTGGATAGTTAATAGCTATTAGTTTTTACCCGACAAGGGAAGAAAGAAGGGTAATGTTTTTTCGAGAGTTTTACTCGTAACGAGTGTGACAATATTAGAATGAATAGAATAGAAAACATTTATTCATACATAACATATATTACGACTGCAGGAAAGTTTTTTTGTCATATAAATATGTAGCTCAAGAATTAAAATATCCGATTTAGAAACCTTTTGAGATAACATAAGTATCACAAAATTTTATGCAGCATTATTTATGTGTCCAATTCACATTGAAAAAAATCAGTTTTCTTACTATATAGATTTAAAAAGGATAATAAATATCATGTTAGTTAAATAGGACTAAAAAAAGAACCCCAACTTTCTGTCTACCATAGCTATTTTTCATTAATTTTTAGCACAAACATTTTAATATTTTTAATGATACATTCACTAAAATTAAATATATTAATAGATTGTCCATATGCTCGCTATCGTTGGCGAGAAGAGAACTGAGGTTACCTAACTGATATTTTACGGTCATTTATCAAAATAAAGAGAGTTTAACGCCTCTCTGCGCGGAGAGCTTTAAGCGATGAACGTTAACGGGAATTAATATATGTTAATCAAAATAATTAAATAATAATTGCTTAGGGAAAAATATCTTAGCGCCTATTTTGAATGTACTACTAATATCCCTACAAAGATTATAAATACGAAAGTGGCTCTCCCTCCCTGTCTTGCTGTCGGTCGGTATTTTACCTTTTGACGCTTTAATCGGTAAACCAATTTAAAAAAATGAGTTTGAGTCCTGGCGCCTCCGTACGAGGCCCGACCGCAGTTGAAAATGGGAAAGAGGCGGAAAAAAGACTAATCTTAACATACAAAGTTTCGCGAATTTGTTTGCGTAGAATTTTCCTTTTTACGTCTCTATGAGATGATTTCCGTGATAAAAACTATTCTTTACCAAGATAAGGTAAATAATAGTTTTTCTTTGCTTTAACACATTTATGCATGCAAATACAATTTAAATCAAAATATTTACAATATGACATTACAGTAATAGGTATAGAATAAAATACTTTTTGTCCTGGGTTGTCGATGGTGAGATAGTAAGATTAGGAAGTAAGTAAGTTCTTTATTTGCGATATTCAGGGCTTTTAGATCCTTCTCGATTCTTGTCCACCAAGCAGACGAGGACCTTCCTTTACCACGAGATTGTTCGGTCCTGATTCACGCAGAAACGGTTGAGTGGATTTGGATGAAAATCTGCACACACGTAGATTACAGTAACCTGAAAAACGACAGAGGATACTTTCAGCCCGGAATTAATTTCTAAAGGAGGTTAAATTAGGGTATTTAGTACGGGAGTAGTAAGCAAGAAAAACGGGATGAGAGGGGTTTGGCAATATCAAGAGATATTCAGCTCTATAGTTCTTATAATAAAAAAAAATATCGTAGTAGATCAAGAGTAGGCCGTAGGCAACCGTACCTCATCGAGTAGCAGAATTCGGCTTAAGTGGGGGCCGTATTCTAATTTTAATATACATAAACATTAAAAACACAATCTGTTGCAAACATAACTCCAACACGCAACAAATAATCCACCAATATTGAAATTGTATTGGACTTGCAACGGAATAATTTTCAAGGAAATTCTGATATTTCTGACTCAGACGTTTAGGCGCTAGCTGTGTTGTGTAGTTAATGCATTGGAGTTGTACCGTGTCAATACGTGTTTTAAAGTTAGAATACGGGCCAAGGGCAATGCACGGTGAAATGTTATGTTTTTTAGTACCTGGTAGCCCAAGCCAAAGTTGGATCATTATTTAATTATGTACAGTCTGCAAAATATTACCCAATTTTTTGACAAAAACTACTTAATTGACTAACAACACTGGCCACGTGGTGCATTCAAAAATGTTCATCGAGTAGTGCAAAAAAAAAGCGTTAGCAACACGCAAACCTGACATTTTAGGATTTTTTTTCTATAAATGTTAATGTGTTCTTTCGGGTGGCACAAATTTTATCTTTTACTAGGTTAATTATTTCAATATTTTAAAGTAGAATCATGAAGTTACCAGTTTCTTGGCAATGTAACCTCTTATTTTTTGGCACTTGTTGATAAACTGTCTTGTTGTGTCTTATATACCCCCTAAAGCTGTATTTAAACCATCCCGTGAACTCATTTGCACGTCGTACTTGCATTAGTCGAATTTCACCTTATAACGTAAAACTTGCCTGAATAACAAAAGCTCCAGGTTTAAGGTCGGCTACCATTTTTAGGGTTCCGTACCTCGAAAGGAAAAAACGGAACCCTTATAGGATCACTTTGTTGTCCGTCTGTCTGTCTGTCTGTCTGTCTGTCTGTCTGTCTGTCTGTCTGTCTGTCTGTCAAGACCATTTTTCTCAGGAACGCGTGGAGGTATCAAGCTGAAATTTATATCAAATACTCAGGTCTATTGTCCCTTGGAGCTGTGAAAAAATCAAACTTAAAAGCCAACGCAATCAAAAGATACAGTCGTGTATGCTGCAAATTTTAGAGTTTTTCGGCACTCGCAAAACCTACAGGGTACTTCCCGTGAACTCAGAAACTTGAAATTTGGCACGAAACAACTTCATATAGCATAGACTATGGAAAAATTACAAAAAGTAGACATTTTTAGTAATATCATACAAAAAATAGTTTTTTAAAATTTTAAACTTACTACTTTTTTCCTCGTAAACGCGTGGAGGTATTACATTGAAATTCATGTCAAATACTCAAGGCTATAGGACCTTTCAGATGTAGCAAAACCAAACTTTTATGTCAACGCAATCAAAAGAAATACCAATTTAAGTTGCATATTTTGAAACTGAGTACTCGCAACAAACTCAAAACCTAAAGGGTACTTCCCGTAAACTCAGAAACTTGAAACTTGGTACGAAGAAACTTCATATAGCACAGACAAAGGAAAAATTACAAAAAGTAGACATTTTGAGTAATATCATACAAAAAATAGTTTTTTAAAATTTTAAACTTACTACCTTTTTCCTCGTAAACGCGTGGAGGTATTACATTAAAATTCATATCAAATACTCAGGGCTATAGGACCTTTCAGATGTAGCAAAACCAAACTTTTATGTCAACGCAATCAAAAGAAATAGCAATTTAAGTTGCATATTTTGAAACTGAGTACTCGCAAGAAACTCAAAACCTAAAGGGTACTTCCCGTAAACTCAGAAACTTGAAACGTGGCACGAAGAAACTTCATATAGCACAGACAAAGGAAAAATTACGAAAAGTAGACATTTTTAGTAAAATCATACAAAAAATAGTTTTTTAAATTTTAAACTTACCACCTTTTCCTCGTAAACGCGTAGAGCTATTAAATTGAAATTCATATCAAATACTCAGGTCTATAATACCTTTAAGCTGTAACAAAATCAATTTTCTATGTCAATGCAATGGGTGAACTTTTACTTATATACCTACAGGTTTGTACGGAACCCTCGGTGCGCGAGTCCGACTCGCACTTGGCCGGTTTTTTTGTTATTACCAGTTGTATTAGTACTTTCGAATGGCATAAGGTTCAATTTGCTACTCGATGAGGTAGATTTTATATTTATGTTTTTGCTGACTGTACTTAATGCTCAAAGTTTAGTTTAATTTTAATTACATTTGTACACATATGGAATTTATTCTGGAATAAAACATTTTCATTTTATTTCATTTTCATTTCAATAGCTCAGGCTACCAATTACTAAAATACATAACTTTTCATTATAGCCTTTTTAAGCCTGTTTCTGTTGTATCTTACTTTATATAACAAAGTAACTATATTGAAATCTAATAAAAGTCAAGTTTACTTCGCCAAAGGCCTAAGATTAAGGTAAATTTCCATACAAATAGCAACTAACCATCGATAACATGAAATAGGAAGCTTAAAAACATAACGGTGCACCGTATAATTAATATAGTTAATATTACCGATCAAGCATTAACCCTTTAGACGCTATCAGCCATCTAGTGCCCATCAAATACTCCTATACTAGTGCAGGGTTGGCAAACCTTTTTTGATTTTTAGGGTTCCGTACCTCGGAAGGAAAAAACGGAACCCTTATAGGATCACTTTGTTATCCGTCCGTCCGTCCGTCTGTCAAGACCCTTTTTCTCAGGAACGCGTAAAGATATCAAGCTGAAATTTATACAAAACACTCGTGTCTACCGTCCCTTAAAGCTGTGAAAAAATCAAACTTCTAAGCCAACGCAATCAAAAGATACAGCCATTTATGCCGCAAATTTTCGAAACTCGCAAGAACCAAAACCTACATGGTACTTCCCATGAACTCAAAATCTTGAAATTTGGTACGAAGCAACGTCTAATAGCACAGATAAAGGAAAAATTGCGAAAATTTTTAGTTACATCATATAATTAAAATGTTCATTTATGTGTTACATAAGGTCTTACAAAAAAGCTTACTGCTAACGTTCACATGAACCCTGTTAGGGCATAGCAATGTTCATTCTTACTAAACTAGTACTTACAATCAATTAGTATCAAACTTCTATGTCAACGCAATGGGTGAACTTTTACTTATATACCTACAGGTTTGTACGGAACCCTCGGTGCGCGAGTCCGACTCGCACTTGGCCGGTTTTTTTTAATTTTATCTAATTACTAGGAACACTGTAGTTCTGTGACGCCAGAAAAACAAATTAACAAACCCCGTGCGCTGGCACGTGCCAAAGGTTGGCAAGCCGTGCTAGTGCATAAGATATACTTGTTAGATAGATTCACTTTATATTGATGACTTCCTCCGCTAAACCGTCGTCTGAGGCGCCTTATACTAGATGTGTTGTTTCAGTCGCTGCCTACTAGGCACAGAAGTGCCATTTAAACTTTAACTTTAATCGATTGATTTGATTGACATCGTTAATAGACATACGACAAGCAGGCAGTGAATACCATAGTATTAAAAATATATTAAAAACATAGGCCTTTTCATTATTATCTGACTGCAGCAACTGTAATATAATAAATAGTTTGTGTTTGAACTTTGTTTTTACTTTTTTCATGTTTCTATTGTTATTTCTTTTATACACATTAAGTGTTTACATCGAAATTCGTTATGTGAACATTAAAGAAACAGCCAAGTGCGAGTCGGACTCGCGCACGAAGGGTTCCGTACCATTATTTATAAAAACGGAAAAAAATCATGTCTGTTGTTTGGGAGCCCCCTTAAATATTAATTTTATTCTGGTTTTTATTATTTGTTGTTATAGCGGCAACAGAAATACATTATCTCTGAAAATTTCAACTGTCTAACTATCCTGGTTCATAAGATACAGCCTGGTGACAGACGGACAGCGGAGTCTTAGTAATAGGGTCCCGTTTTTAACCTTTGGGTATGAAACCCTACAAACGGAGTCTGGAGTTAAATGTGTTAATGTTAATTTAAAATGTGTAATTGTATGGTTCCTTACCTCAAAACGAATGAAAGTTTCTAGAAGACTACAAAGATCATTCTTATATTGGTAGTCAAACCGTCGCTCCGGCTTGGTACGCTAAAGGAATATAAAGCTTGGAACTACATAGTAATTTGTCCCTTTAGTTCAATGGAAGTGTAATACTGATGGTATCGAATGATAAATGGTTTCAGACAATTAGTACAGTGGTAAACTCAAGCCTTTGAGGTTGCCATTGAGTGTTTTCAACCGACTTCAAGATTTCGAAGGATTGATGTATTTGCTATTTTTTTTATGTATGTTTACCGATTATTGGAAGACGGCTGGACCGATTTGGAAAATTCTTTTTCTTTTAAAAGAGTATACCTACTTCAAAGTCAGTCTCATTGTAAGCAAGTTAGGATCTGATGCTGGGATCCTGGAGAAATCTAGGGAACTCTTCTAATATTACAGGCACACCTATAGTGATTTCAATATTTTTTACAGTAGCCTTTTTTTAAGTTCCACTACGGTAGCAAATAAGCATACGGCCTGCTTGATGGTAATCAGCTACCGTAACTTATAGACGCCTGTAACTTCAGAGGTACTTCCCCAGTCAGACTCTGCTCCAGATTTGAGCGAGATGACATTCGCAATGGTCGTCTCTCTTTTGTACGTAGTTTTAAGCACCAGGGGCTCATTTCTCGAAAGCTTGTGTCAAGTGCAAAAATACGTATCGAAAAAATCGTCTCATAAATATGGTACTACGCACTTATTACAACGGAATAAGATACTATGGGACATATTTTTGAGTAAGATGAGTACACCCATATTTTTACACTTGACCGTAACTTGTAATACAAGCGGAAGTCCCTTTCTAGCAAAAGATGACGAAAAGTGACATCCGCTTGTATTACAAGTTACAAGCTTTTGAGAAACGAGCCCCTGGTTCTGTAATTATTAAATAGTATTCCGTGCATAAATTCTGAAAAACTCATTGATACGTTCCGGGGTTCGAAACAGAGTCCTCAGGATTGAAAGTCGGACCTTTTAGTCGGACCAATGCATTAACGCTTAAACCCTATTCAGTTAATCGAGCTTAGAGATTATTAAAACGAGCGGAGCGTAAGCGAAGTGAAGTTCTTATGTTGTCTGTAAGAACTTCACTTCGCTTCGCTTTCGGACACAACGGAACTGTCAGCTGGCTACCTAGACGACTGTGCATTTCGATGACATTTTAATTTTGAATAGTTGTTCCGCGATAACATTAGTAACGTTTTTCTGATCCTTGTGAAATTTGATGGGGTTGTAGTAGAGACCATTATAATTTGAGAGTTCGTATATGAGCAGGATCGTTCAAGGGGTTATGGAGCTAGAAGGCGAAAAAGAAGGCGCGAAAAAATCAACTCGTTTGCAAGGAAATCGTGAGTTCTCAACTCGAGGCGGACTACTAGTTTAAAATAAATTGATATTTGTAATAACCCTGTTTTCACACTAGGTTTAGATTATTTAAGTACCATTTAAACGGTCTATTTTACGTGTAGGTAATAATATTTTAAAGACACTATAAAATAGTATCGGGAACGTAAAATAGTCATCAATTTTATCACCATTTGTGATTTTCTTTTCAAAACTATTGCTTCCTACTAGATAAGAGATCCCCTGTAATCGATGTTAGTTTTATGGTGCATGATATGATATAATAAAATAAATGCGTCATTTAAAGTATTTAAAGGCACAATAAGTCGTATACTAGTGATAATAGAAACCTTGGCCGCGATTCGAAAAATAAACACACACACTGGACAGACACAGCTCCAACCCAACTCAACTCAACGCTATAACGAGATTGGCATTTGCTATTCGAACAGATTTTCATTCAACATTGGTCTCACATTGGTCACACATTGGTCAAACATCGGACCAATGTGATACCAATGTGTGACCAATGTCAGACCAATGTTTAATGAAAATCTGTTCGAATAGCAAATGTCAATGTCGTTATAGCGTTGAGTTGAGTTGGGTTGGAGCTGTCTGTCCAGTGTGTGTGTTTATTTTTCGAATCGCGGCCCTTACCTACCTATAGATTCGTTTCTTTATGTTTTAATGTTTTCTTTAACTTCGTTTATTTTAACATTATACAAACTCGCGACCCTATCGAAATAACTTTACTTCCACTCGTTAGATGGCGCTACAGCCTGCGAACCAAGTTATAGCCTGAATATTGAAAAAAAAAAACATAATTTGTATAGACAGTCCAGTCCAGGTATTTACTTATTGTCCTTGGTTTAGAATAATAAGCATTGGACGTTGGGAGTGACAAAGATTTTTAATCCTAAGTACAGAGGTACTTAGGATTAAATACCTTAATAATACAATTGTAGACTATTATGCTCTATTTCCGGGTGAGTGATCTCACTAACTAGACGCACACGGCGGTATTCAATAAGCTTGGCTAGTTAACATGCATATCACACTCTAGATTAAACGGTGCCCATTTATTTGGTCCGTAACTCCAAGCTATACTGAGGAACATTGTACACAGTACACACAGATATTATGGTTTTATAAGGGTTCTGTTAATTTTCCAGTATAATTAAGAACCCCCTGCCCCTTATACATACCCCGTATACATATACGTATTATAAGTTTTATTTAGTTAAATCATGTTATGTCTGTTTCTGACAAACACAACTGTCAACATAGGTGCCAGATAAGGACAAACGATCAACAAGGTTTGTAAGACGATTATGAATAAGGGAGCTAGTATTTGACTAGTTGGTCAAGGAATAACTATGTATTTCAAGGAAATGTAAACGGATTGTTTCGTATAGAAACTTCATTACAAGGTGACCCGTTTTCAAAGTCCGTGAGTGTACAATACAATACAAATACTCTTTATTGCACACCTGAATAAAATAGAACAGTACAGTACACAGATTAAAAGTAGAGGCAGTCAACAGGCGGTCTTATCGCTAGAGAGTGATCTCTTCCAGACTTCTTTTTGTGTGCATCCATCGTAAACCTTTTTAAAGATATTTTTCTTGATTGCTACCCAATTAACAATGAAATATTATTATTTTAATTGCTTTTTTTTAACTAGATTTTATTATCGAAAAAGCAACCTTGCCACGAGAAGGGGCCTGCTTCTATCTCAAAATCCGTATTTTCTTCAATCGAATTATAAAATTAACATCAGTTAAACATACGAATAATGACAACTTGATACACCTGACTATATTATTATCGCTTAACCCTAAAAACTTGATTACAAGAACAAACAAAGAAGTAGTCCGGTTAAAAATAGCCTCCGCGCAAGTATGAAGTACTATTATATTTTCTGTGAGCACTATCGGTATGCGCTGCTAAATACACATCTCAATATACCTTAATAACTTACTGAATCTATGAACTTTATCAACCATAACAAGCAAAAGACAACTATAGCACATTCAAATTAAGTTCAAATTTGGAACAAATTCAAGGGCGTTATAAGAGGTTGCGGATTATCTAGACACACGGCAGTGTGTCCGCCAAGTTCGAGCAAAAAAAAGCGACACACCGGCCGTGGGTATATTATATTACA
This sequence comes from Pammene aurita, assembly GCA_947086415.1. NCBI lineage: Eukaryota > Metazoa > Arthropoda > Insecta > Lepidoptera > Tortricidae > Pammene > Pammene aurita. The sequence goes on from OX352294.1 coordinate 11,243,443, forward strand.
CGAACCATTTCGGGCCAATTTCGACCACCCTATAACTCAAAACTTATTTTATCTACGCATATGAAATTTCGAGTGTCTGTTGACATCCCCTTAATTGTCTAGAATACAAAATTTCATTATTCTACCTATAGCAGTTCTTGAGATATTGACGTCAGAAAATCGCTATTTTTACTATACACTCACTCACTGACTCACTCACTGACTCATCAAAAACCTAGACCACTTCCAATGGTCGTACTGACTTGAAATTTGGCATGGAGATAGGTCTTAAGGTCAAAGTAAAGGGAAAAATCTGAAAACGGCCAAGTGTGAGTCAGTTTTAAAAATAGCGAAGGTGTAACTTTGTTCTACTATGAAGTCATAATGAACTAAATGGGTATATCTTCCAATGGTCGTACCGAACTGAAATTTGGCTCGAAGGTTTGTCTTTAGGTCGAAATAGAGTAAAAATCTGAAAACGGCCAAGTGTGAGTCAGTGCCGAAAACAACGAATGTGTAATTTTGTTCTACTATAAGTAGGTATGGAGTGGAAATGAGATAAGACTTATTTAAATTTAGATACATACCAATTTAAGACAATACATGTTTGTCTTAAAGACAAGAACAACAAAATTGTTCACCACTCTGTGTGTGTCTGTTGCGGGAACCGAACCCACGATTTACGAAGTGCAAAGCAGGTCACTAGGTACCAGTGTTGGCCGATAATTTCAATTACAATTGAAAATTGATCAATAAGATTGAAGATTAATCAATTACACTAACATCCATTTTTACTAACGTTAGTTCGCATTGATTTTGTGACGTCGTCAATTACACTAACCGTCAATTAGAATTAACCTATTAGTTACACTAACGTCTCGAAAATTTAATAAGAATTACAGTTAATTAGTTATTGTAACTAAATAACGATATTGTAACTAAATTAATCCTTTTCTTACACTAATAATTAATTTTAAAACTGCATCCCGGGTTCGGAAGTCAGGACCAATATCACAAGATGGAACTCATGCTGGACCCTAGGGCTACCTACTGGATCTCTGGTTTGGCGCATCATAGACTCATGCTGTTTGGGCTCATTCGACTTGTACTGATGAGCAGATGATACCGGTATCAAAATCTGGTGCTCGTGCTGGACCCTGGGGATCCCTACTGGATCTCGGGTTTGGCGCATCATAGACTCATGCTGTTTGGGCTCATTCGACTTGTACTGATGAGCAGATGGTACCGGTATCAAAATCTGGAGCTCATGCTGGACCCTGGGGATCCCTACTGGATCTCGGGTTTGGCGCATCATAGACTCATGCTGTTTGGGCTCATTCGACTTGTACTGATGAGCAGATGGTACCGGTATCAAAATCTGGAGCTCATGCTGGACCCTGGGGATCCCTACTGGATCTCGGGTTTGGCGCATCATAGACTCATGCTGTTTGGGCTCATTCGACTTGTACTGATGAGCAGATGGTACCGGTATCAAAATCTGGAGCTTCTTTTTACTTTTACTTTCTTTGTGTGAAAGTCAAAGTCAAAGTCAAAGTCAAAGTCAAAGTGAAAGTGAAAGTGATAGTGAAAGTGAAAGCCAAAGTGAAAGTCAAAGTGAAAGTCAAAGTGAAAGTGAAAGTCAAAGTGAAAGTTAAAGTCAAAGTGAAAGTCAAAGTCAAAGTCAAAGTGAAAGTAAAAGTGAAAGTCAAAGTGAAAGTCAAAGTGAAAGTCAAAGTGAAAGTCAAAGTGAAAGTCAAAGTGAAAGTCAAAGTGAAAGTCAAAGTGAAAGTGAAAGTGAAAGTGAAAATCAAAGTCAAAGTGAAAGTCAAAGTGAATGTCAAAGTTAAAGTGAAAGTGGAAAGTCAAAGTGAAAGTCAAAGTAAAAGTGAAAGTCAAAGTGAAAGTCAAAGTGAAAGTCAAAGTGAAAGTTAAAGTGAAAGTCAAAGTGAAAGTCAAAGTGAAAGTCAAAGTGAAAGTCAAAGTGAAAGTGAAAGTGAAAATCAAAGTCAAAGTGAAAGTCAAAGTGAAAGTCAAAGTGAAAGTCAAAGTGAAAGTCAAAGTGAATGTCAAAGTGAAAGTGAAAGTGAAAGTCAAAGTGGAAGTGAAAGTCAAATTGAAAGTGAAAGTCAAAGTGAAAGTCAAAGTAAAAGTCAAAGTGAAAGTGAAAGTTAAAGTGAAAGTTAAAGAAAGTGAAAGTAAAAGTGAAAGTGAAAGTCAAGGTCATGGTAAAAGTAAAAGTAAAAGTAATCAAAACCTCGTAGCTTAACCTAAATTCGCGTTTAGTTAGGTAAATTATTAATGTCAATTACCAATTCAATCTACACTAAAAATTAAATTAATATTTAAATTTTTGAGAAAGTCTAAAAATTAAATATCTTCAATTATTAGTTATTCGCATAGGATTAACACGTTAGTTACAATTAATTTCAATTCTAATTGAAATCAATTTGCACTAAACTATTAGTGTTCAATTTTAACTAACGTGTTTCAATCTTCAATTTTTAATTTTCAATCACACTAACGTTCGGCCAACACTGCTAGGTACACTAGGTGCGCTAAATCAGTCAAACAAAAATGAAAAGACTATCTTTTCTCGCATAGTCTAAATAATTTCTAATTTTACAAGTAATAAAATCGCAGATTCAAGAACATGGAAATCATATATACTCTAAGATGGAATTATATATACTACTGCCCATCTCACCCTCCGATACGCCACGGGATGAGATGGGATGGTGCACTTCTAGGGCTACATAATAGGCCACCAATTATAATACCTACTGGTAGGTAGGTATTACCAAGTTATTAATTATCTATGTAGGTAGCGTACTTACAGTGAATAAAGTACGTTATTGATGTATGTAATTATATGTAAGTAGGTACATTTTATAGGTATAGGGAGCCAGTTTATTTGTAAAAATCACCTATAAATAAATAGTAAAATAGAATTAGACGCTTAGTATAAAGGGTATAGTATAAAGTACATACCTAAGTGGAATGAGACATTTCCTAAAGCAAAAGTGATAAAAAAATAATAAAGAACCTACACCTAACAAAAATAAATGAAATCCCATCAAAAACATAAATGTGAAAGGCTGCCAAGTTCGATACTATAGGAATGTTTCGCCTATAAAAGAAGTGAGATCTGAATAAGTACCAAGTTCCATAAAAATACCTCAAATCATAAATAGTTATAGGAATGCACACTTGATTTCCAGCAGTTTTTAAGGTACATTTTGAATAAGTATCACGTTACATAGAAATACCTAAAATTATAATAGTCAGAGAAACGCACACCGGTTTTTTTAGCAGTTTCCTTATAACATTTATTATTTTCAGTACTTTTTAATGATGTAACTTGGCAAGTTTTAATAGAAAATTATATACTTGACACATTGCAGTCCAAAGGTGTCGATTCATTACATTGAAAAGGTGTGTGGTGTGTGAAAACTTGCCAAGTAACATCATTAAAAAGTACTGAAAATAATAAATGTTATCAGGAAACTGCTAAAAAAACCGGTGTGCGTTTCTCTGACTATTATAATTTTAGGTATTTCTATGTAACGTGATACTTATTCAAAATGTACCTTAAAAACTGCTGGAAATCAAGTGTGCATTCCTATAACTATTTATGATTTGAGGTATTTTTATGGAACTTGGTACTTATTCAGATCTCACTTCTTTTATAGGCGAAACATTCCCATAGTATCGAACTTGGCAGCCTTTCACATTTATGTTTTTGATGGGATCTTTACACTACACTGGGTACTCTAGCGAGGTAATGTGTACCTTCGATCATTTTTAATGGTGCAATCGTTAGCTTATGATAGGGCAGATAGGTGTAAGATCAATTACTCTGTAGTTATAAATATCAGTTAATTATTTAGTAGTCACAGTTTGTCAGTATTGGCTTGTATTAAAAACATTGTGAGTACAAAGTTTCATGTATTTAGTCTGTTCTCTAATATGCTTAATAGACGGAGAGCTGGCCACGTCAGATATGACACAATAATGAGAGAATCGAAACCCCTCTGGTTAGTTTGCTATACTATGCTTTTTTCTAGATCCGGACATCTGGCAGCTATAAAGTGGTGGATGTCAAAGAATGAAAACCACTTGAAGAAAACAAATCCTTGAGTTCTGGGTTTGATGCAATATGATGGGAAATTACGTAATTAATTAGATTATATCATAGCCAGAAGTTTCTGTTTGTGGAAAGTAGTGCCAAATTATGTATATTACAATTTTTAGTTATTCGCCTACTGTTTTTGTTTCCGCAATAGAAGACAATGGTTTTTGTTCTAATGTTAAAATATAGGCCCTGTCCTCTATAAATGACCCAACTTTGGCAAATTTGACCTATTTTGGTAATACTTTTTTCCAACTTAAAAACTTTGTTGATCTGTCACTCTGACCTTCACCCATTTTATTTTATTTATCGTATGGCTAGAAGTCACTGGATTAGGAATTTCCTCTCTCGGGTAGTAATAGTGGGAAAGTAGATGATGAAGAAAATTCAGCGAGTGCTGCGAGGTCCAGATGGGACAGTGCAGCTGCCAAGTTTGTTACTCTTTTAGCACCACCCAGGGATCACGTTTATGGTTGTCTAAGGTATTTCCTAAGGACGCAGAGTAACATTGATCCCCACCTTCACCCATTAAAAGCTGCCAGATGCTCGGAGCTAGCAATAAGGATAGTAAAGCAGTCTAATTAGACAGGTTTTATTGCTCTCACTATTGTGTCATATCTGACGTAGCCAGCTCTTAGACCATAATCTTAGTTGCGCCGACAATCTAGCAATATTGCATTGCATTTAATTTTTGCTGATTGTTAAGCATGAAAAATAACAAGCATAACTTTTGTTTGCGTTGTGACTTCGCTATGATATTGCTAATAGGTTGTTTAAATGTTTTAACTACAGCCGCTATGCTATTTATCACGTCGGTAATGCGACAATGTAATTCAATTATCCGATACAAAATCTTTCATAAATGTCGAGTAGACATTTATTGCTTGAAATATTGTATCGCGTGTATTCGAATGAAGTATTTTTAACAATGTATACTACTGGTTTATTAAAAAAACAATGACTTAAAGGACCATGGGCAAAATGTCCCCACCAACCAACAGAAACGAAACATGTCTCATTTAATAGATCTTGGCAACCTGATGATTTTTTACTATGACGAGGATCACCATATGTATGGGGTTTTCTTGGAGAACCGTATTTTGTTTTCATATATATTTTGTTACAAAGTACAATGTACATTGAAAGTTACAAGAAGAAGGTTACAGAAACATTATGTTACTAGCAATAATAAACAACAACATTTCTTTTAAAAAAATACACCTCTTATTTTTGAAGTTGGTTAAAAAAAAGGATAACAAAAATTCGCTTATAGAGCTATATATTTTTAGATCTACAATACTACTTAACATATGATATATGATACATATTATCAGTGTTAACTTAAAATTATTAATATTTTTAGCCTAAACTCTTAAAGAAAATTGAAGATGTCTGTCCTAAATATATGTATGTGACGTATATATATATATATATAAACAAAATACGGTTTTCCAAGAAAACCCCATTCAAAGGGCAATCCTCGTCATAATAACAAATCATCAGATTGCCAAGATCTATTAAATGAAACATGTTTCGTTTCTGTTGGTGGGTGGGGACAGTGCCCATACTAATTTGCCCATTGTCCTTTTCCTTCTGACGTTTAGATTTTATTCTAGAAACATTCTAGACTAGTATTTTATTATATATTTTTTTTATCTTTTAAGTTTTGACGATCCTAACTATTGTGAATTATTATCATACATTTTGACATGTAAATATATTTAATTATTTTATAATTGCATCAGTATATGTATATGAATTATATATTAGCTTAAGATAATAATTGTAACTGACGATTCGAAAGTGCTTGTTGCTATGTTTACTTGAATAAACACATTTTTGACTTTGACTTTGAATCAAATATAAATTATACATATAGATAGATAAATAGATTTATTTATTTCTTGTAGAAAAACACATAGTATTTTACATCATAAAATAAAATGGATTCACTAAAAGATCGTCACTTACATTACAATAAAAAAAATAATCAATCAAAAATAAGTACAGAAAAAAAAATGTCAGTGGTAAAAATACAAAGAATGTCAACAGGGATTTTGTGCATGTATACATATACATTTTGTATATGTCTAGAGATCCTAGGTAATGTTATATAAATATTAAAAAATAAAAGAAAAATGACAAAACCTAAAACACAGACCTATACGGAGACATCTCTACTCTCTTTAAAAATTCCGTGTACAGGTTTAACGACAAAATTCAATAAGCATGCAATGTTATTGTACTGATGTTTCTGATAAAGATTATACAATGTAGACTGGCATAACTTATTCTTTATTGGAAATCGCGCTACAAAGTCATCAGTTCCGTCCATAAACTGCTTTCATCGAATGCAAGCCATGAAAATGTATGCATTCTATTTTTATTCAATAGTAAATATAAATTTGTTTAATAACTACAAACTTTCAAATAGTCCCATCTAGTAAATTTTTCATTACAAATTGCACTTTAGCTTTGTAGAAATAAGGTTCAGAGTTATCTACTGTACTTTCGCACGTGAGGACATGGTAGTACGAGTAGTATAGTTATACCTTCATAAGTCTTGGCACTAGTAGCGTATAACTTTTGCTAAATCAGTTAGAACAGGAAGGTTTGAATATTCAATATGGATGTATATCAATTTTCATTAACATAGTGGTGATTGAAATGTATCCTATTTATTTAAGTGGTACAGTCAGCGGCAATAGTATCTCCCTACATGGAGGCCGCAAAAATATGTGACACGCTGTTATGTTATGACCCTACAAATAAGAGCGTGTCACATATTTTTGCGGCCGTCGTGTAGGAAAATACTATTGCCGGTGACTGTACGTCTAACTGTAACATGTTCTGAGTCAAAGAATTATAACGCTGTGATTTAAAAAAAAAATGTCTTGTGAGTTCGAAGATTATTCGAAAGCATTTTAAACGCTGAGTAATCATAGTTAAATAAATGACCAATGAGGTAGTGCTCAAAAACAATACCGCGCATAAATAAAACCGGGAAAATCTATGATACAAATTCGCTTGATAATCCCGCTGGAGACATTTCATGGCCATTGTAGCGTCGCACTGATTTATATTCCCGATTCCTGCCTTTAGCTCACCATGGACGCACCTCCGTGACATCTCTATGCGCATGCGCATGTGACTGTGTAAAAATAAACGCTAGGCCGATTGTCCGTTGCGTAAAGCGCAGAGCGATTTATTCGGGCGATATCGAATTTTGAATTTTTAAACGAAATTTGCATCGTGCGATAGGGATCGCGCTGATGTGCGATGTTCAATTGTTTCTTTCTTTAATTTTGTGACTTGATATATTCTAGAGGAAGAGCGCTAGCGTAAAGCACACGTCAGATATGACACAATAATGAGAGCAATGAAACCCCTCTAGCCAGTTTGCTATGCTTATTTCTAGATCTTGACATCTGGCAGCTGTAAGTGGTGGAGGTCAGAGAACATAAACCACTTCAAGAAAACAAATCCTAGAGGGTTTGATGCAATATTTCCGTCATTGCCAAAAGTTTCTGTTGGAGGAAAGTAGTGCCAAACGTGTAATATAATTCATAGTTTGTCGCCTACTGTTTTTGTTTCCGTAATAATATGCATTGTTTTTGTCCTAATGTTAAAATATAGGCCTCCTTTATAACTGAGACAACTTCGGCAGTTTTTACCTATTATGGTATTACTATTTTCCAATGAAAAAATTTTGCTAGTCTGTCACTCTGTCCTCCACTCATTAAAAGCTACCAGATGCCCGGATCTAGCAATAAGGATAGTATAGCAATCTAACTACACCGGTTCGATATACATATTTATGTTCCTAAAATCTTGTAAATTTCAACCTTTTCCCGGTATCTGATTAAGCTGAAATTTGGTATACTTCCGTAATTTACATGACAATACTTTACTAGTTACTAGGTACAGTCAGCAATAAAAGTGTGTACCAAAAAAAAAATATTTTGGGAGTTACTTGTCGAACGAGCGGAGCGTAAGCGAAGTGAAGTTCTTTCAAACAACTTCGGCTGCCTAGACGTCTGTGCATTTCGATGGCTTTTTGATTTTGAATAGTTGTCGCGCGATATCTTTAGTAAAGTTTTTCTAATTTATATGTGTTGGGGTTGTAGTAGAGCTCAATACAATTTGAGAGTTCGTTCATGAGCATGATCGATAAAGGGGTTATGGAGCTAGAAAGCTCGAAAAAATCAACATTAGGGTCTTGTTATATTGGCCACTCGGTTGCAAGAAAATCGCGAGTTCCCAGTTCGGGGCGGACTACTAGGATACAAAAAAATTTTGAGTGTGTGAGATTTTGCGCCTTTAAAAGGATTCCGTCTAAGAACATGAGTTCATTCGGATCGGCTTCATAAATAGTAAAAAAAAGTGTCACCTGTTATACCACCAAAAATTTACTTATTTTGGCGGCCAAGACTCATAGTCACAGCTCATAACGGTTTCGCAGTAAAACTTTTATCAGACATCAGAAAAACCAATCCCCTAAGCCCTGACTTTACTAAGTCTACACCGTGGTTTAAAATGTATGAAAGATATTATTGAGATCATTGACTATTATTAATTATCAGCCTTATAGATAACTAAATGAATATTAAATATTTAAGACAGGCTTAGCCGCCCAGCATTGCCGGCGTCAAGATAGGCACATTAAGTTCATTTATTCGGAACTAATGACGTAATTAATGTTTGATTACCTATTTCGTATAGCTTTACTTTGATCTCTAAGTAGGTTTCCTATACAGTGTGTAAATTTTATACGGGCGTATATTGTACTGGCGATTAGTATTGGACCTAAGGAACCTATTTACGTTTATTTCTTTATGAAAATAAGGATATATTTTTTCATACATAATAATTCAGCGCGTAATGTATTGCATCCATGACAATTAACTTACCGATGCGTCATGTCAGTTATGTCAGTTTTAAGTCAGTTGGATAGCGTACATTGGTGCCCGGTAGAACTTTAAAAAATCGTTACGCATAATCAATAACACTATTTAACAAAATGATTATACTATATGAGTCCTATTGCTGGATACTATAGGTGGATAAAGTATACGCCCGTATAAAATTTACAGGCTGTATTTAACGTTAAGTTTTAATGCCTAAATAAATTATTTGTTACAGTAGTTTAGAACATACAGGAGTGTAATGAAATTTTACTAAAACTGTTTGAGCGAAAACGAAACTTAAAACAAACAAGTCTTTTTCTTTTGTTTTTTTAATTTTTATTTTTTTATATTTTTTTTCTTTCTTTCTTTTTTTAAATTATTCTACTACGTAATTAACATTTACCTTTAATCTCAGTACTTATCTACTGTTAATAACTCGTTCGTTAAGTACGTTATATGTATTCTCATATATCTTATTACAATTTAGAATTTATTAGAATTTTTCTGAGTATTTAACACAGATATAAATATACATAGATCACGCAAATGCATCTACTTCGCGTGTCGGAACTCGGAGTAGGTGTCCGAGTTGGCCGTCGCTACTGACATTCCGTGCGCGTCTGTTGTGGTAGCCGGTTGTCCGTGAAAATTAAGAAAATGCCTTTTTGAAAGGTATTAAAGTGCGATAGCCCAAAAATTAGAAGCACCCAAACGCAAGGACATTTTTCCTATCACATGTAAGTTATTTTCAAATTATATTATCCGTAATTTCATTTTAAATCTATTTTTTAAGTATTCTGAGGTGTGATTCCAAGACTGTACCTAAGTAACTATAGATTATCGGTAAGTAAACTATGTTCACATTACATTGCCGCGTTTGCTTTGAGCGTTTAATCTGACGTTGTGTGTTAAGAGACGATGAATATCAGAACAAGCGATACTGTCGCGCATCACTTGGAGTTCGTGGTACAAGGGATCTTATCATTCGTCTGTCAAATCTAGCAACTAGTGTTGTTCGTTCTACAACATTATTTCGATGATCGATTTTAATCGATATCGGACAGACGAATGATATTTACCATTTTAAAAACGCCAATTTAGTAGTTATTGATACAAACAAGCTCGAAATATGTCCTAATTTTACACGACAGCTTTGAGAATGGAGGGTGATATCTTCGGATTTATCCTTTGAATGTAGATCATACAACCCTCATTCTTAAATTAGAACATTATGGTTTGTCAGAAAATGCCTTGAATCTCATGTCTTCATATCTTAGCAACAGAACACAAACAGTTGTTGTAAATAAAACCCAGTCTAAAGGGACTTCAGTAAAATTAGGAGTGCCACAGGGTTCTATTTTGGGCCCATTCCTGTTTTTGGTTTATATAAATGATTTACCTTGTGTAGTACAAAACCTTTGTGATATCGTTCTGTTTGCCGATGATACATCCTTAATTTTCGAAGTTGACCGGCAATCTACCGATTTTACTGTAATCAATAACACACTAGCTGCTGTACTGAACTGGTTTACTATTAACAAATTGCTACTTAATGCTAAGAAAACCAAATGTATTAGATTTGTTTTGCCAAACGTTGCACCGGTGGACACTAAGATTCTCCTGAATGGTGAATGTTTAGAGATAGTAGATAAAGCAGTGTTCCTTGGTTCGACGTTGGACAAAAATCTACAATGGAGTCCTCATATAAGAAAACTCGCTCTTCGATTAAGCTCGGCCGCTCATGCCGTTAGGAGAATTAGACAATTAACGAATATAGACACAGCTCGATTAGTTTATCACATTTATTTTCATAGTGTAATGTCATATGGTATTCTGGTTTGAAGCAAAGCAGCTGACATACAGACTATATTTGTTTTACAAAAAAGAACCATTCGCTTTCTGTATAACTTAAAGGCAGGTGCATCAGTTAGAGAACTATTTAAAGAAATTAATATTTTAACTGTTGCTTCCCAATATATCTATGACAATATTATTTATGTTGTAAAGAATATACATACATTCAAAAAAATTTCTGACATCCACAGCTATAACACTAGAAATAAAAACAAGCTTGCTATCAGAAGTAGTCGTATCCGCAAAGCATATAAGTAATTTTTTGGTCAAGGTATTCACATTTATAACAAGTTACCCGTCGATGCTTTAAATTTATCATTTCCCGCTCTTAAGAAATATTTGAAAAAAAGTTTAATGTCAAAGGGTTATTACAGGGTCGAGGACTATATGACGGACAAAGATGCATGGCCCAAACCAGAAAATACTACAAAATCATCTAACATTTAGAGGACACAGTTCAGATAGGAAAGCATATGAAACGTTTTGTGAAGCAATCAGATTTGGATTTTATTATTATTATTTTATTTCAATTAAACAATACGTACATTGTATGTCTCTCAAGCTGTTTTGATATGCCTTCTTATAGAACTACGCATTATTGTGTATCTTTAAGATGTAATATTACTGTATTACTGTTTTGAAAAAATAAGTCCCACCGAGTTTCTTGCCGGTCATAAATAATTCTTCTCGGGTCAGAGGTGTAGGGTTAGAACCGGAGGTATTTTTTTTTTCTCTCTGACGTTCATAAGTGCATTGTAATATGCCTAAATTGAAGAATAAATATCTTTTATCTTTTTATCTTTTATTACGTTTATAAATTTCTATTGTGCTTAAGAAACACTTACTTTTTTTTAGTTTCCCACACGATACTATCACAAAAGAAAAATGGATTGCGGCCACGGGACGGAAAGACTGGTTCCCGACTAAGCATAGTACTTACTGTTTGTTCTAAACACTTTGAAAATAGCAGTTTCATTGAAGGGAAGAAGTTGAGATTGTTAAAAAAACGGCGTATCTCACTATTAATATACATAAAAACATTGACATCCACTATAAAAACCCATTGACAATGATAATGAGGTTAGTGAATAAATTTAATGTTTAACAGTGTTTTTATTATTACCGTATAAAATATCTGATATAATATACTCATCTTCATCATTGTCAAGTTTCAGCTTGGCCCAAAAATGTTTGGATGTTCGGAGGATGTCCGGATTTCTGTTCTCGCCTAGACTTTGCATTTTCAGCCGATTCTCATAAAATCTTGTGAACTATATACAATTTTTCGAAATTAAAAAAATGGAGAGATATGGAGGTAGAAAACTTAAAAAATTACAAATTTCAACCATTTCAAAACAAAGCTAGGTCTACAGCTCACAGAGCTAATAGTCTTACTAATTTTATTTTTAAAATGTAATTCAAATATCCTTTATTTAATAATTCCGTTTAATATCATTCGTCTGTCTACATCATTCGTTTGTCTTTATCATTCGTCTGTCAGAAAATCGATGTCATTCATGTGAATCGATTAGTGATTTTCAACAGAGAGGGAGATACACGAACGGAGTTCGTTTTCGTTTCGCGGTAGGCCCTCTGGCCGCACACGCACGGAATTGTCGTTCGGGTTCCGAACGGAATAACGTCAAAAAGTGTCTGTATCTGTCTGTCATATGGAAACCGTACCGATTTTCCGTGCATCTGCGGCTAAGCTGAATCAAGTCGAGCCGAACGGCGCGTGCGGCGGCGGCGTCGCCTTTGAATCGATTTTGTGCGGACAACGGGCAATTCACATCACTAATTCGCCCTTGTGACGTCATAGTAGGTAGAAAAAAAGTGACACGGTTGGTTTTCATACAGATTGAGTTGTTTAAGTTATCTATGTATATTTACATCTGTGGTAAGTATATCATAACCTTCTCAAGCTATGTGTTTCTGGGTGCCCGGGAAGTGCAAATAGGCAAGTACCTTCCTAAAAAAAAATCCTAGTTATTCTACTAATAATAAAACTTCGGTTAAAAACTTCGAATACTGGGACCAGGTGTCTGTCTGTTTGGTTTGTTTATTTTGTGGTTTTTGGCTGGTGTCTGACTTACAACTACTTAATGCAATTGTCATGGTTTTTTTTCTCTTTTTTTATCAAAAGTAAGTTATTAAGGTTAATAAGTTATTTATTTAAACATGTTTATGTAGTAAATTAAAATAGATTACTTAAACACTTTACATATTTAGTTCTTCTTGCGCATCGAGCATTTGTGTGTATTGTACATTCTCATTGTTTTCTTATATTTGTTATGTTTAATCGTTACATAATGTAATCCAATGGATGACTGGTATTGGCCTTATTTTATGTAAGCATTTTGTGTCCTAGTTATATTTACGGCTGTTGTTATCCTGAATACCAATAAAAAAAATTAAAAAAATCGGTCGTCCCAAGAACGCTCTTAGCAGCCCTATCCTCACCCAGAACCAGCAAAGTCCGTGGGCCTTCGTTTCGCCGATGAGAATGAGTCCGGCCATATGGCATTTCTTAAATCTCCGTGTGAGGTCTGCTTCTGTCTCCATTGTGACGACTGCACATTATGATCTATGTCCTACATTGCTATGTGGCATTCTGTATCTGCGCATTGTACGACCGTAGATCCGTTTCACATTGTCCGGGCGGAGCCGCGCACGGATTGCGTGCACTATGCTAAAAGGATATTTCATATTTCTAAGACCTGTATCTCATAGGACTGCCATTCGTATTTCTAAATGCATGGGATTTATAGAGGCTGGGTTGGAGAAAATGATTAAGTTTATTCGTTACGATATTTATAAACTTATTGTGAATAGACATATTTCATTCGGTAGATCTCTCGTACTTTTGTCGGCGTTTAGTTTAGAAACAGAGTTTATCTACACTCATACTGTAAGTACTCTAAAATGCGTTCAAAAACCGTAGACAATGACAAGCATTACAACAAACGATTTAACTATGATAAGTTTCTTATCTGCGGCAGTAACGTAATTTTAACTATGCATGCTCAAATATTGTTAAGCAATGAGTTTCAAATTTGGAACATTGAATTTGATAACATAATGTTACCGCCATGGCCAACTCGATTGGTCCCGCGCGAGCGCCGGCACAATCGAGTAGGCCATGACGGTACAATGGCGGTCATTCTATGGTTTCCGAACAATTAATTTAATATATATAATATGAGTGTAGATAAAGCAGTGTATGCAACTGTACGTAATTAGGCCTTAAAACACTCGTGTGATCTTATTATGAAATTCGCCTGCGGCTCATTTCATAAAACCACACTCATGTTTTAAGGACCCTTATTACGTAACAGTTACATAAACTACTATTATGTAGGTTAAATTGTGCTTGTACATATTTTTGTTTTATATGCACCCGCTGCTTTTATATCCTGTCATACATGATGTTGACATTGTATGCAGTGTTACATTATGTAGTCTTAGCTAAATGTTAGTAACTGTGAGAAACGAGGGATGGATGGAACAAAGTGATCTAGACATTTTATTTCCAGTTCAGAAGATAATTCTGAGTGTTAAACTAATTCGTAATATATAATATACATATGTAGGTATGTCTGATCTCAAATTATCAACCCACAAACATATGATGAGACCTACGATGTATAAACAACCTGATCTGCCTCCAAATGGTACAAAATAGTCCGCGCCAGCCAAGCGCCGATCTGACAATTTAATTGACAATTACGAGTATTACTCTACTTAAGCTAATGACTCTAATGAATATTCAGCGAATCAATTACAAATATAATAGCCGGCCAATTACATCATTCCGCTTGCCTTCAAGATAACTGCAGCAAAACTCAAAACTAACGAATTTCTACTGAATCTTGCGATGAAGCAGATAAGATATACAATACATAGAGTAGACTGACTTACGAAGATGAAAAGTCGATCTCGTTTTTTACGTTTTTTTAATCGTCGAAAGTAAAGAAATATTATATATATAGCTGCATATTTTACCATAAGAATAAATTAATATCAGTAGTTATAATTTTTCGTTTTTGGGACTTGGTCAAGATACGATATTTTTAAAGTGGGAAGTGTTTAGTAATTCATGTAATTTTTTAAAATAATTTTAAGGTTTGTAAAAATCTAAACATTAATAATAAGCTAACGCGTTTAAAGTCTTGAACATCACATAATGAATTGCTACTAAGTAACTACGAATTACCAACGTGGAAATCACTCCGTCATTACTACACAGCGATTGAAAAGTAAAATGATACTTTTACCGTATTACGCGGAACGATTTCAGACAAACTAAACGTGATATTTTTGCAAATTACATGCACGCGAATCGTGAGTATAGGTAAATATTTACAGTCGGTCTCATCCATTGTGCGACAATCATGAAGCGAAGCATAAAAGCTTCCTAACATAATAAACGTTTTTCGACCACTTTCTTCGTCGAAAAAGTTGCGCGCCGACAAAAAATGGTTAAAAAAGTTAACTCAATTGACACGGCTGTCCGGAGTACGGTTAGCAATGGTGATTGTTAAACATTCTCGATCCACTCCGCTGGGTTAGTGTTGTGCTGTATCCGGAAATATTTCCGGTTCATGGGGTTTTAATGTTCGTAACGCTATTTTATTACATGTACTTACTCATACCTATTGCGAAGATTCCAATTATGTACTCAGACCCGGACCCGGACCCGGTTTTGGACCCGGGAATGTCCTTAAACTACATCCAAAAGAAGTATGGGTACTGCGAATGTCATCTCGCTACATATGGTAGGGCACAGCACAGCGAATGTCATCTCGCTCAAATCTGGAGCAGAGGCCGACTGGGGAAGTACCTTACAGAAGATTACAGCCAAATAGCACTAGACCCTACTCATAGTGTTGTGTTCCTGCTGGTGAGTAATGTTGCCAAAGAGCTCAAAGAGGACCCAGTGTGTTGACGATGAGGGATCCTCTTGTTCCTTTAGCATGTCAACACAGTGAATCCTCCTTTTTGTAAAGGGTCGACAACGCGCATGTTACACCTCTGGAGTAGTAGGCGTCCATAGGCTACGGTAGCTGCTTACCATCAGGGCCGTATACTTGTTTGCCACCGTCGTGATATCAAGTAATAAATGTGATGAAACTGATGAATTTAAAACATTAATTTCAAAATCATAACAAGTTTAGTTAAATCCTGCTAAAATATCCAGTTTATAATTATTAGAACAGAATCATCTATCGAATACCTAGTAAATAAAACATCGACTGACAAATACCAGGTAAAAATAAAAATTACTATTATTTAAAAAAATTCCATGTTTCTCGAACCTTGAAATATATACTTAAGTACCTATGTATTGCAGATAATTTATTGTAGAAATGAAATGCTTACTTATGATTCCGGAATTATACCGAAATAGGGAGCACTCCCGCGGTACCTCACTACGCTATGGTCGCAATGGTAAGGCCAAGGCCCGATTCACTTTTGTTGCTAACGGCCATCCCAGACCGCCAATGTCGATTATGTGTCTGCTACAATTGCGTTCTTTTTTTTTCAAATTTGCTGGCTTTTTTTAAATTTAGTGGCCATTATAGTTTTCGCTTTCACTGGTACGAGTATTACCGTGTATTTAAGTAGTTATTGAAACTAATTTGATTGTACAAATGGGTTAAACGATATTGTGATTTGAATTTCCATTCTTTTTGTTTCAGAACGCCTCAACTAAAACTACTTAAGTGGTGGTAAGTGTGATTTTCTTATTAGTGAGAAAGAATTTAATTTAAATGTTGCTTTGGTTTTTATCGTAAGCTCAGTACAACATGCCTTAAAAATGTGTCCTAGATTGCTAATTTTATTACAAAACCCAAACAAAGCTGGTTCCATTATTAACTAACAATAAAAAACACGGTCGGATCACATGTGTTCTCTATCTGACTAGCTAGTTGAATTAAGACTAATTTAATCATTTACAAATAGAAATATTCTTTATTTCATATCTAAAGCCTGACCAGAAGTATATGATCATTGTCAAGAGGGCGCTATTATTCTCATTTATATGGCAACAGTTCAGTATAGTCAAAGAGCGTATTATTCTCCATGGTAGTGACATCTTGTTTTGTTTACCTGTCAGCTTTGATGTTAATTTGGTACATAATGTTGTTAATAATAATAATGTTTCACAACAAAATAGTTTCATTTCCCGAGCGTATTATTTACACCAGTTTATTATATAGACTATTTACAAAGTTTCGCTTATGAAGTTATGACTATGAATAATTTTAGGATTTTTTTTAACACTTTACTATTATTCAAATAAATCCCCACTATGACACTGACAAGCAGTGACAACCTATCACATGCGTATCATTCTGCCATTATAATTATTGCCAGTGTATGAAATTAGTTCCAATGAAATTCCGCAACATGGCGCATGATCATATATTTATGGTCAGGCTTTATACAAAATAGAACAGGGGGGCGATTTTTGAAATTCGAGCGCTAAATATGACATTTAAAACTCTGAATAAAACGAAGAAATTGTTTTGAAAATAATATATTTTTTTGGATCAATGTTACTCCGCGTCCGTAGGAAACACCTTTGACAACCCTACACGTGATCCCTGGGTGGTGCTAAAAGAGTAACAAACTTGGCAGCTGCACTGTCCCATCTGGACCTCGCAGCACTGGATTTTCCTCATCATTTGCTTTCCCCTACTTCTACTCCAGAGAAGAAATGCCTATGTATATATATCCAGTGACATGTAGCCATACGATAAATAATTAATGAAAATAATAGCGATAGTAATTTAAAATCATGATTATTTTATACTATTAATTTCATGCGTAAATAATGGCGACAAACTTTTGTGTGCGAATTCGAGCGCTCGAGTGTCAAAAATCGCCTCAACTCACAGTAAATAGTACACAGATTGAAAGTAGAGGCAGTCAACAGGCGGTCTTATCGCTAGAGACCGATCTCTTCCAGATAACCTTGGTGTAGCGGAAATCTAATCTTGGATTAATTTTCATTAGGGTCAAATTCAAATATGCTTAATCTTATAGCCCGTCAGCTGTTAACATCCAGTATGGAGTAGCTAATTGACTGGTAGTCGGTCACCCTATTGTGTATTTGCTCGTACGATAAAAAAGGAAGCCTCTATGCAAGTGCTAAATTTCGAATCATTCCAAGCTGCAAGATTTAATACAAACATAAAAACAGAAGTAGCAGTAGGAAACCAGTTCCACATCTTAATCTCAACCACATACCAGCTGTAATAAGTTCCCGTTGACGGATTGGATGAAGTTTTTAAAGCATTTTAAACGATCTGTCAGTTTTGTTTTTATCGTTCGTACCATCAGTGGCATCTCGCATCTCGCAGTGCTCGTTTGTTTAAGATTTATGTCCAGTACATGCTTTAAAAAAACTCAAGAATGGCCTGTCGTAATTGTGTATGCAACTTATTATGTTCATTATTTAGTATACATTATATAAATGTCTTTGAAGTACATATACACGACTCTGATCTGCGATGTTTTGGTTGGTTTTAACAATTTTTTTGTTAATTTAATTGTCAGTTAAAGTGTCAGTTTTAACAAACGTCACTTGACTTCAATTAAAGCTAATCTCAGTTTAGGTCTGAATTAGTCTGATTTAAGTTATATTTTCAATACGAATAGGTTACCGACAGAATTATTTTCCTATTTATATGAACTATAGCTTCCATCCGCTACTTCTTTCGCGTGGAAGTCATTAAGAATTTTTTACCACTTTGTCCCCCTTTTAAGGATTCCAAAAATTCATTTTTCGTAGATCTTCATAAGTGTTGAAAATATGTAGTTTAGGCTCTGCGTTTTCTATTACTCTCTGTTATATTCTGTTAGGTTTACGCCACTGTATTGTATTTCCAACCGACTTCAAGATTTCGATCGAGGAGGTTGTCAATTGTACGGGATTTTAGTTGCTACATATTTTACATGTTCGTTTACCAATTGTTCGAAGACGGCGGGACTGATTTGGAAAAACCCTTTTAATTCACAGTTGGTCCCATTGGGATCAGGTCAGGATAAGAATGGGACTTATAGTTGTTTGAGCATTTTTTACAGTACCTCGGGCGTTTGCTCTTGCCTTGTTGGAAAGATTAGCCTAAGTTAAATCGTTTTTTTTCTTAATAACTATTTAGATTGACTTCGTTTAATATAGCACCGCATAGCGCCACCTACGGAACCAGCGTGAGATTTGTATTGTCAATACAGATTAAGTTTCTCCACGAGATCCGAGTGATGCAACATGCATTCTCGATCTTAGTTTTCGTACAGACGTCGTCAGAGATATGTTTACACCTCTGCACCTTAATCCTTAGTAACAAGGTGCAAAAGTGTAAACACATTTTTGACGTTGACTGTACCATAACTTGTAACGATCGGTTACTGGCGGTATCTACTTAACAGTCAGCAGCAGACATAACTAAGTGAACAGCATGTTTATCGAACGAGCGAGCATAGCGAAGCGAAGTTCTTACAGACAATTTCGGACACCACAGAACTGTCAGTCGGCTACTGGGACGTCTGTACATTTCTATGACATTTTGATTTTGAATGTTTGTTCCGCGATAACTTTAGTAACGTTTTTCTGATCTTCATGAGTTGGAATTGTATCCGAGATAAATATATTCGTTCTTACATTACATATTCTACATTAACTTATATTACATTCGAATTTCAATTTAAAGTTTCATAATAATTATAGATTCTTTATTTATATGGCTACATGTCACTGGATATAGATAGGCATTTCTTCCCTGGGGTAGTAGTAGCGGGAAAGTAGATGATAAAGAAAATCCAGTGATGCTGCGAGGCCCAGATGAGACAGTGCGGCTGCCAAGTTAGTTACTCTTTTAGCACCACCCAGGGATCACGTGTAGGGTTGTTTAAGGTGTTTCCTACGGACATAGAGTGACAAAACAATTATACAAATACTAACTACACCAATACTTTTTCGTGACTATTGATCTAACAATAGCACGGGGTTCCATTTAACTCTATTCCCGCCGGCTTGCCTAACAAATACATCCTGTAAATGTACTAACACCTGAAACTCCTCAGCTGTACTTATTCGTTTATATTTACTTTTACCGTCATTACTCAGTTACTGCACGTATCAATAGGAAACAACAAATTGACCAATCTGATCGAATTATAGCCGAATCATCCTAGGTGTGAGTCACAAGCTAAAATTTACAACCATATCACTTTAACGTCTTCAACATTTCGTTTAGCATAATATAATTGGTTTTTCTACTCTTTTTAAAGTGCCAAGGTGCTACAATTACTCGTACAACGGTATGGAAACTTTGAAAAAGTATTTAACGAATTGGCTTGTTTGTCAAGGGCAATGAACTTGTATGTTACAATTGAAACTGTTAGTAACGATTGAAAGTGAATTTGTAGTGGAATTTATTTGATTACGGGTTAGGCAATACTGTGAGGTGGTCTACATTCTTCGCTCGTTATCTATAATAGGCTTTTTCACACATGGTTAGGTTGGTTGGTAGCTCTTTGCTCAGGCGTATCATTCCTGTGATGCACTGTAATGAAAAAAATACTCATCCATAAGGTTGACGCTAGAGGGACGTAGTAAACAAAATCAATACCTATCATATTTATTTTACACACTTTTTTATTGCTTGACTTGCTTCTAAAAATTACCCAATACAAAAAAGTAGATTAATTCATCAGTCCATGATTGAAACTGAACTGTTAAAATAATATCTAGTTTGTAATAAGTGGTTAGTATCGGGACTCTGATAGGAGTAATACCTATGTAGTTATTGTAATCTAAACGGAACAGAAATGAGAGCAAAATAATGTTTACGCGGTAATTAATCAGACAATATAACTGTGTACTTTCACAACTGTCACACAGATATAATAAAATGTAAGTGTAAATAGTTTTCATGTGTGCAAAAAACACCTTTACCGTAAACATATAATTATATTTAACGGTGCGCTAATTAAGTTAAGAAATTACTGACAGTATGTAAAACAGAAATATTCTCATTTGTCATGTTGTTTATAGCTTTTGTTACGCTCTAGTTCTGTTGTTACGAATATAGTTCGCACTTCAAGTTTTACTAGAATTAAATAATGAATGTAATTAACAAAGACCTGCTGTTGGTAAAAAATATTATTATTTTAACAAAAAACTTGCATAAAATACTATATTTAATTGGCATGAAGTCAAGTTAATTGAGTGCATTGCGTTTTTGAGAACAGTTCACGACTACTTGACAGAGGGGTTTTACTTAGGCCTTTAAAAAATGCTAATTGAGTTTTGAATGTTTTCTATTTCTGTATTTCATTTTATTTATCTAAATACGTCCCTACATATATTCGTCCAGCACAAATGGTACAATATTTGTTGAACTACTATATCGTGCTAAAGGATCATGGACATAACTTCGACTTCGATTTATTAAAGCTACTTGAATTTATAAATCTATAATAAATATAATACACTATCTTCCGCCAATCATGTGGCTTCCACGGAAACCTATATCTAAGATATCTACGGCATTTTATAATAGTCTGCACCAAGCCGTTCATACGACAATCTTTAATAAGAAATTCTCTTTTCATCTCTTTGTGGCAAGTACAAAATTATTCTGTCCATGTTCGGCTATCCCAACTATGATTACAGACAAGTCGCTATTAGTGACTATTACAGAAAGAATCTGCAGAGTTTTATTCCAATCGGTCACCTAGCATAGCATATTGGTGCGCCTGGCTGAGAAAAACCAGTGTGTTCAACTAAACAATTCATTTTTATCTATATCAACGGTATTACACTATTATTATAAATACACTGAACAATCTCACAAAATCATCCATCCCAACCAATGAAATTTGTTTTTCGACTATTGGATGACGTTATTAACATAACGGGTAGGTATCGAGTCACAAATTCAAAAATAATATTGGCCAATTAATACCAAAGGATTTAATAAAGCTACATTGACAAAATTAAAGAAGAGAGGTATGGGTACTGCTATGGTTATCTCTCTATGTGTTCACTATGTGTGGCAGAGCACAACACAGTGAATGCCATCTCGCTCAAATCTAGAGCAGAGCCCGACTGGGGAAGAACTTCCAACATACAGAAAACCACAGCCAAATAGCACTAGACTCTACTCATAGTGTTGTGTTCCTGCTGGTGAGTAATGTTGCCAAAGAGCTTAAAGAGGACCCAGTGTGTTGACGATGAGGGACCCTCTTGTTCCTTTAGCCGTCAAAACGGTGAATCCTCCTTTTTGTAAAGGGTCGACAACGCGCATGTGAATCCTCTGGAGTTGCGGGCGTCCATAGGCTACGGTAGCTGCTTATCATCAGGCGGACCGTATATGCTTGTTTGCCACCGTCGTCGTATTAAAAAAAATGTATATTCAAGCACTGAGAGAGCGGAATCCATTTGCGATTGCGATGAGTCTTGACAGTTTAACCTTTTAGACGCCAGCGACGGATTTATCCGTCATAAGATACCATACGTTTTACTTTAAACACATTATAGGTTTGGCGTATGAATACATTGACATTTGTCATGGCGCCGAAAGGTTAAATTCGGGAAAGAAAGCTCATCCCCTGAGGATGGAAGGATGTAACACACATGCAATGTTAACGGGTTACCATATATGCGAGTCATTATTAGAGCTGGCTGAAGGTTGTAAACCTACAGAACATCAGGTGCCGTATTCTAATTTTAAAACAGGTACATAAGCAAATAATTAAAAACACAAACTATCTCAAACATAACTCCAATATACAACAAATAATCAACCGATATTGAAGTTATATTGGAGTTGCACCGGAATAGTTTTCAAACATATTCTGATATTTCTGATGCAGACGTTTAGGCGCTAGCTGTATTGCGTAGTTAATGCATTGAAGTTTTATTGAAGTTAGATCGTGTATCAATGTGTTTTAAAGTTAGAATACGGCCCCAAGTGCGGATGTCGCTAGTAACATGTTCATTTACAATGGCTAAATTCGCTGTTATGAAGAGAGAAACGGCTGGAAGCACGTTGGACCAGCAATTCAAAAGACGCAGGTTCGAATCCCGTGATTTTCCAGAGTTCTTCACAGTTGATTTTTTCATTGTAATTGACATCTGTTTCAAATTTGTGGTACCTTATATGACCTTTTTTACATGTCCTTGATTATATATTGTTAATAAATCTAGAGGTCGCATTACAGTGGCTAGCCCAGAAACCCTCGCTCGCGCTCACGCTGCTAATTGGCTACAATGGCCAGGAAACGGCAAAAGGAACATGTGCGCGGTTCCTAGAAACAGCGTCGACGAATACGCCTTTAGGCGAAGCTTTAAGCTTTTTGCAAAATAAAAAGTGTCCCCATACCTTATCTATTACAAACCTGTTGGGTAAGTGGAGACGTTTAAAGGACATTTGCTATTTTACTAGTAACAAAAGTGTTAAGTGGGCTTGTTCAGAAATCATATTTACTATAGATCTTACTGAAACCCGAAAACATTCCCAATGTTATTAACTGGCATGAAAATTTAAAATATAAGGTACGGATTCAGGATATTTTTTTGTTTTCTACTAGTGGGAGAATTAATTCTGTACCACGATTCTAAGTAGGAAAATTCTAAAATTGCTCGGCCTTCTGAAAATATCCATATCTTGCATCTGTTTTGTAGTTAAATACCTCAGAGGCGATAATCATAAGAAAAGAAGAAGTTATTACGTGAATTCTAGTTCTATTACTTTTAAAGCAATACAATTTTGATCTTTTTTTTGAATTGATATCGCAAAATAAAATTATTATTTATTTAATATCTTCTTTTAGTACCATAAATGTCGCATTGACGTAGAACCTTGCCGTTACATGAGCATTATTACTAATCTGAATAAGTGTTTTATGTCAATGTTGCATTTTGCAATTGATTAAAACGATCAAGTGGATATACTTTCTTACTTAAGAAATGCATAATTTACCAATTATAATAAAGGTGCTACTATATATACTATGATGTACCTATAGAAAATTGTTGTGTTGTTTGCAATATAGTCGTAACTTATAATAATATACAGGCTGTATTATTGGTATCGTTTACCGATAAAGAAATAGTTTTATATGGACGGTTAGACTGCCGAAACGTCTTGTCCTATGCAAAACAATCGAGTCTAAATAGTACATTATTGTCGAGGAGGTGAAGTAGCACATTGATGGCTGAGTATTACGTTTAAACGGACGACTTTAGGAGTCCGTTTAATTTAATACGAAGCCAGCAATGGCCCTTCACGCCGAGTCAAATATAGTGCTTTATTCAAAAATAATGCAAAACAGCCAACGTTGATGAACAACAAACAATATTGACATAAATAATATATTCAGGATAACTTCTAGGTTAAAAGAATGACCACTACCGCGAGCATCGAATATCGATTCGCATCCTATAATTACCTCTATCTCCATCGCTTCTCATTTTGAGTGAAAGAGACAGATTTATTCGAATCCTATAATTATCTCTATTTCCATCGCTTCTTATTTTGAGTGAAAGAGACAGATTTATTCGAAACTACAATTTTCTATGTTCGCGGTACACGCTCAGCTTTGCCGCCTTTATATCTTTTTATTAAAAAGTTTGAAGTGTATTTTTCTTCTGAATTTACCGTAAGCTATTTGAGATAACTAAAAAGTCGCGGTACCAACATTATAAATAACGAATACCGATGTTGTGTTATGGCTGTTTAGGACCTTTGCCTTTATTTTTGTATGGCTGTTGAACTTTTTAAAAAGTTTGTACCTCGACAAAAATGGAATTTGTATGCAACATTTATGTCGCGATTTCGAGCCTGCAATTTCCGTAACTTTTTAATTTTTTTTTTGACCACAAACTAGGCACTTCGCCGCCTAGTTTTTAACCGTAAAAGTCAACCTTGCCGGACATTTTTGAATAAATATATTTTTTTTACTTTTTCCTGGCATAAATACCATACCAATTATGCCTTTAATCGGATCACCAGTATACTTTTGTTACCCCTTGTTTGTACTTAAAAACAAAATACTATATTTAAGTCAACTTACAGGTAGGTATAGTTGCGTTTAAAATACAAAGTAACTAGACCTTTAGTCGTATACTGTTTTTAAAAGTAGGATAAATTGAAACCTAAAATAATTACATGTTCTCCATTTACAGACAAACAAACTTACTTTGAAATACTACAAGACCTAATTTTGCTTAAATTTTACGAAAATAGTTTTGTGTTCTTATCGAAACGTCAACGCGTCAACCTCTGACGCCCTAACCACAGGCCAAAATGACGGGTAGATCGCAGAGAAATCAATTACCTTAAATTATATACATTTACTTAAAGTATACGTAATGCAATGTACATTTACTTAAAGAGCTTTTGAACAATTCGGTGTCGATCCTGTAATTTCAAGGTGCATAATTTGACCCTCAGACCAGTATATTAAAAGTACCTCCATAACAAATAGGTATTACAAATTGCGTGGCCACCACTGCCACTAGTCATCTTTTGTGGTTATTTTTGTTTTCATAATCTTTTGTTTGCATGTGAGTTCAAGCTGTGCGTTTAAATTTACTGTTCATAAAATAATTCTTAACATTTAAATTTAACGAATAATAACGTATTTTAAAACAAAATATGTACATATCTTAATACAACTATTAAAACAAAACGAAGAAATTCAAAGTAGTATGTTTTTATTGCTAGTGTGGAAACTATAGCATATATATAATTGTTACGATAACCAAGTAGTATTTTCTACGTAGTAAAAGCTGCAATAAACCTAAGTTATAATGTGTTGACTGTGCGATGTCACCAATCTGACACCATACAATTTACGACCGTATAAGAGCAGACTTTATGAACTTCAGCAACATTTTGCGCTTAGGATTATAATTTATGAAGCAATTAAATGCTAAATTATTGCAAAAGCCCACTGCCCGCGGCAGTACCCACGGTGTTTATCTATTCAGTGTTTACAGATGATGAGTGTCTTTTCTAGATTCTAGATCGAACCATATTTGTGCGTGTTGAATTTATATTTGGCGTCAATAGAAATATAAAACATGGCTGTGTTTCTAGGCAACAAAGTCATTTGACACGTGACAAAATATTATTAAAGAAATTAGTTTTCAATGTAATATACTCGTAAGTAATTTACTAAAAATGCGTATAATCTGACAATGAAACCACGTTTATACGCATAAGCTGACAATTAAACCATGGTTGTTCTAGTGCGTGATTGCGAAGCAATGAAGGTAAATGCGTTTGTTTACATTATTTATCTTTTCTATTGACGCCGAATATAAAATTTCTTGATTTATTATGATCAAAGTTTTTCCGTGATTTTATTGTTGTAAATTCGGAACGTGACGTCAATTCTCAGTTCAATTCAAAATGTGTTATTTTAAGTAATGTGTACTTCATTTATGAATACATTGTTTAACTAAAAAGTCATAAATAGACAAAACATAATTGTAACTTCTATTAAGTATTTAGCTAATATATAACTAGTTAAACTCTTCGGGATCGTTAGGCTAAAACAAAAAGTTTATTAATTTTACGTAGTACACGATCAATTTTCCGCAGTAAAACAGAATGGATGCAATAATATTAATCTTATCCGATCTCCTGAAGGTGTTTAATGGGCCCGACACATGATTGCGAAACCACCTATACTTTTTTAACCAATTACAATATATAACGCCCTTAAAAGGCCTCTCCCGTCTGGAGAGGCCTTCTCGGGGCGGGTAAAAAATTGCGACGTCCACACAATCTTCGCTATCAACGCATTCTACATAAATTTGCCGGGAGTAAAATTCCTTTTAGTGATACAAGTTTTTTGGATTTTATGGATCATTTATTTCAATCGTTTTAATTCGAATAAATTCCCTGGTTTACAGTAGGGCAGGTGTTTTATAACTATTTTAAGTTTAACAGTAGTAAACATTAAAAAATATATGGAAAGGTTGATTTAAGAAAACAGGTGACAATGGCTCGCTAGCCCAAAGGGTAAATATTCTACCTAATACCTGAATTAGTGGACATTACTTATAGAAATAATGCCGCAAAAACATGGAGGCGATAATAGATTATTATTAGCCGAAGATATATATACAGGGTGAAACTTAAGTCGTGAACAGTAATATGTTTTTCTAACTCCATAAACAACAAGCAATTTAATGCCCCAACTCTTACTAAAAACAGACAAGATTTTTTTTTTTTAATATTGTTTGTCGTTTATTTTACTTTTAAATGTGATCATGTGGAATTAAAACAGCTTTATAAGATATTTCAGATGAAAAATTAAGTAAATTTTATTTCTAACTAGGACAAATGACAAATTTGATGTCAATGTCAGTTCCGATTCAAAGAATCAATTCAATTTACTAATTTAAATATCTTAATAAGCCGTTCTAATATCCTAAATCCACTGCTAAAAGTAAAATAAACGACAAAAAATATGAAAAAAAAAAAAATCTTTTTGTTTTTAGTAAGAGTTGGGGCATTAAATTGCTTGTTGTTTATGGAGTTAGAGAAACATATTACTGTTCACGACTTAAGTTTCACCCTGTATATATAAAAATCAGTTTAGAAGAGTAAAAAGAAATTATGTTTCTTAAGCCATGTTAGCGCATTAAGGCGCCATTTGCACTTAGCGTAGGTACTTAATTCTAATTCTAAGTATTGCAAAACATTTTTCCGGAGTTATTTACAACGATTGACAAGCACACCACTTGAAGCAAACCAGTAGATGTATTTTGCATAGTTATTAATTTTCTTACACATCTCGAGGTCAAAGCAAAACTAAGCGCGAGCTTACAACGAGATTATCTTTTTCATGAATTAAGCAAGGGTACCATTACAATTGCATATCGAGCATCGGCGAGTCAAAATCTAATGCAAACCAGTATTACGCGTTTTTTAGTATAAAGCATCTTCTTATCGTCACTGCGACGACAACAACGTACAAGGTGCAAAGTGCTAAAAGGTTCGAACTACGTAAGCTGCAGCATAATGATCTAGAAGTCGAAACCTATCGCCTGGTATAAAAATTTTCTTAAAATGTCACTTAGTGTAGATTTTTAAATGATGCATACAGTGCCATCTGAGTCAAAAGTTAGTATACTAACACGAACACGATCCCAAGTGCCACATCGAATCGTACTCGATGAATGCCATCTCTCTCACTCGCGCGCACGGAGCGCTATTTACCACATCGCACTCAGTTCGTGGCCGACCAGCTAGTCAACAGTTGTGAACACTAGATCATTTTCTATGGAGGTATGTAATATTTATTTACGTTTTCCTTATATTTTTGTATTTATATGTTCAAAAATGTGTAAAGTGTTCGATGTGACACATATAACTACATACGTTTAAAGTATTATTTAAGAGAACTACGTACGCAGGACTATCTGTCACTTAGAACTGTATACGTTATTATCATAGCTATAGTTAACAAAGTTTGTAAATCTATGTGCTACTTAGAATTGTTTACGCCATTTAATCAGTCACTTAGAACTTTTTATCTTTTTGAATTTGTTTTTGGACACACTCAAAATAGTCATATCTGTCATTGTCAAGTGCTAATTTAAATATTAAAAAGCGTAAGCGTAATACAATGTAATGTAAAATAATGCTGTGCTATGTGTAATAAAATAACTATCACAGATTAAGGTTTTATACGGGCAGTTTTGTTGGATAGCTAATCCTTATTTTGATCACTGTTTACTTTGCACCAGTAATACAGCTTTACATATAAGTATATGCACATAGTGTTAAAGCTTAATTTATGTTGCTTTTAATATGCATGGTATTTGACTTTCAGAGTCTCTAAGGATAAACGAAGAAGGTTCACTATTGTCTTGCAGAAACTTTTTTGACATATATTTGTTTTGCATAATGATACTTAGCTGAAGTTTGGCAGAAACACCTTACGCAGAGTAAATATGCTTTGGCATAAATCATATCACAGATTTTTATAATATCGGATCTTATATTGGCATAATGTTGATGGGCATAACTGTCTTCTAAACGAATAGTATTTTCGCAGATATTTTTTTTGCATAATATTTAGGCGGCATAAAGTTGTCAAGCCGAATAACATTTGATTACAAGATAGACTTCATTGTTTTATCATATTGTACAAGACATGCGGGATTGGATGTATTGCTCATAAGAACATAAAGTTTTTTCCGCGGGGGGCGCAGTTGTAACCTAACCTAACCCACTTTTCTGGCAACAGTTTGTTGCCGCGAGGGTCGCAGTTCTAACCTAACCCAATTTTATGGCAACAGTAGGTTCCTGTGGGGGGTCACAGTTCTAACCTAGCCTATCCCACTTTTCTGGTTTCGCTCGTCGTCGTACCTAACGAATACTCTGGGACTGTATTTCCTTTTTGGTAGCGAGTCGGGTGTGTTGGGGACGCAAGATACCTAATAATCCTATTATGCCATAGCAAATTTGGTGAGACTTATATTCAACTACGTAAAGTTTACTTAACCTACTTTCCTAATAGCAGAAAATAATTATGCTTTTGTAATAGTATGCTATAGGATTATTATGGTACATTAAATTATGCTAAACCAAAGTCGGCCAAAGTAATGTTCTACAAAACAATGTGCTGCAAAATGTGTCGTATACGTGGTAGTAGTAATGCCAACTATACCTTTATGCCAAATTACCATTCGACCGAAAGTGTTTCTGCAAAACATGTTATGCCAAGTGTATTTCTGACTAATATTATTCTACCAGATAAGGGTAACCCGAGGAATTATATAGAGCACTGACAACTGCGTTGGAGGAGCCAGAAGATACACATTCGACTAATACAAGCATATCAAGTCAATCTGAAAATCAAATCTCAAGTCAAATCAGACAATACCGCGATATAACAAACAAACACATGAATATTGGATAATTTATCCCAAAAAAGACCAATGTGATTTATGTCATCAATTTAAAAATCTACGGAGAACATCTGAGAAGGAAATATCTAATTATGAAAACCATTTAAAATTTTAATGTTATTGCATGCGAAAAGACTTGTTTGAATACGTAATTTTGTCAGAAAGACTGATAAAATCATGTGCTGTTAAAGAAGATTGATCGATCAATATTAAAACATAAGGTAAATAAGTGAGAACAATGTTAAGAAATACTCCTTTTTTCCTGACTAATGCCGTGATTAAGACTGATATGTAAGGTTTTAGTAAGAGGTTTACATTTTTATTACATTTTATTGAATAAATAACACATCTAATATACTTTTACTTTTATTTAGTACTTTCTACATAATTATTGAACTATAAAACTAATGTCGAATATGATTCTATCTGCAAAATGTGTCAAAATTATAATTATGCAGATTTATACAGAATGTTTATGCACCCAAAAATAAAATATAAAATTGTGCGTTAAAAATATGGTATATAATTTTAAAAATAAGCAAAATAAACGAGTTCAATTTGATGACTTAATTCACACATAGAATCTTTTACAGTGAGTCGCATACTTTTTTTACAGGTATAATATTCTAAGTCCCAGATAGACCTACATACGTAGATTTTATAGAAAATTGTAACCAAGTATAATGTTCTAAGTCCCAGATAGACCTGCTTACGTAGTTCTTAAATAAAATTGTAACCAAGTATAATATTCTAAGTGGTAGATAGAACAGTATACACAACGGTAAGCCAATAGTTCTAACTTAATCTAGTGGACTATCTGCATTTTCTCGAAAACTACCATTAAATTGAGTTATAGGAAAATAAAATAAGCAATAAAATAAAATTATAATCATGTGTGCCAAGTTTCAGTTTATTATCTTTAACACGAAAAAAAGTATAAGGATTCTACTTCTGTTTTGCTCTCCTGTAAAGTTGTCATTTCTCAATTAGAATCATATACGTTGTTGTCGTCGTGCAGTGTACTGGAATGTTTCAGACCTGGAAGCCAATTCTCGGGCCGTTCGAGATGATCTCTATTAGACATATCTCGAAAAAAAATGGCGGATCTCGAACGAAAACTAATTTGCGTATTCTCAAAATCTCACACTCGAGATATCTCTACTCCCAGCGTTCGAGATGCAACGAGTGGTCGTAGCGATCGAGATGGTGTTATCACTGATTTTTTTGACATTTGATCTGCGATGGCGGGAAATTTCGAGAGGTTATATAAGTATTTTATTAAAATATGTCGCTCTACGCAATTGAGTTAGTTGAAAACGTTATAAACGTTTGCCTATGTTTTGGCGGACGATGCGGGGGGCGCAAGACGAGGCGCACTGTCGCGCGAAAATGCGTTTGAAATGCGGGACGTTTCATTTGTGAAAATTTTAGGCTCTTACTCGTACACTGATCAAACATGATTATGGAAAACACAATATTTTAATTTTATGTTTTATGTGCTTCATATCTTGCAATGTCTAAAATAAAATATTACTTAATAATATAATATGAACGCATTTTGTTGAAACAGTTGATGCTAGACTGGAAATAATACTTCAAAAAAAGCTTAACTTACGCCACTCCTTCCACTTCCTCTTGGAGCCGGGTATGCTATTTAGCTCCTCGGCGATAACACTCGACCGTCTTTCACCTTCTTTTTTTAGAAAAGGAAGCAAAAAAACTTTCCCCGCCACAGTTCCTCATCGGCTTCCACTAGCGCGATAAGACGCACTTTTTGCGCTTCCATATTATTTTCACAAACTACGAGTACGTAATAAGTAATAAAACAACTCAGTAATAAGGAGCCACTAACTACGTTTTCGTTTGGCAAGCCAAGCTGTCAAATCAAAAAAGCGCGATTTTACGCTCCATTTCTCGTAGGTGTATTAGCGAGCAAACACTTAAATATTTTTGATGTCATTGATGCATTTGAATGTTGATTGATGGTTTTGATGTGTTAACACACCATAACAATGCATTATATTATTGTAAATTAATAACACTTTTGGTTTTGGTATAAGAAATATTTAATTTAATAGAATGTTTCAAACTCGATTGAAAACAAACACAATCGAGAGAAACGGAACGCGTTTTGTAATAGACATTGAGATCGCCATTCGACATTAATGTCTATTGTGCCCCAGAATACGAAATTTTGCATCCTTCGAGATTTTTGTGAGATTTTCAATAGACATTACGCCCTTCGAGATCATCTCGAAGAGTGATAATCTCGAACGGCCCGAGAATTGGCCTCCTGGACTCTCGCTCGCGCAACCATGGGAATATGTATGTTGTTAGTATGTTCAAGAATGACGTAATTTGAGCGGCATTTGTTTTATTTCGGGTGGTCTAACAAGCTAAATCTCTTATTTGCGAATATGTTGCATTTTATTGCGTATAACGTACAGTTTAAAATATACTGTACAATAAATATTTAAAATTGTTTACAACATTGTAAAAAAATAATTCCAATTATTTTACTTTTACTTGCGACTTGCTTCTGTTCGTCATTTTCATGTTGGTTATTACATATTCCCTTTTGTGTACGCTGCTGTATTTGACAATACAAAACAAATTAAGAAATCTATTGATTTTGGGAGAGGACTAGCTAAAAACGGGACCTTAATTGCAAATAAAATATTGGATAGCTGCAAGGTCTAACACACGTCACAAAAACATACAGTGTGTAAATCCAATAATGGCGAAGCTTTCAACGGTGGTTTTATTGCAATGAAAATGTTAACCATACAAAATAATTCGGCCCGCAGTGTAATGCAATACACTATAGTGTTGAACGCTAGTTGACAGACAGTACCTACTTCAATCATGTGTGTAGACTGCTGCTCGGTAAATTTACAAAAAATAATTACGTGATGATATTTAAGTCTAATTAAAAAAAACCCTTTTAATGAATAATAACACTATTAAATCCTTTACCTGGTTTAATTATTTGCTCGTTATGGATTTACACACTGCACATCTGACCTCTTCGATGTAGAGTAAAAATAACAGAAGCTGGATCTGGAATGCACCGATTGTAACAAGAGATAACTGCCATCGCTCATTCTCTCACCTCGCTGAGCATGTTAATAAATAAGAATTTTAAACAAAAAAGGACCGACTTCACTTAGACTCCACCTTTCCAAAAGGAAATGCCCGAGCTACTGTAAAAAATAATTAAATCATAAGGGTGCCTATAATATTTGACGAGTTCCTCGATTTCTCTAGGATCCCATGATCAGATCCTGACCTGGTCATAATAGGACCAACTGTGAAGTATACACTTAAAAAAAAAATAGTTTTCCAAATCGGTCAAGTCGTCTTCGAATAATCGGTGAACATAGATTAAAAAAAATCGAAATTTGAAATCTTGAAGTCGGTTGAAAAGGAAACCGTAAAACTGACTGACTTACGGAAATATTGAGGCAACTTGGATAGTGTTAAAATGGTTGCAAAAGCTACACTATTTTAATTTACTTGATCGCTTTAAGTCTACGGTTAGAATTAAATAAACTCTTGCGTATTAACAAAAGTCTGGTCGAGAAAAAAATTTTGAAGGTTGCCCCAGCATTAAAGAGCCACCTCGTTTTACGAAGCGTATTTTTTAAATTCTTAACCGACCACGATGTAGATTAAAAATGAGAAAGAGGAGTAGAAGATTGTTAATTCGATTGTATATTTTTGCAAATATGTATTACCTGGTATTTTGGGCATTTTAAATAAAGTTTGTTATTTCCGCAAGTGCCATACAATGCCAAACTAAGTAAAGATGTTATAAATGTATGCTTCTATATTGGGTTCTTTTCATCGAAATGTTACTTTATCTGGCCATAAGTATAATAAAATACAAACTAAACGTTCAAGTTAAGTTACAAAGTTAGCAACATAAAAAAAAACAAGCTATTAAGAAGTCATTTATGCCTTTATGCACTTCAAAAAGTAACAGTTTTATAAAGAATTAATAAAAGGGTGGTTAAAGCGCTATTTGATACGCGTAGTCAGATATAAACTTGTATTTGTACAACCATCAGGAGACGCCTGTAGTTCTTTTATTTCTTGTAAAGTTGTGTAAACACCTGTCCTTGTCATTCAATGGAGAGTTTTATTTATCCCCTTCGTTTATCATGGTAAAGAATTACTTGTTTATTATTTTGTGATTTATAATTTATTTCACTACATGGATTTATTTCAATGACCATTTATCATATAGTAGTGCAGCGTGCGTATAAAATACGATTTCATTAAAATTGAAAAACTTTTGACATTATAAAATGATACAAAGTTATATCGTATTTTTTACATATTATTTAATGTTAAACCATAATAATGAATTATTAAAAAAAATGAATAAGCATTTCATAGTAAATGGATAGGTATCAAATGTATGAATAAGCAAATTTTGCCGAAAACTTTATATTGCCTTGTTTGGAGAGTTTCGGTTGGATGGCAATTATACGTCTGATTATCAGATTAGATCGAAGCTTCATAATATTATAATGTTATCGAAGAATATCTCTCCCTCTGCAACATACTATGAGAATAAAATTATCCAGTTAGCTTAAGCAATATAAAAGGGCAAAAACATGTATTTTTAAAACAACCTTTAATGTTATCATCACCGGCAATTCTGTAGTTAAATGACAATAAATATGTCTTAAGTAATCTCGGTCTATAAATCAAGAATTAAAGTAGGTTAACTATAAATAGACTCTCAAAGCGCCATTGGCATAAAAGCCCAGTCCTTCTATTAGCATAGAAATCGCATAAAAAGTCGGCGTCAAAAACAATCACATAAATTTCTTTTTTTTTCAAGTGCAAACGTATCGTATCCAAGTTTACGCCAGTCTTATATGACCTCAAATAGACTCCGCATCCTCGTCAAGGTTACTACAAAGCGCTTTGGCACTTGTACAGTACCTAAAGCTGCAATCCTCGGCACTCAATCGCATCGTATGTCTCGTTTTATTACACGTAAATAATATTTAAGAATCACTTCGAGCTAAATTTTTGTGATAATCAATAATTTACGCACTCCCATTATGTCGTAATGTTTTAATCGTAATTCTTGAGGCCACTGTATACATCGACGCAAAGTATTACCTCTACATGCTAAATCAAATCAAATCAAATCAAATCAAATCGTTTATTCGTAAACATAGGTTATACAGGTGTTATATATATATGATGTTCCACTATGCTTTGCCCTTTTGGGCACACGAAGAACAAAGAAGATGGAGCATGCATTTTATTAAATTATTACCTAAAATGTATACAAGAACAAATTTTATTGGTAAAATAAGATTAGGTACTTAAAACTAGTATTAAATGCAGTTCAATATATATCCGTAAAATACTCCGTTAGTGAATAATATGCTTTTTGTGCTAAAAATTTATACAAATTTTTCTTAAATTCAGTCAAATTTTCTAACATTATAATGTCTCTTGGTAATTTATTGTAAATTTTATGTGCCATTCCGAAAATACTTTTAGCAAGCAGGCCCGTATTTATGGTTTGAACATTACAAATTTTCTCGCATCTGCGTGCACTCTTAAAGTTTGAGAATTGGTGCTTGTTATTTTTAATGTATTTCGCAGTCTCAAATATATAAAGACACGGGAGTGTTAAAATATTTAATTCAATAAAATGTTTTTTACAAGGTCCCATAAGCGGTAATCCTAAAGCTGATCTTAAACAATTTTTTTGTGCTATAAAAGCCATCTTACGATCAGTTGAATTGCCCCAGAATATGACGCCATATCTTAAGGTTGAAGTTACATATGCGTGATAGGCGGTCAGTACAGCAGATGAATTCACTTTTTTTCTTAAATTAAACAATGCATAAGAAAAACTGTTAAGTTTTTTACATATTATGTCGATCTGGTCTTTCCATGTCAACTTATTATCTAAACTTAATCCTAAAAATGTTGTTATGTCAGTTTCATCAATTTTAATGTCGTTGTATGTCACAGTAAGATTAGTTAATCGGTCAACTCTTTGTTTGAATTTCATAATTTTTGTTTTAGTCAGATTTATGCGTAAATTATTTCTGTTGAGCCATTCAATTACTGTTTGTAATGCCTTATTTATGCTGATTTGCAATTCATGTGAATCAGTTCCCGAGAAAACAATCGTGCAGTCGTCCGCAAAAAGGACCATGGGGTGGTCTATAACTTGTGGCAAATCATTGATGTAGATGATGAAGAGCTACAATATTTTCTAATAAAACAGCTAGTTATTTCCTCAAAATCAGCTTAATAATTCTTATTTAATTTAGGCGCTCGTGAGTCCTATAAGCCGACGTAACTAAAACAAACTATTGCGAGGTGTGCAAGAAGCTTGCATGTTCTATCTAGAGGGTAAATGGTCTGCAACGCTACCAGTTGATCCGTGGGTATTGCCATGGTGAAGGCCGCGGTAAGGCCGGTCGTTGACTGCGCTATTTTTACACCTGGCAACCTGCTGCGCAGAGTAACGCGGCGCAGAGGCGGCGGGGGCGTGGCTTGGGTTGTAATTGAAGTTTGATTGACTAACTTGGAGTATGATGGGCATGTTATGTGATATGTGTATTTTGCTTATTTTTGTTGGATGCTTGTTATAATTTCTTAGAATATATCCTCTTAACGTTTACTATTAATTAGTAACTATCTTTTTTACTTTTTTTAAACCTTGGCCGTCATCGGTTGACTTAGTAGACAGGCAAAGTATAGTGTTCTATCGAAATATTGTAGTCTTCTTATTCAATTTAACACGGTGTCAAACGGAAACTAAGGGCTTGTAAATTGAGGTGGGCAGTACAATCTGCAATTATTGTAAATTGTAGCTTTATAAAAGGCGACTCTGGCCGTCTTTCCTTGTCATCATCAAACCAAATTGACGAAGTCATAATTATTGATTCAATAATGATATGTTAACTTTATAACATAAAATTTGACTTTGAAAGTTACTTGTGCGTATAAAAAAAATAACAAAAAAAACCTTCAACATATTATAAAAAAATTATAATAATAAGTGTGTTAAAATGATTGCCAATGATTACAGGTTAGTTACGCCATTATCTACACGATCTGTAGTTGCGTACTCTGTACGTCTGAATGATGATACGTATGATCGGATAGTGAGCGAGCAGCCGTCGGCGCCTCACTTTCCACCGTGTCGTGCTTATACGCTGCATGGTGCACGTCGCCTTAAGCCGGCCACTCATAATAGCACGAAGATTCGTGAATTGTGCGAAAAATTGCAGGGATGAGAATTGACTGCTCTATGTTCACGAATGCGCGAGCGGTTTCACGAAGATATTCGCAAATGCATTTTAATAGTTAACATATGGTTTCACGAATGTTTTGGAGACTGCGCGAAGTTTCGAACCTTCGAGTTTTGCGTCTTTTGATATGTGTCAAAATCCGACACGGCTCGCAAGTACGAATGTTGTAAAAACATTCCCATAACCACTGCAAATGTAGTTCTATTCCGGGTTCGCGTAGTTAATATTGTAATTCGAAAACTGTATATATGTATGTATCCCTATCGCTCTTGCATATTTAAGCGATAGAGTGGGAAATAGACTGACTAACGTATCTGCAGAAATCAAAAAAAGTGTCACATAACAAAACGCGCAATAATTTCTGATCACAATCTGTCTATTTCGAAAGCCAAAAATAAGAGCGTGTCACATATTTTCACGGACTTTTCTGTGCAACATATAGCAGGCGAAATGTTTTCTAGGAATTCCGGTATTAGCCATACCAAAAATACCGGTATTGCATGCCCTAGTTTGAAGTACATCTCGGATTCTGCGATACTGAACTGTCGTCTACGGTATTTCCGGACCGATACGACCTTCAAACCTTCAAGAAAAGAGCGTATTCCCATATTAAAGGCCGGCAACGCGCTTGTGACCCCTCTGGTGTTGCGGGCGTCCATGGGCGGCGTTAATTGCTTACCATCAGGCGATTCGTCTGCTCGTTTGCCTCCTATTCCATAAAACAAAAAAAAATACTGGGGCCACCGGAGCTAAAAACTCGCGAAGCGAAGAGAATTAGGACGGGCGTGTGTGTGATTATTTGCTTATAATAATAGTAAGGTTGCAATTGAGATTAATGATGCAATTACCAAGGCTATTGTTTAATGTAATACTACTTGTTGTATTTATTTTATTTCCATCGATACTATAGCAATGGATGTCGTCTCATTGAGTGAAAAACTTTAATTATTTGTGCCACTTTATTGTTTATTGATTGCCGTAATACTTACATTTTATTATAATAATTAGTTCTGAAGACTGCATAAACCACTTTTTTGAGGCAGTGTTCAGTTGCTCACGAATTCATGATATACTTATGTGTCTAGTTACTTTTGTAATCTTATTTCGTTCGGTAACTTTCGTTGCTGGCTGTACCTATAGTCTATTTCATAATATTTTTTTTAAATAATGTAAACAAACAAAATCACTTGGTTTGATTATTTGGCTAGAAAGGCATAAGATTTTGTATCTATGGAATTATGTTATTGGCTGAATCAGCTAAGTCAAAAAATTGTGCTATTCTGTCAAGCAGACCTCCACCCATTAAAAGCTGCCAGATGCCCGAATCTAGCAATAAGGATAGTATAGCAATCTGACCAGAGGGGTTTTGTTGCTCTCATTATTGTGTCATATCTGACTTGGCCAGCTCTTAGTCCATGTGACCGTACAGTCAGGGAAGTCGTTTTTGCGAATATAAGTATAACTATACTTACATCCGGCCATGCGAGATTCCGGTCAAAGATAATTATTCTCACAATTCAGACCCTTAAACATTAAAATAAATTAAGAACGTGAGATATCATCCCGTTACACTTTCAATGTAATAATATTGCTTAAAAGGGTAATTCAAGATCAACTTTATTAAGTTGTTCCGAGCCTTAACTGCCCACCGTGTAATTACGTTTCAATGAAAAAAAAACATGTAATAAATAGTTTCATTAATTACTAATTGTTACTTTTGAGTAATAGCCTACGGCTTCTGAACCGCATTCTGCGTGTGTATGTTATCTAGACACACGGCAGTGTGTCCGCCAAGTTCGAGCAAAAAAAAGCGACACACCGGCCGTGGGTTATATTACACGAATTTCGACCACCCTATAACTCAAAACATATTTTATCTACGCATATGAAATTTCGAGTGTCTGTTGACATCCCCTTAATTGTCTAGAATACAAAATTTCATTATTTTACCTATAGCAGTTCTTGAGATATTGACGTCAGAAAATCGCTATTTTTACTATACACTCACTGACTCACTCACTGATTCACTGACTCATCAAAAACCTAGACCACTTCCAATGGTCGTACTGACTTGAAATTTGGCATGGAGATAGGTCTTAAGGTCAAAGTAAAGGGAAAAATCTGAAAACGGCCAAGTGTGAGTCAGTTTTAAAAATAGCGAAGGTGTAACTTTGTTCTACTATGAAGTCATAATGAACTAAATGGGTATATCTTCCAATGGTCGTACCGAACTGAAATTTGGCTCGAAGGTTTGTCTTTAGGTCGAAATAAAGTAAAAATCTGAAAACGGCCAAGTGTGAGTCAGTTTCGAAAACAACGAATGTGTAATTTTGTTCTACTATATTAAGTAGGTATGGAGTGGAAATGAGATAAGACAAAGATGCCAAGTAACATCATTAAAAAGTACTGAAAATAATAAATGTTATCAGGAAACTGCTAAAAAAACCGGTGTGCGTTTCTCTGACTATTATAATTTTAGGTATTTCTATGTAACGTGATACTTATTCAAAATGTACCTTAAAAACTGCTGGAAATCAAGTGTGCATTCCTATAACTATTTATGATTTGAGGTATTTTTATGGAACTTGGTACTTATTCAGATCTCACTTCTTTTATAGGCGAAGCATTCCCATAGTATCGAACTTGGCAGCCTTTCACATTTATGTTTTTGATGGGATATCTACCTACATTATGAAACTACAATGTTTTATTAGAAGTTTTAACAAAACATTCCTTATAATAAGCACTTTTTTAGGGTTCCGTCGTCAACTAGGAACCCTTATAGTTTCGCCATGTCTGCCCGTCCGTCCGTCCGTCCGTCCGCGGGTAATCTCAGTGACCGTTAGCACTAGAAAGCTGAAATTTGGTACTAATATGTATATCAATCACGCCGACAAAGTGGTAAAATAAAAAGTGGATTTTTTTTTTATTAGGGTACCTCCCCTATACGTAAAGTGGGGAGTGATTTTTTTTTTTCATTTCAACCCTAACGTGTGATATATTGTTGGATAGGTATTTAAAAATGAATAGGGGTTTACTAAAATCATTTTTCGATAATGTAAATATTTTCGGAAATAATCGCTCCAGAAGTAAAAAAATATGCGTCCCCCCCCCCTCTAACTTTTGAACCATAAGTTTTAAAAATATGAAAAAAATCTCAAAAGTAGAACTTTATAAAAACTTTCTAGGAAAATTATTTTGAACTTGATAGGTTGAATAGTTTTTGAAAAAAAAATACAAAATAATTTCTGAACTAAGTTTGTAATTTAACCGTATAAGCAGGTGTTTATTGTACCCGTAATTTCTACAAAATTACAATGAAATGACGTGCTTTCAAATAAAGTAAAAACGGTGAAAATCGGTTCACGCAATAAAGAATTATTCAATAAAAATCATCTTCCATACTTTAAGCTCGCGCGCAATAGTTTACTTAATTTGCCGATAGTTCCGCTGTACGTGGAACTCTCGTATCATATGCTACATGGCGGTGTTATTAACTCTTAAGTGGGGACACTTACTGTGACGGACGGAAAACTACGGAACCCTACACTGAGCGTGGCCCGACACGCTCTTGGCCGGTTTTTATTTAATTACTAGCACACCCGGTGAACTTCGTAGCGCGAATCAGCTTTTTGACCTACACAAATCTGTCCTCAACTTTTTCGTTGTAAAATTTCACCTTTAAATAACGACTTTTCTGTGTTTCTGTTTATGGAGTAGGTATGTTAAAACGTTCGAAGCTCCAACTGTTAAACAGATACTATGTACGAGTATATTAGAAGCCCGACTTCTTGGTAAATCCAGATACATTTTAAGTAACGCAAGAGACACTCAAAACTGTCGGTCAAAATGTTGATTGGTCCACCCCCGCCTACATTTATTTAAATTCTTTATTATTTTAATAGTTATTCTGCTATTTGGGGCGGAGATAAATCCAAAATAAATCTAACATCGTTAAAATCGGTTTAGCCGTTCTAGAGTTATAAATGGTGTAATCAACACTACTTTGTATATGTAGATGACCAAGTTGCTTAATATAAAAATTGTGGGCCTATTTCTACCTGTCAACCGATACATGAAATTAAATGAGTCAGGCTATAAAATGCAAACATTTATGTGTTTTACTAAAACCTTATTTAGAAAAGAAAACTTCCAACGTAAGATGATTAAATTTCATTTCCATCTAATCACACAATCCAGTCAACTTATAAGTTATAACATTTTGACACTCTTTTACAAACACTAATTTTAAACAACTATAAGGAAACAAATCGTAGCCAACAATAGGTCTATTGACGCACCTACATGCAGCAACGGCACACGACCTCTTGCAGTCGTAGAAGTGCACAAAACAATTGAATTGCACGTCTCTCTTAATTGTAAACTTTAGGAGTAATTACAGTACAGATTACAGAATTAAATTAAAGTGAAAACAGGTAATTTGTCGACAATTGTTTAGTAGATGGGGTCAATTTGAAATTTTGATGCCCGAGTAATTTAAAAAGAAAATTGCTTTAAACTTTAAACAAAAGGCAATATTATTGATACTAAACGCATTTTGGAAGCTTTCTTTTTGCAATTGCCGTATGGGTTTCAAAAAGTCTCTTTGTAGTGTATGCGGTTAGGTTGTTTATGTTGTTAGTTTTACAATAGTTTAAGATACAATACATTTATAATTAAACTTCAAAGCATCAAAAACCTTCTTAAAGGAATTTTTAACTGTTTCACTACCAGGGGAAATAACGCTTGTAACTATTATTATTTATGCTTTTTGGTGGTAACTTCATGCCTGAAGGACGTGACTTGAGCATTTTGTATGGTTACTTGTAAAGCGAGGTGTATTTGTACCAATTTTGAAAAAGATGACTTCAAGTTACAATATTTCAAGAAAAGTACACAGATTCAATCAACTCAACCTGTGTTTCAAAGAAACGCTTCAAGTACACTCTTCGTACGACTTTGATTGTATTGATCTTTAATTATTATTAAAACAATGACACAAGCATGCGCACAATAGTTTAAACCTTTGTTTCGCAATAGATACCATACCTATAAATGCTTTACGAAGAGAAATTTCAATGAAGTCACGTGCCATAGACACTGTAATTTGATTTGTCTGATTCACTGCTGTTTTGTTAATGCGTATTATTGGTAAGGAGAAAATCTTAGTAATAATACCGAAATGGTCGCAGTAAATCGTTGATTGGTACCGTCTACACAACCATGTTATCGACTCGGTTTTCGTCCTTGCCTTAAGTACAACTTCGCTTTCCTAAGTATTGTTAAGATCTTGGAGCATTTAACCCGGAGTATTTTTGCGGGGGAGCTTAGGGGAACGTCAAATGTATTGCAAATGTATGGTCATTCCATACAATAAATTATGTATGTATTTCTTAGCCGATTCTCGTGAAATTATGTGGCAAGGTTCGATATTTTTTTTTCAAATAACGTAATTAGCACAATGGACTTAAGTGCCATTGGGGTCTTTGGCACTTAGAATCATTGTAATAATGGGCGGTCCCATAAGGGACTTCTTTAAATAATGGCAAGCCGGATATATAATATAAATGGGACCTCGAAGTCTACAGCTCGCAGAACTACCTACTAGCTTTTAGCGCTTTCTTAATGAATTGCATTTTTATTGTACTGAAATACTTACCAAAACTTTTTTATTTACTGTGATTATCGAAATAGTTGGCTTCAAATTATTGCAGTTTGATAAACAGTAAATCTAGGTTAAATATGAAGTAATTATATCGAAGGTTTAAGTATAAGTAGGAAAAAATATTCAGTTATCATTAGGTACGTTCATTCATTGACTTACAGACATTATGGTGAGACACTTTCTGTTCTCAAAAAGGTAAAAACTCATTAGACGTCGCTTAGTATTCCAAATCTGAGCTAGGTGAAAGCGGCCTTTTTATAGCTCTAAAAGCCTAGAAACTGAGCATGAAATTAGGTTTTTAATGCGATGACTTGTTTCAACAATAAGACTAATTATCGAAACACAATCTAATTGTAGAATCCAATTTACCAACGGCCTCCTAGCCCAGTCGGTAGTGACACTGCCTACGAAGCAGGAGGTCCCGGGTTTTATATTTGTGTTTATCACAGATATTTGTACTTGGGTTATGGATGTTTTCTATGTACTTATTGAAGTATGTATCTACTTATATATCCATATATTATGTAGATCGTCGTCTATCGTCCCACAACACAAGCCTTATTGAGCTTATTGTGGGACTAGGTCGGTTGGTGTAAGATTGTTTCATAATAAAAAAAATACTTTAGAAAAGTAGTTCCTTTTATATTTCATACTAGCCTCTATTCGCGTCTACCTATGAGTGGAATTTATTAAAAACTTTCAACCTGTTTTTCATCCCTTTTGGGGTTGAATTACCAAAAATCCTTGCC
Source organism: Pammene aurita (assembly GCA_947086415.1). Lineage (NCBI taxonomy): Eukaryota > Metazoa > Arthropoda > Insecta > Lepidoptera > Tortricidae > Pammene > Pammene aurita. Next base: position 11,286,973 of record OX352294.1, read on the forward strand.
TAGTGGAGGTTTGTAACATTGAAGAATTCCAAATTTGTGTGTTGTGTCTGTCTTTTGGTAACGCGACTATTTTATACTTATATATATATCATATTTTATATCACTGAGTATCACCGAAAGTAAAAAAAATACTAAAAATATTTATAACGGGTTACTCACGTAATTTAAGTCGATTTTTGCTCGACATGTGGACATGTGTGTTGTGTGTGTGGAAGGCAGCTCGTGAAAATGGTCATCGTAAATTGACCGAAACATGTCGAGCAAAAATCGACTTAAATTACGTGAGTAACCCGTTATAAATATTTTTAATATGTTAGAGTCTCACGAAAGTTTTATAGTTAAAAAAAATACTGTACATATTCATACCTATCTGAAACTTCATGCTGTGAACTGTGATAATATATATAATAATGACAGATGGGTCATGCGCGCTCCAAAAGTGAAGCAAATAAAATGAGTGCCTTCAAACAATTGTCTCTAGGTAGCGCACTAGCAAGCGAGAGATGCGGACGTGCCCGCAATAAGCCCGCATTAGAAACAGACAAACTGGCTACAGTAGTATTAGTAGTAGTAAGTAATTTATTTGCAAAGAATAAGTTGGTACATTTGTCATTAGGTGGTAGGTGACAGTGGGTTGCTTATTCAGCTAATTGTACTCTATACAGGTACTAGCATGCAAAAATCTTAAGAACTAATCTAAATCTTTATTTATGTCTTGAGAGAGGAAATCATTTATGCTATTACAGCATAAATGATTTCCTCTCTTACTGTGTAGAAACTTGACAATGTAATTTTTAAATCTATTTAGAGGGAGCTCTCTTACACATTTTGGAATCTTATTAAATATATTCATACACATTACGAAGCATTGATTGGAATATAATGCCGATCCGGGAATACAATCATGAACCAACCGTCCAGGATCTCGTTGAATCCTATTAGAGATACTTGCAGCTGATGTAAATAAATACATGTGTCTCTTTACAAACATGCAGACTTCGAGAATATATAAACTTGGCAACGGTAAGTTTTTTAAATAGCGTTTTGCATGTTTCATAAGGGGCTTTGTTGCAAACGGCGCGTACACATTTTTTTTGTGCTACGAATGCAATTTTAGAGGCCGATGAAGTGTGTCCCCACAATATAAGCCCATATCTTAACACTGAACTAGAACTGAGTAGAAAGTTATTTTTAACAACGAGAGTGACAAAGGTGTAATGATTGTCAATTTAGTTAAACATTATAGGCCAAGCAAATAAGATCTATAAAAAGTGTTTTGAGGAATTAATTCCCAGCAGGCTGGAAATCGTTCTTATACCTTCATGTGGTCCTAAATGCATGTAATCCGAGTTTGCCCAATCCCAAGAGGTGTGCATAACTTTTTCGCGAAATGTTTGCTCTTTGTCAGGTTTTTGCTTGTAGCTCTAAAACAGTACGTCCGACGGAAAATATCATATATATCAATATTAAAGAGCGTTACATTCTGCGTCGAATGAGTATCTTAACTTCTAATTCGGTTTAGCGTTACAGCCGAAATCAAAAGTTATAAACCAGGAAAATGTCTCATTTAATTGATGAACTCATATTTTGACTTCCATACCACATATCTCTGAAACAGATGACTCCTGGTGAAAAAACTACTACCTACTACTAACTAGGGATTAAAACGATTTCCAGCCTGCTGGGAATTAATTCTTCGAAAAAATCTTATTTTCTTGGCCTATTAACAGAATCATTGCTTTTAATCATAACCTATGAAATAAATTTTGAAGTATTTTTGTGCTCATTACGTTCAACGCATCCATTGTAAAAAATCATTGGGTATGAAATTCTTGTTAAGCCAGTATAGTATTAAAAAGGCATTATATAAAAGCAAAACCGCAGACGCCGTTTTGCGGTTGTCGTACTTCCTCAGGCAGCAATCACTCTAATCAAAGCTTAGTGTAGCGACACTTAACCCATTAGACTATTGCTAATTAAAACTAAACGTCTTCTACGAAGAGGGAGAACTAGTAATGTCTAATGTAATGTTGTCGGGAACATTGCCGGGGCCGTATTCTAACTTTAAAACACGTTTTGACGCGATCCAAATTCAATACAACTCCAATGAATTAACTACGCAATACAGCTAACGCCTAAACGTACAACTACCATATTGGTTAATTATTTGTTGTGTGTCGAGGTTGTATTGTGGCTATATTGTGTTTTTAACGTATTGTTTATGTATTTTAAACATTCATATAATGGAATAAGAGCTGGCTACGTCAGATATGACACAATAATGAGAGCAACATATACCGTCTGGTTAAATTGCTATACTATCCTTATTGCTAGATCCGGGCAAATTTTGAAGCCTGATATCTTCCAACCATTTCAATAGATATTCTAAATATACACTTTATTGTATCCAACATTGATCATTTTGCATCCTATCAACTAAATTTTATTCCATAATTTTAGAATGTGTCATCATCCCTATTGTACTGTAATATAATTAACAGTTTTTTTTACTAAGAATACAGAGAGAACAAAAAGTTGTTCTTTAAAAGTGCGTGATTGCAAAGCAATTAAGATAATTAGGTTTGTACATTATTTGCCATTTCTATCGACTTATAAGATTGATCGACTTATAGTGTTATTTGTTCAGTAAACATACATTCTCATGAATCGCTATCAATAGGAATTAGACGATATTTCATAGGAAACAGACGTTTTACTACATCATTCAGATAATTACTTAGCAAGTTTACGTGTTAATTTGTTTTTAACTCGTTTCCGGGTTTATAATTTGTAATCTGGATTCAGTTCAATGGTATAACTACTTTATGTTGTAATAAGTAATGGGACAGACGGCGCCATTTTCTATATGTACGTAGATAATTTCTTATTGAAAATACTCATCTTTATCTAGTTAATAATTAATAGGATCCTGGTACTGAAAATAGATGTCATATACTTCAGAAAAAGTGACCAAACCCTCCGGTGTCCGAGGCCAGATCCTAGGAACCTACTAATTAAAAATTGTTAAAACTTTAAATTAATTAATTATGTATTAAGCAGAACGTTTGCTAACGATACCACAATGTTTAGAAACAAAGTGAAAGTAAAAAAATCCACTGCCTCAGGCGAGACTCGAACTCGCGAATCTGGGATGCGTGCCCATCGCTCTGACCAACTGAGCTACTGAGACTTACTCGTACCTCACGGCTGCGAATTTCTTCACTACATCCTCTAGTTCGAGCCTCGCCTGAGGCAGTGGATTTTCTACTTGTCCTTTATTTCTTTAAATTAATCTTATTTCCCAGATAAACCTAACTACAATTTGATATCATTAAATATGTTTTTTTTTATCGTTGGAAGAAGTAAAAAGTTCAATATTTCAAATAAAATTGGTCAATATCATGGAATCAGCTAAAAATCTGTAAACATTTATCGCTTACTGAAAATGAAAACAAATAAAATTATTAAATACATAAATCTATTTATGTCAGAAGTTCTATTTGTACCTACTTTTTTATCATTCGTATACGGTTTTGAGGCAATCAAAAAAATAAATATACTTATATCACTCGGGAGCGACGAGTCACTCGATGAGAGATGGGTCTCTGAGACTTCAAAACGTCCAGTCGTTTAGACTTAAACGCGTGCTAAAGAATTCTACATATCATCTTTGCACTTAAATCGATTACTTACACCCTGCACTGCACCTTTTAGAGTCTGCTAATTCGCAGTAATTTGACAACATACCACTACAAGCTGACAAGTGTCTATTTCGATAAGTCAAGTCAAGGCTGTCAGTGGCATCTTGAATGGTGACAAAAAGACTAGCCATTGACAATTTACAGTTGACGTCCTGTGATTAAAATTGAATGGAGATTACTTCGAGTTTTAAAGAAGACATACCGGGCTCTATAGTTTTATCATGTCAACCATGCCTTTTTATAACTTGAACAGAATCAGACGCAACATACTTAGCGTTTTCTTGGCACGCTTTTATTAAAATAATGAACAGGATTTATATACGTATACCTAATAATTTGTAGTTGGATGTTTATTTAAATTGAATATTATTGGTACCTACAGATATTTAATGTTAAATTAATAACTATTGTTTTGGTTTCAGGTGCATTTGAGACGAGAAACGAGATAGTTGCACCCATCTTACAAACAAATCGTAAGTAAAATAATATTTATTTTGCCAAAGACTTTTAACAATTATGATTTGTATATGTGACACTTTTCAAAAAAGGTACATTTGACGGAAGGTTTTGTTTCTGAACTCATAGACTGATAAATCCAGCAACGTAAAAAATATTTTGATATATTTAAAGGGTACTTAAATACAAAATACAGTACACAGTGGCCCTTTTTTTCAAATATACAGGATGCCATCTGAGACGTGATCAGTTATATGTTTTTCTAACTCCATAAACAACTGCAAGCAGTTGAATGCCCCAACTTTTACTAAAATCAGACATTTTTTTTTCTTTTTTTTTACATGTTTTTGTAATTTATTTTTCTTTCAAAAGTGATAATATTAGTGTAAAACAGTTTTAAAGTGTGATATTTAAGATAAAAGAAAATATTAAATTACATTTCATCCGGAATAAATGACAAAATTGTTATTAATATGTTCCATTTCAAAGAGGTAATTCAATTTACTTATTTAAATATTCTAATAAGTAGTTTAAATATCCCGAAAACCCCGTCAAATGAAAAATAAATTACAAAAACATGTAAAAAAAAAAGAAAAAAATGTCTGATTTTAGTAAATGTTGGGGCATTCAACTGCTAGTTGTTTATGGAGTTAGAAAAACATATAACTGATCACGTCTCAGATGGCACCCTGTATATCTATTTATAATGGCGCCAGTGGATACGTTGAAGCTGCTTAATGCTGCAGGAGGCAGCGTCACGCGTAGAGTTCTAGTTTTTCAATATGATTTCCTCCAGATTTGAGAAAATGGTCTCTGCTTTCTATGAATTTTCCCATCTGTTAAAATAGCCTAAGTTTAGAATAATATATTTGTTTTAAAATGATTTCTTGTTCTTCTTCTTTTTCTTCAGGCTTTATCCCATCTTTGTTTGGGGTCGGCTCTCCTAATACTTAGTCTCCAGAGTGGTATTTGCTGGGTCGTCATTGGTTGCGTATTGGCGTTCTTGAGATACTTTTTTATTACTGACATCCATGTTGTTCGAGGTTTCTTTCATCATCAGTATTTAAGAGCTATGCTCTTGTCGGTGGAGTAATCGCCACTCTTCTTTTTGCTGGGCCAGCCTTTTAACTCCCTCGTACGACACGACAGAAACTTTTTCTTTTATTTGGCTGAGATATGTGAGCCTGGGCCTTCCTCTGCCTCTTTTCCCCTCAATCTTGCCCTCCAGGATGTTTAAAAAGAATCTGTCGTGCCGCATCAAGTGGCCAACCATCTTGCCCCTTCTGTTAGCTATTGTGTCTAACAGGCATCTCTTCTCTCCTGCCATGCTCAAGACCTCTTCGTTCGTCTTCCTTTCTGTCCAGCTAATCCTTAGCATCCTCCGCCAACACCACATTTCAAAGGCCTCCAATCGCTCTCTGTCCCGTTGTGTTAGCGTCCACGTCTCACACGCATATAAAGCGATGCTCCAGATATACACCTTAACTAAGCGTTTTTTGACATTCTTCGAGATGTGTGCTTTGAGCAGGTGTTTTTTGCTATTGAATGCTTTTTTAGCCATTGCAATCCTCTGCTTGATGTCCGCCGTGCATCTGGAGTCATTGGTAATAATACTTCCTAGGTATTTATATTGTTGGACTTGTTCTATTGCTGTGTTCTGTAGTAATATTGGATTGTGTAAAGATTGGTGTTTAGAGATGGTCAGAATTTTGGTTTTCTTACAGTTTATTTTGAGTCCGAATTGTGTGAAAATATCATTCATTTTTGAAACTAATAACTGTAGTTTGGAGTTAGTTTCGGCAAAAGCCGCAATGTCGTCAGCAAATCGGATAAATTGAATTTTCTCCCCATTAAATGTAACTCCTCCTAAATCTGACTCTACTATTTCTTGAATGGCATGTTCTATGAAAATGTTGAATATTAGCGGTGAGAGTGGACACCCCTGTCTTACTCCTTGGTTTATTTTGGCTTTCTCTCTCTCTTCTTCTATTTCGATGATTGACTCTTGGTTTTTGTATAGTTGGAATATAATCTTTCTATCTCTGTAATCGAGTCCAACATCACGGAGGATACCCATCATTTGTTTCCAGTTGACCTTGTCGAAAGCCTTCTCTAAATCTATAAAAGCTATGTGAGTGTCTAGGTTGAGATCTAGTCGCCTGTCTACTACTAGTCTAAGTGCTGAAATGGCCTCTCTGGTCCCTTTATTTTGTCTGAACCCATATTGATCCGGTCCCAGATGGTTTTCAGCTATTGGTCGTAATCTGTTCTGAATGATTTTAACTAGAATTTTTGAAGCTTGTGAAATGAGACTTAACGTCCGATGCTCTTCACACTTAAGGGTGTTAAGTTTTTTGGGCATTGCAACTGTTTTAGTAATTAGAAAATCTGTTGGTAATTGTCCTGTGATATAAATGTTCTCTATTAATTTGAAAATTTCCTGTGTCATGGGTTCACATACAACGTATTTGATCATTTCTATATATACACGATCGTCCCCCGCTGCTTTGCCATTTTGGATACTATTCAAGGCTTTGACAAACTCTTCTTTCAGGATAGCTGGACCTAACTCTTCCTTTTCTACTAATTCCTCTTCTTCTACATCATCTTCGTTCAATCCCTCCCCCTTGTAAAGTTCTTCTATGTACCTTTTCCATCTTTTGACTATATCACCGTTGTTTATTAAAACATTACCCTGTTCGTCTAAAATAGTATTACTTCTTGTAGTGTGTTTTTTATCTAGAGATCTAATCATATTATATGCTTTGTCCATCTGACCTTTTCGCATATATTCATCAATTGTTTCGCAAATATTTAATGTATCCTTCTCCTTACACTCTCGGCATTTACTTGTAATTTTATTGGATAGTCTTTTATATTCATTCACACTATTTTCATCGCATTTATTCCGGAGTTTCCTTCTTTCAATCATCAAATCTATAACTTCCTGGGTGAGCCAGTGTTTCCTTGGTACAATTTTCTGCATTTTCAAACATTCGTCGGCTGAGGATGTTAAAATGTCCCTCACTATTCCCCACTTATCATTGACACTAACATTATCATACATATCTGTTTGAGGTTTCTTTATGTAGATATAATTTATAATTTACCTTGACTTGGTGCAAATAAACACATAAATAATCAGTTTCCTGCGCCGCTTCGTAAATTCAACATTATCTTCCAGAAGTCAGGCATTATTCAAATTCTTACATTGTATAATATGTAATGAACGTATTATGATATGAGGGTGACAGTTTAAAAAAATCAACAAATAGTTTTTATGTATACAAGTTGGTTACATTTGCCATCTAACTATGGTTAGACTTTGGGTACCAAAATACCTATTACATGCATAAGTTTTTACGTTTATGTGATTTTTGTGAAAAAAAAATACATCGAAGGTAGATACGTATTTTATTAGATAGATAGATACGAGTAGATATAACACTACTCGAGTATAGGTAACTACATAAGTTCACAATGTTGTTAATGTTACGGAATTGCAATTTGACCCCACAATTTGCAACGCTGTTATGCTGTCCTGGCCTTTAGGGAGTCTAACGTGATTTAAATACGAAAATTAACGTAAGACATTTTGCATAAAAAGCAGACATGCACAAAGTGAGACGTAAACAAAATGGAAAATTAGCAGAATAACGCGCGAGTAGATAGATATGGAGTTAAAGGATAAGGTGTATAGTACTTATATATTAGATGTATTATAGAAAAATGCATACATACGAAAACAAATATATATGACAAATAAGATTGTGACGTAATGCGCTAAGTTGTAGTATTTGTTCCAGAAATATAAATTTTTGCATATTAATATAGTTCTTTTAATTTATGCCGGAGGCAGGGCCTCGAAACGCTATTTCTAATAGGAGAAGGCAAGTCGTTCCAGCATTTAGTAGCATGAAATCGGAAGCTACCACGGAATGCTGCACAGTTACGCTTATTACTTATCTTCTCATTATATCAATTATTACTTAGAATTATTTATTGCGTGTTGTCATTTCTAATAACGTCTCTCGAACCACCCCGTGTACAGAAAGTGCTAACTCAGTTTACTGTCACCTGTAAGTGTACTGCAGTAAACTACGATGTATACACCCTAATAATTTTCATTCTGCAGTCATATCTCTTATACAAACTCGTATCGTGTTTAGTTGCTAATCGAAAATCAACCTTTTCGCCTAACGTTAAAGTATAAATCACAGATAGTTTGAATTTGCGAGATTAACCTTCATATGCAAATTGCTGTAGGTGTCTCATTCCTACTGTCTTGATAACAAAACGAACATTACCAGAAGTATGTAAATAAGATACGTAAGTTGTATATGTCAAGTAAACTTTATTGCAATTGCAAGAAACAGTATTTTAATGCTATTTGTATTTGAATATTTTATTTTTATTTTGTCGAAGATTTAAAGCTTTTCAGTCCAGTACAGTCGACTACAAAGAGATGTATCCACTTTTGGACCTTAGTCAAACGCAATAAGGTGAAAAAGTGGATACATACCTTGTTTAAGTTCATAGGCCACAAGCATATTGATTGGGATTTAAAAGCAATAAATAGGTATTTGAGTAAGAACCACCAGAGATGTAAAAAAAACCGGCCAAGTGCGAGTCGGACTCGCGCACCGAGGGTTCCGTACAAACTAAATATTTACGGTTTTCGTAATTTTTCCTTTATCAGTGCTATAAGAGGTTACCTCCTACTAAATTTCAAGATTCTGAGCTCACGGGAAGTAGGTACCCTGTAGGTTTTGATTCCCTTGCGAGTTTCGAAAATTTGCGGAAATTTGCGGCATAAACGGCTGTATCTTTTGATTACGTTGGGTTAGAAGTTTGATTTTATCACAGCTCCAAGGGACAGACCTGAGTATTTGATACAAATTTCACGGTCTTGACGGACGGACAACAAAGTGACGCTATAAGGGTTCCGTTTTTCCCTTCCGACGTACGGAACCCTAAAAACGTTGACGCAGCGTTTACTCAATAAACAGTTTGACATAACCGCAACGTATAAACCACGTCACTAACACATAAACGCACAAGCATACGGAGCGTTAAGCTTCAGTGTGGCTGATCCTTTAATACCAAAAGCCGGTAGTAGACACTTAAACTGAGCAATTTACTTTTAAATCAAAAAGCCAATAACTCAATTTAACGTTACTCGTGCGGCTTCTAATACCTAAACTATTGTACATTTACTATTATTATCATTATCTTGAGCACTTTCAGAGCATAAAAGTCAGTTTAAATTATAAACGGTCGCACTGTAAAGGGAATAATTACGTTGCTTTGGTATTAAAGGAAATAGTAACTAATTTTATGCCGGAAAACTTTACTGTGGTGTATCTCAATTAAGTTTACCCCTACATAATGGGTAAACTGAAGGTAGAATTAGTGAGTATAACTTCAAATTGCTTCACATGTTTTTTTTACTAGATATTGCTAAGGTTGTTAGTTAGTACCATCGTCAACACTGTTAACTAACCATTTGTAATCCCTATTGCAATGGCATAAGGTCTACCGATGGCCGATTGAGGGTGTTGCTGTTTGTACCAACTTAGTTCCTACATTATCTTTAATAAGTTTTTTATGACAGATCAAAAGGTAGTAGACCGAGAGCTAGCCACGTCAGATATGATATGCCAGGGCCCGTAATTTTCATGCCGATGACATCAATTTGACGTCACGCTCCATATAGGATGATCCCAAATAGTTTTATTGTAAATTATTAATCATTAGTCGTCAATCATTTTAATCATGTACAAATGACTTCGAAAGTACTCTATAAATAATACCTACATGATACGTGAAACGTAACGTAAATAAAACTATTTGATTTGTTTTTATACATACATTTTATTAAGTGGTATTGTTAACAACACATTACAATTCATTTTAAAACAGAATTCCTCTCTAACGTAAAGCACGCCATCCTTCTTGCATTAATTCCCATGCAAAGAAAATCTAAGTCATCTTCGCTTTCATACGTAATGCAATATTCATAAAAATATTTTTTTTTGTAATCGTATTTTTGTTTGTTGTGTCACACATTTGGTTAATTATTCCAACTTCTTTGCTAAAATGAAAATTATTTGCATGGTTGGTAATTTCTTGTTTTTGTTTAATAATGGCTGACTTAAACGACAATAAGGAAGTTCGTCTTGATGGAAGCAATGGAAAAATAGATTTATGTCCTTATTTTAAGTATTACATCTGTAGAAGTTGAAAGGTCCTTTTCAATATTAAAATGGATTTTTACAAACCGGCGATGCAGTTATGACCCTTAAAAACCTTGAGCAAATTCTAATTAAAAATTTCGAATCTAAATATAAGGGACAAAAAAGGAGAAATGTAAATATGTTTCAAATTAATTTGTAAATAATTATGTACAAAACTAACTTGTACAGCCTTGGCCAGGAGTGTTGAGCATAGCTCTTTTTTGCTTACAATTTTGATGTTAAGTATTAATTCCCTATCATAACAATGTACGATGACGTAAAATGTTATATTTTATTGATATATCTAGAAAACTTCACTTAATAACACTTTCAAGGTACCTATCAAATATGAAAAGTGGAGCTCACAAAAATGGGAATTTAGGTCGGTACGAAAAATTGCAAATATTCAATGCAGTTACTACTCATTTCAAAAAAACATGCCTGTTCAGTTTAAATTAATTGATAAAATAACTTCAAAAAAGATAGAAACGCTGGTCTAAATTTTCGAGTTTTGTATGAAAATCGCAAGGGTGCTCGACACTTCTGGCCAAGGCTGTATATATTACTGTACAAAACCTCGTTTGTAAATAATATCATTAAGTATCTAGTTATTCGTGTAGGTACGGTCCAGGACTTTGATTTGCATACCATTTAGAACCTTGTCACAGTGACAATAATATGAAATCTCTAGCGTCTAGATGTTGATTGTCACTATGACAAAGTATGTAATGTTACACAAATCAATTTCCTTGACTGTTTATAAATCAATATGTAATAAAACCTTTTTAAATGTAACCTTTTTTATTCGTTCTCATTAAAAAAACGTTCTGTCAAAAATGTTACAAGTGCCACTGAGAAATAAAAATACTGATTTCCTAATTGTATTAGTTGTTAAAATCATAAAAAATGTGTCCATCAATTATACATTTTCCTTTTAGCAGAGAATTTGGAATAATTAACCAAATGTGTGACACAACAAACAAAAAAAACTACAAAAAAAAATATTTTTATGAATATTACATTACGTATGAAAGCGAAGATGACTTAGATTTTCTTTGCATGAGAATTAATGCAAGAAGGATGGCGTGCTTTACGTTAGAGAGGAATTCTGTTTTCGAATGAATTGTCATGTGTTGTTAACAATACCACTTAATAAAATGTATGTATAAAACAAATCAAATAGTTTTATTTACGTTACGTTTCACGTATCATGTAGGTATTATTTATTCCATGTGTAAGTAGAGTACTTTCGAAGTTTGTAAATGATTAAAATGATTGACGACTAATGATTAATAATTTACAATAAAACTATTTGGGATCATCCTATATGGAGCGTGACGTCAAATTGATGTCATCGGCATGAAAATTACGGGCCCTGGATATGACACATTAATAAGACCATCGAAACTCCTCTAGTCAGATATGACACAATAATGAGAACAACGAAACCCCTAGTCAGTTTGCTATACAATGCTTTTTTCTAGATCTGGACATCTGGCAGCTGTCAAATAATGCAAACCACTTAAAGAAAACAAATCCTAGAGTTCTGGATTTGATGCAATTTTATGATAAACCCTCCATACAAAACCTTTTCTTTCTTCACGTGAATTTTTTTTTTTCTTATTACTTCGTTATAAGGTTGTCTGGAAGAGATCGCTCTCTAGCGATAAGACCGCCTGTTGACTGCCTCTACTTTTAATCTGTGTACTGTACTGTTATATGTTATTGAGGTGTGCAATAAAGAATATTTGTATTGTATTGTATTGTATTGTATAAGAAAACGGTAACAATTGTTTATTTAAAGTTGTTTTTTTAGTCTTTTATGTAGGTATTTATTACCTAGGTATGTCTATGTATATCCTTGTCTAGTATCTACCCAGAACCCACAATATAACCCTTATTGGAGTAATTACAGAACTAGGTAAATTTGTGTAAAATTACCCCTATTTATTTTTTTATTTTATGTATGTTTAGTTTGTCTTTTATGTATTTTTGTAAGTGACAAAAAAGGTTTGTCAAATCAGTCTGGATTATTTTTCAATTCATGTCTAAATTCATGAATACTTTAAGACAGCCGTTATGAATGAATAATGAAACGTGTAGACAAGTGAGTTTTAGAACTATTTATCATTCACACGGCAGTACAGAAAAATACTTGGGGCAGACCGCAGAAAAACGGGACAGATAAATTTGGGAAATTGACTTACCTAAATTAAATATATTGGGCTACTGTAATGATAGCTGTAAGATTAGCTTCAAGTGAGCGAAAAAAGGGGAGGCTTTTGCCCTGCAGTAAGTAGGACACTAAAATAGGCTAAGGAAAAAAATGTCTTTTAAAATACCTATTTACATCTGGAACGAGATGATTGTAAGATCCCCAGATTGGCAGTCACGAGAATTACAATGAGGAAACTGTTTCCAAAGAAATTGGTTTTGTACAGGAGGCTTATTCGAAGAATATTATTTGTTATATTTATTTAATTTTGATTCGAACTTGTCAGAAGAGATATTTGTCGGATTCAAGTTATTTTCTTGATATCAATTGGTTATTAAGCTTGTTAAATCGTTATCATACGATCAAATGTCTTAATGAAGGTGGTTGTCACAAACACAGTTTGTTTTGATGTCACATCGATATCAAGAGAAGAATACATATATTAGTATTGTTTTCTGAAAGCTCATAGGGGATGTAATTTGTTGACGATGGGGGACCTTATCCCTTTAACCGTCAACATAGTGAATCCTATGCGTAACGCACGTGTGACACATCTACAATTGCAGGCTTCATTAGGCTACGGTAGCTATTTACCATCCGTGTGTTAGTTTGCCACCGTCGTGGTATAAAAGAAAAGATGAATAACAATAAATACGAAACAGATCAATATTTTAAGGTTCGAATACCGCTCCACAGCTCCAGCACGCTTGCAGCTAAACAATAAAGTCAGATAGGATTGTTTTGTCCGTAACCGTTGTTGCGCGGGAGTGTTTCCATCGCCAACGAAGCTATAGCTTCTTCTAGCTATTTACGGAATGCAAAACAGCAATTGTCTTGATTTTCGATTGAGCGAAACGAGGGTCTTACATAAAACTGGACCACACTGTATATCTAGATTAAAAAAATGTATTTGTCAGTTAGTTTCACGTTGCTAGGATACTAATGAAGTTATTTAAGATTATATTTAGTTAAGGTAATTATGTTTTTTATGTAAGCTGCAGCCACCCACCATTTGTCAGTGGATGTGTTGATTTAGTTTTTTTATAAAATCTTACAAAAATGGTGTTTAAGGTTAATTCATAATTCAGTGAAGAAGTTTGACAGCACTTTCCATATATTTGACAACCGCTTTGTATGGCAGGAACTGTCAAATTACTCCACTGAATTATGAATTCTGCCTTAGGTCTATTATAGGAAAGGATTCCTTTTTAGCCCCCCACGCAAAAAGAGGAGTGTTATATATAATGTACTAGCTTTTGCCCGCGGCTTCGCTCGCGTTAAATTCGGGGTAACACGGTTCCACTTTCCTGATTTAAAACACAGAAGAGAACTCGGAACAGAATATTATTTTAATACGCTACTGTAGACGATATTATTTGTCTTTATAGCTTATGCACGATTTTTTTGTTGGTCACAAATAGTCCGCATACCAATTTTTAGCTTTCTACCTTGAAAATTGCGAAATGCTCCATACAAACTTCCAACCCCATTTTAAGGAAGTGGGGGATTAGAAAGAGACAAAGTAGCCTATGTCACTCTCCATCCCTTCAACTATCTCCACTTAAAAAATCACGACAATTCGTCGCCCCGTTTTGCCGTGAAAGACGGACAAACAAACACACACACATAAATTTTCCCATTTATAATATTAGTATGGATATAAGTTTGACCGCCTATGTGTGTGTCTGTTGTATCAAAAGTCTTAAAATTTTCTAGGGTTGGTCGTTCAGCTGTTTCTGCGCTGGGGTTATTTAACATTTTTAATTTATAATATTATATATTTAAGATCTGCAAACGCTAAACTGAAACTGATCTGTTCTGAAGCGCTGGTGGCTTGACGGTAAGACGTCAGACTTTCAATCCAGAGGTCTCGGGTTCACAACCCCGCTCGTATGTACCACTGAGTTTTTCGGAACTTACGTACGAAATATCATAGCAGCCTTAGTAAAAACTTGTGCCTAGCCTGCCAAGCCCTGGTGTTAGGTTATCGAGCGGACCCCAGGCTCAATAGAGCCGTGGCTAAAAGCCGGGACAACGTTAGGAGCACGATGATTCAAGATCTGCAACTGTACAATAGTTAAGTTTCACCTGACGCTTGTTAGCCATAATCGGACATAATTTTATCAGACCACCAACCGTATAAGCCTTATAACTATAAATAATATAATCGTAGCGATTCAGTACACCGACCATTCGTACATCGCGCTGTCTCTGAATCAATTGCGTATCGGACTTATAATTTGTGGCTATTGCTTTTCAAATTTGGATCAATGGGAACGTAATTTTAAAGCCGCATTGCTTGGAGTAATTGAACGCGGTATCTAACTTTTAATCAAGTGTTGCCACATATAAATACATGCCTGTTCACGACTCCTGTTTTACATTGCTGGAATATCAACGTAGACTTACCTTTACTTCGTTTTTATTCGAAAATTCGTGCTATTGTCGTCGCGCGGTTTCCGTTTTTGTTTTCAATCATGTGAAAACAATTAAGATATATGGGCGAAATCGACCGATATTTTTCAAATCCTAAAAAAACGAGGTAGATATAGTACCCAGCAATGTACGGAAGTAGGTCATTGCAATTTTTCGTTGGCCTTACTTTTTTCACACTTTTAAGGCCGAGGATTCAAAATGCATATTTTGGAATACCAGAGCCTACGCTTTTTACTGCATTCTGATGAACTAAGGGATATTTAAGCCTGTTAATTTCGATAGTTGATTTTAATATCAAAGGCCGGAAATACATTTTTACGCCGAGGTATATATAGTACTTGTGCCGTATTCTCATTTTAAAATACATAAACAATAAAAACACAAGACGCACAACTAACTAACTATTTAGTAACGAATCAGAAATGTTTTACCGTATTATATACATAAAATAAGGTGTGTAGTTTTATGTGACAGATCTTCATAAATCAATTATAAAATAGAGAATAGGTAATTGAGAACATAATTATACTTCGACTCAAGTAAACTAAAACAACATCCCGTTATTAAATAAGACAGTTATCTATTCGTACTGATTTCTACCGTTTATACATAGTAATTACTGCACTTGCTAATTGATAACTATATTTGTCTTTTTAGGGTTCCGTACCTCAAAAGGAGAAGACGCAACCCTAATAAGATCACTTTGTTGTCAGTCTGTCTGTCCGTCTGTCCATCTGGCCGTCTGTCGATGGACAGATAGACAGATGTGTCCGTCTGGCCGTTTGTTTGTCTGTCCGTCTGTTCGTTTGTCCGTCTGTCCGTCTTAAGAAAGATTCACTGTGTAAACTGCTAAAGAGGCAAGTGGGTCCCTCGTCGTCAGCACACTATCCTCTTTGAGCTCTCTGGCAACCTTACTTACCGGCAGGAACACAAAACTATGACTTACTGTTGTCTTAGTGTTACACCTTCAAATGTTTAATCAAATTTGATCTACCTTTACGTTATAAATGCATATAAACTGCTATCTAATCTTAGATTACGCTCCAGCCGTCAATGCGAAATCTGGTCGCATTATTTCATAGTTTAACAGAGATATTAATCTTATCGCTGACTCCCGGTCTAGGCCGGCAATGTAACGCCGCGGGGGGCTCCGATGTAAGTAGGTACCTATGTGCTTTGAAAACTGTCATGAATCGTACTTTAGTATTTACTTTCTCGTGTTTTATGATTTGTCTTTATTTAGAGGCTTTATTAAATTACAATGGGATGTATAAGTTGGCATAAAGAAAAGATAGTTAACAAATTATATCTAATTAAGTAATATCATTTAACCATTTATACTAATATTTCGCTAATAAAACGTTATTATTTATACTGCATACAAATACTCTCAACTTGGACACCTCAAAGAGAAAACTAGTAAAGAAAACGCAGCAAATTAAATTAAAGGTTAAATAACAACAGGCGGTTTATCATAATTATTAACTTGCATATAATAAAAGGCGACGAAAGACTGTGCAGATAAAATTGTACGTGATTAAATAAAAAAGCCGTCAATTCTGTCATGAAAAATTTCATGGTTTGTGAATGCGAATTATTATTTTTTTAAGCATTTTTTAGTGACTGAAATAGTTGGCTAGACTATTGGCTCGTTCAAGAAAAAAACGACCAGAGCGTTTTACGCTTTATTCACGATCAAACGCTCCAAATTTCGCTTTGTTTCTTGAACCTGACTAAGTTCGTTTCACGCTCGCCCGCTCGCCACCGATAGCGTCAAAATCAGACCGATATCACTCGGAGCGTTTTTTTCGTGAAATATATATTTTCGTTAATTTGATAACGCACTCCCGGTCTATGTTTCTATGTGACGCGACGGGGGGCACCGGCGTAAGTAGATAGGTGGTTTGAAAACTGTCAAGAGTGTATTCAAGTATACGGGCACGTATTCATATGTATGGAGAATGTGGTCCGAACACTGCCAATAATCATATTAGTATTTAAAAGAGTTTTATGAATTGCGTATGGGAATGAGACAGGCTATATTTATTTATTTTCTTTTTTTTAGAGAATACAAATGAATGGTGCTGGTGCTTGGGAAGGTTACATTTTGCTTATGTATAATGAATGATGCTTACATACAATGATATTTCTCTACACGAAATCAAGGGGTTACATTTATTTTAGGAAATTCAAAGAACAGAACTATACAGGTATGTATAGTACCAACACCAAATCATCGGCAGAAATACCTTCGTAAAAATTTCGGAAATCCCAAAAATAGTTCATGGTATGGTAGTTGTTAAGGGTTGCTATAAAATTCATGGAGAATATGCGCCCGAAGTCCGCAGAATTTTCAGGGTAGCGAAGCGGACCCTCTGTAAATAAGACAGACATTTATTTAAACCTGGTTATCTGAGATACTGTATAAGTGGAACGCCTCTTTAAGTGAGGCAAATTCGCGGGTCCCTTGAAGGGTCAGTTATCCAGGTGTCACTGTATAATAAAAAAAATAATTAAAACCCTTAACACGGAAACAGCAGAACCTATTGTGATAAAACATGGGAACTATCGTTAGAAAATTTAACCGCATTCAAGTCGGTTCACCCGCTTCAGAGCTACACTGCCACAAACAGACACACAGACACAAAAGGTGGTCAAGGTGTCAAGATGATTTTGAATACCTTACGCGCCCATCAACTTCTGCAGCTAACTGTACCATCGAATTCAGAAAAGTAACGCCTGCCTTAACAAGTTGTTTAGGTAAATTTTGGTTATTTTGATTTAATTATGAATGTGTTGGTTATTATTTATTAACATCATTGGAAGTCGTAAAATAAACAATATCATGATAATTGAACTGTGTACTTACACTGAAATAAATGATATTCTATTCTATTCTATTCTATTCTAAAATATTACATTAAAAAGTCTGAAATATACAATCTAATTCACACCCATCTCATCTCATTATTATGTTAGAGGAGCGCATCTTAATCGGTTTCATTCCCGTCACGTTAAGTGTGACAGGGACAACATCGTGATCCGCATAGACAAGTGACTAACGGAATTAAGCAGTCAATATTGGTTTACACATTCTTCTTTGAAATTGTTCTATCTTTTGCAATAGAATCATGCTAAATTGAATCATATGAACTAAAATTTCTCATTGTACAGTCGAGGACAAAGAGATGTATACACTTTTGGACCTTATTGCGTTGTAATAAGGTCCAAAAGTGTATACATCTCTTTGTCCTCGACTGTACCCAAGTATGGGTACATAATTTGGAATAAGGTTAAAGGCCTTATATCAGGTTGATAAGTTACATCTTAGATTTATTTTATGGGTCATAGAGATTGCGGAAGATTGCGCATTCTGTAAACATTGCGGAAGTTAGTTATAGCCAAATTTTTGGTACGTGTCAATATCATATAATAAATGCCTCCTCCACGTATATTACTCTACGCAATAAAATCGTAACTTACGCGCACATATAATGCCGTTAACTTATTGCTCACGAAAAGGGCTATTTTTGTTTTGATCAAGTTGTTTATGTTTTATATGTAAGTATATCAATTTTAAAAGTATAGAATTAAAAAAGCTGACAGTATCAAAAAGCCAGGAACGAGCATGACATCCAAGCGTCCATGGGCTAGGTACAGTCAGCAGCAAAATTAGCTAAGCAGCTCAGGTGTTCAAATTGACGGCCTCCTAGCCTAGTCGGTAGTGACCCTGCCTATGAAGCAGGAGGGTTCGAATCCTGGTCAGGGCATTTATTTGTGTTTATCACGGATATTTGTTCCTGAGTTATGGGTGTTTTCTATGTATTTAAGTACTAGCTTTTGCCCGCCGCTTCTCTCGCGTTAAATTCGGGGTAACAAACCATACAAACTTCCACCCCCCATTTTAGGGAAGTGGGGGGTTAGAAAGAGACAAAAAGTAGCCTATGTCACTCCCATCCCTTCAACTATCTCCACTTAAAAAATCACTTCAATTCGTCGCCCCGTTTTGCCGTGAAAGACGGACAAACAAACAAACAAACACACACATACACTTTCCCATTTATAATATTAGTATGGATTTATTATCTATTATATATTTCGTCGCCTAGTACCCACAACACAAGCCTTATTGAGCTTACTGTGGGACTAGGTTGATCTGTGTAAGATTGTCCGATAATATTTATTTATTTTATTTATTTACCGTCACATGCTCTTATTCTCTTAACAATAAAGTCGTGTCAAGCTCATTTTGAACATCTCACCCGCTTAGCTACTTCTGCTGCTGACTGTACGTTAACCGTCAAAAGTAAACAAATTAGGTAATTTGTTTACTTTTGACGACAGTCTAAAGCGTCAAACACACAGAATCCAGCCCCCGATCTCAACGGAACGGAGGCAAAAAACTCACCGTAGACTCCTTCGACTCCAAGTCTCCCAAAGTCACTCGAAGTCACCTTAGACATTTTTGTATGGAGCCTATAGAGTATATTCAGTCTGGGCTGCATAATTGTCTATGGTTGTCTGAATTCCGCCGAGATCTGGGCTGGATTCCGCTAAGTGTGTATTGCGTCTAAGTAATCCAAGTCGCAAAACTAACTAAGTTACGCATTTGTATTACTTGCGCGCATTAGTGAGGATTCTGTGTACGCATACAGATCGAACGGCATATAACACCTGTAACACAGATTAAATAAAACTTTGTGTTGGAGATATGGCACTCTCAAATCGAAAACTAAACAGTCGAAAACTAAACATCGAAAATTATGACACGATTTGACATAACTTGTTAATTATAATTTGACCACAATTTGTCCCTTGACGAAAATACGCGCTTATTAGGAGTAGGTACATTTCATTGCACACTGCTGCAGTTTCCGCATACGCGAGCAAGACAGCGCTCTGCATGTGCGCTGTCACGCTTCCACACCGTCGCCGCATCCAGTTGCGGCGCCAGTGGGATAATCGCCTTAGCAAAACAGTGTTCACGTTAGCTAATCTATATATATAAAAGAAGAAACTGACTGACTGACTGACTGACTGACATATTAACGCACAGCCCAAACCGCTGGGTCTAGAGATTTCAAATTTGGCACATAGGTTCCTTATAAGGTCTAGGGGAGCACTAAGAAAGGATTTTTCAAAATTCACCCCCTAAGGGGGTGAAATAGGGGTCCAAAGTTTGTATGGCGAAACAAGATTTGTTAGACTATTTTATTCGAAACTTCACAGGAGTATTCCTAACGATAAATGAGTAAACACGTGTTTCAGGTTTTTTGAAATTCAACCCCCAAAAGGGGCAAATGTGGTCAGAAAGTCTGAAAATCAACATGGGTATTGTATCCTTTTTGAGTACTTATAGTACGCGGGCGAAGCCGCGGGAAAAGGCTAGTACAGCATAAGTCGGATAACCGGGACAGATAGAAAGGCAATGTACGAATCATAAATGCATTTTGGTGGTGAATATCTACGACTTGACTTGCATGCGAGTCGGGACTGGTGTCTGAAAAGGAGAAAGGTGTACAAAACTCCGAGATATAATGAAATGGGGAAAATTATAATATAGAACGATATATAATTTTATAAGAGTGGCGTTTCTCTTACTGTACTAAGTAATCTATGCCTGTACACCGCAACAGGTAATCCATTCAGATAGGATATCCATAAATCTCTTACAGTACCCATTAGTGCGCTACAATGGCAAGGGAGTTAGGCAACGGTCCGTGTATATTTTAACTGTTCAGTTCAGGTTTAAAAATAGAAGTGCAATGCGGAAGCATGGGCAAGTCCATTTTGCAGTTTGTGCTTTGACACGTCTAGAATTCAGCCTTGAGGTGTTTACACACTACAGAATAGTTTGCGTACAAAATTTTTACTGCCTATAAAACTTACTTAAGTACTTAAAGTTTGGCTGATAAGTGATAAAACACCCCGTTATTGTGTTATTTGCATACTCCAGATTTTCAGGTGTGGAAATGTTTTACACTAGTCAAAAAATTGGTAAAAACTGTAAAAAATTAACTATTTGAACATTTCTAAGCACATTTGAATCTTACTACCTATTTTTATTAACCTCGTGCTTTGGTAACTATTTTACAATAAACAAAGTTATAAACACACGAAATCATTCCCGCACCCAAAAATCCAGGGTATGGTTATTTGGCATTTAAGAACAAAGCTATATTTTTTTTAAAGTTTTAGATTTAGTTTCTTTCCCTTATGATGAAGTGGTTCGGATTTAACGTTAAAAAAATATATGTTGTGTTTTTTTTGGTTTTTTTACCTGCGCCTAAGCAAGCTTTTCCAAAAATGCGTGTCACGTTATGTTTTCGTTCAAATTTCTAACTTAAGTTTAATCTTAAGTTGGAAATCAAGACGACAGAAGACTAGTGCGAACACACCTTAGGGTTACAGACTAACATTAATAGCACGATCACGTTATATCCAATATAAACCGTTCGTACGTTTATAATTTGTGTAAATATCAAAATGTAAGTGCGAAAACGACACGTTACATGACATACATACGACCTTATTGCCAATATAACTTTATTGTCGACTTGTTGTTAAACAAATCCACTGTGGGTTTGTCGAATTGACCCTATGATTGCGCACTTTATTGAGCCAATTGCTCCAATCGAGGATCATGCACGAGGAAGAGATCAGCACGCCATTGTACACTAGGTTTATAAATAAACGTTACGTACAGTCACCGGCAATAGTATCTTCCTCTATGAAGGCCGCAAAAATATGTGACACGCTCTTATTTGTAGGGCTATAAGAGCGTGTCACATATTTTTGTGGCCTTCGTGTAGGAAGACACTATTGCCGGTGACTGTACGTCATTTAGACGACTTATTCAAATAATGTTTCAATATATTACACGTTTCAATAGTTTTTGCCGTCATGTACAACTTGTAATCTACAAATCTTTGTCAATTTGGAAATGGAATCTACAATGTCACTAATTAAAACTACAAAGAAATGCTCTGGATGCGATGTAGTGATAACGGACATCAAGAGCTTGATGGCATTGTCTTTGTCAATTTGGAAATGGAATCTACAATGTCACCAATTAAAACTACAAAGAAATGCTCTGGATGCGATATAGTGATAACGGACATCAAGAGCTTGATGGCATGTATGTCAGAGGCATGTCAAAAGGTCTACTGCTACCTGTGCATTTCGATTAAACTTTCTACGGCAGAAAAAAATAACTGGAACTGCCCTGACTGCAGAGCTGCAATAAAAAGAGTCGGTGACAACTCCTCCACTCCAGTTCGTTGTCTCCAAAGCGATAGTAACGTTACAGTGGGTAATAAGAATAAAACTTCACAGCAGCCTAAACCGGCGGAGTCCCAGTCGTCTAAACCAGTGGCCGAACCGGCAAAGTCGCAGACATCTTCTAAGGGGGAACTCGCAGAGCTTACTTTGGAGATTAAACTCTTACGGTGTGATATGTCGGATCTAAAAAGCCAACTGAAGCCTGCGTTAGACTCTCTGGATAAGTGTCAGGCCCGTATGAATGAGATCACGGGCAAGCTGTCAGATAATGAGCGTCGGCTGGAGGCCTTGGAACACCAGCAATCGCAAACCGTCGCCATAAAGGCTTCGTTACAGGATCTTGAAAACAGGTACAACATTCAAGCACACTTTTTTGAGAAATGAGGTAGAATTAATAGGATGCCCAGAAACTAAAAATGAAAACTTGCATCACACCATGATGACCATTGCCACGAAGATCGGTGCTAGCGTATCAGACGTAGATATAGACTACGTTTCAAGAGCAGGCCCCAAGAAACAACAGTCCGGCAACGAGGCCAGTCAATTACCTCGACCTGTGATTGTACGCTTTGCCCGCAGAAAGGTTCGAGATGACTTCCTGGCAAAATCCAAAACCCGGCGTAATTTGGACACTACGGATATTATCACAGAAGGTACCCCACGGAAATTATACATTAATGAACGGCTAACTCGCGAAAACCGTCAGTTATTTCAAATCGTCAGAGAACGAGCGAGCCAGGCAAACTTCAAATACTGCTGGACAAGAGGCGGATTTATCTACACTCGAAGGCGGGACGGCGCTGACGCTGTACTTATTCGCAATAATGACTGCATTGACCGCGTTTTTGGATCTGCACAAGAAATGGATTCATAGTTCTATCTACAGGTTTCTTTTTAGCTATTTTTGTGTTTATTCTTTTCCTATCTTGAGCATTTTTCAATGTACATTTAAAATAAAGTAGTAGAATTTATTGTTTATATTATAACTATGTTTTTAAAAAAGAACTCAGTCATATGGAGTATCGTTGTTAGCATTTTATACACTTACAAACAATATGGATACACACTAACACATTATCTACACAATCACCACAACTATCTATGAACTATTCCTCCCTGTCCTGTGGCTTGTTGGCTCTGATTCTTCGTTCATGCAACCTCCACCACCGGCCTAGATCCGGTGGTCGATATTGATGAAACTTTCACGGTAACCTGCCATACAGTAGGGACTCCCAGAGCTAAGCCGAAATTATTTTAATGCAAAATGCAACATAAAAATTTTAACATTTAATATTCGAAGCTTATAGCGCAACATTAGTAGTTTTTTAGTTACCTTAAAGCGCTTTAATACAATGTTTGATTTTATAGTTCTTACCGAATGTTGGCTGAAGGATGGGTCTGTGATTGAACAGATTAATGGCTACATCTCCTACCGTACTGAAAACTTAGGTAACCAGGCAAGTGGAGTAGTGGTTTATGCTAGAGACACTTGGAATGTACAGGTAAGTGAACCGAGAATTCAAGGTGCCGATTGCCTTTATATTGAAGTACCTGAATGTTTTGCTATCCTTGGAATCTATGGCTCTCCTTCAATTGATCCATTCTTAAACTCTCTTGAATCCTTTGTTAATGGAATAAATAGTAAGCTAGATCTCGTTATCACAGGCGATATATTTAAATATAGATATAATGAAAGTCACTCCTCAGTTTTCTGATTATTTATGTCTTATGGCTAGCCTAGGTTTCAAATCTGCAGTTGATAAGCCCACTCGAAATGATGCTTGCTTGGATCATTATCTAGTGAGATCAGAGCGATTCCATAGTCCCTACGCACGATACAGGAATAGTTTGAACGTAAAAAGGAAGAAATTTTCGGCGAAGATGAGTACGACTTTAAAAATTGATCAACTCAACGAGTGCAATTATGAGACATGGAAAATCCAAGTGGAAGCGTGCTGGGCCCATAACCACTATAGGGGTATACCTATAAGTATTTAGCAGAGTTTTATAGCACAGATAAACAAGTATTAAGAACACAAGGAATTTATTAAATGTTTACATGAGAACAGACATTGATCGACTGACTTACATAAAAGTAAACAAACAAGTCATATAACCGTTGCCATACAAATATAAATGTGACAAGGTTCTAACTTACAGCCAGTACTTATATACTGCCAGTAGCCAATATCACATTACACCTATGTAATATTTCAATAAATTAATCAATAACTGGTTAAAAAATAATCTGCTAACTCTAAACGCCGCGAAAACTAAATTTCTTTGTTTTCACAAAACTGCTGCTTCTGAACCAAGTTTCCACCCAGAACTTAAAATTCATAAGCTTAACTGTACTCAAGAAATATTTTGCAATTGTTGCCCTATCGAACGATCTTCCTCTATAAAATACTTAGGAGTCATTGTAGATGAAAAACTAAATTTTTCTAGCCATATTAATTATGTGTCCACTCGAGTCAGGAAATTAATTTATGCGATGAAGAAATTAAGAGACGTAGCTGACAAAAATCTTCTTAAAATGATCTATACCTCCCTTTGTCAGCCAATCATAACCTATTGCATCACCGTTTGGGGAGGCGCAACCACCTCGGCAATGATTGGTTTAGAAAGAGCACAGAGATTTATATACTCAAAGTAATCCTTAAAAAGCCCAGGCTATACCCTACAGTGGATGTATATAGGGACATGGACGTGCTCAGCGTGCGCAAGCTTGCTATCATCAGGTTGACAGTGATGATGCACTCTTATGTAACCGAGTCTGCGGCACATAGTACTTCCTTTACCAAACGTGTTTTTATGTTACCAATCCCCAGAACAAAAACTGCCTTTGCAAAAAGATTTCAAGATTTCCTTTCTCCATTTATGCACAACAAGGTTAATAAAGAATGCAATATTAAAAACTGTACTGTTAGTGAATTTAAAAGAAAAGTTATTCCCTGGATTAAATCTCTCAGTTATAATGAAACAGAACTACTTATAACGACTTCAAGTTGGAACACTCCAATCTCTTCTAACCAGCTATACTAGTAATGTTGTAGTAGACTCTCATGTTTTAGATGAAACTTAGCTAACTAGGCTTCATAGCTGGAAAATTATTATTATTTTGTATTTAACTCATCTCGTTCATTATCACACACACACACGCACTCACACACACACACACACACACACACACACACACACACACACAATTGCTGACCGAAACATTGGTGCCCTTTTGTAAACTTTATTATTTCACCTAAAATATAATTTTAATTGTGTAGTTTAAGATTTTAATTCAAGACTAAGTTAACTAAGACTTTGTAATTTCAAAATCTTTGTAACTTCAGCGTAGGAAACGGTAATGTTTAAATTGGTAACTGTCGCAACTGATCCCACGAGACAGGCCTAGCCTAGTGTGGTGGTCGCAGGTAATTTTGTATACACTCTTTTTGGCAAATAAATTATTTTTATTTTTATTTATTTTATTTAATCATGTTTGACCGATTTCTCTCAGTTGCTTAAAGCTAGATGAGATCCCATAAAGGGATAAGCTCGCCTTTGTACACACTTACTGTGGTTTTTAATGATCATGTACTTGTTTTGTGCAATGAAGTGTTTTACTACTACCCTAAGTACACATATTATTGTTATACAAGGTGTAAAAAACCGTCCAAGAGCGTGTCGGGCCACGCTCACTGTAGGGTTCCGTAGTTTTCCGTCCGTCACAGTAAGTGTCCCCACTTAAGAGTTATTAACACCGCCATGTAGGATATGATATGAGAGTTCCACGTACAGCGACATCTATCGGCAAATTAAGTAAACTATGGCGCGCGAGCATAAAGTATGGAAGATGATTTTTATGGGATAATTCTTTATTGCGTGAACCGATTTTCACCGTTTTTACTTTATTTAAAAGCACGTCATTTCATTGTAATTTTGTAGAAATTACAGGTACAATAAACACCTGCTTATACGGTTAAATTACAAACTTAGTTCAGAAATTATTTTGTATTTTTTTTTCAAAAACTATTCATCCTATCAAGTTCAAAATAATTTTCCTAGAAAGTTTTTATAAAGTTCTACTTTTGAGATTTTTTTCATATTTTTAAAACTTATGGTTCAAAAGTTAGAGGGGGGGGGACGCATATTTTTTTACTTCTGGAGCGATTATTTCCGAAAATATTTACATTATCGAAAAATGATTTTAGGAAACCCCTATTCATTTTTAAATACCTATCCAATAATATATCACACGTTAGGGTTGAAATGAAAAAAAAATCACTCCCCACTTTACGTATAGGGGAGGTACCCTAATAATAATAAAAAATCCACTTTTTATTTTACCACTTTGTCGGCGTGATAGATATACATATTAGTACCAAATTTCAGCTTTCTAGTGCTAACGGTCACTGAGATTATCCGCGGACGGACGGACGGACGGACGGGCAGACATGGCGAAACTATAAGGGTTCCTAGTTGACTACGGAACCCTAAAAAAGGCTGGTGATCTGTGTAAGGGTATAATAATTGGTATCGTATTCTAATTATAAAAAATTAAAAAAATCTTTTTACGCAAAAAAAATCGTTTGAGGATCGTTCGGCTGGGAAGACGTGTCACATACAACAAATTTTTTTTTGCGGGCAAAACATTTTCTCCTGCTTTTTGTTAGTCGCAATACGATACCAGTTATGCCCTTAAATGGATCACAACTATTTTTGTTACATCCTGTATGCATGTAGAATACTTTACACATCTAAATATCATTCGTATTAACCTAGTAAAAAGCACCCGATCTTTGCTAATCCATAAATCTATTTAACAGTTACATGGCATCTATAACTAGTTCTAATTATGAATCGCGTGTTCCATAATTAAAGTCCTATAATAGTGATATTAATCCTGAAACGGCTTCTGGAGCAGGCGCAGGAGCTTGTAATAGGCATATTTACATTTAAATTGTGTACGCTTTCGCTGTCTGACGTTGTTAGGTTCTGAGATGGTAACACGGGAGCTGCTCACGCGACTTACGGTTAGGCTGCTGTCCGACCAGCGGTGGTAAAGGGTGCAATTTTAAGATTTTGTTATAATTTTGTTGTTCGTCTATATATAATAATATAAAACCAAGTCGTGTCGGTTATACCATTTATAACTCGAGAACAGCTGAACCGATTTCAATGATTCTTGATTTTTTGGATTTATCTCCGACCGAATAGCAGAATAACTATTAAAATATTGGAGAAATTAATAAAAAGTTGGCTGCACAAAGTTCGCCGGGTCATTTAGTTTTCATAACTCGCAGACCGCAGTGCATTTCAGTCGCACCTGTATATACATAAGTACTTATAAGCAAGATGCACGGGCAAGAAATGACATTACCCTCCTTTGCGTCGCGCAGTCGGGTAAAAAAGGGGCAAAATGAATAAGAGCATGCCTCCGCCATTTGTATATTTATCTTAGTTTATCTTTTGTTCTAAAGAGTTAAAAAGAAACAGAGAAAACATCGCCAGCGAAATAAAAATCTCACTTGTTGCTTATCGCTTTCAAAGACAACCGCTGGTTAGACACAGTTTGAGTTTGACAGTTTGAGCGTTCTATGTACCTACCCTAAACATTGCTAAAGATAGGTATAAGTTTTCTATTTTCGTGTTTTTACTTGACTGCAGCGAAGCCAAAGTCTATGCTATAGGTCATTATTTTTATACATAGTTTCATTGTGATATCGAAACTAATAAGCCACTTTTGATATATTACATGACTATATAAGGACGTTAAATGACATTTCTATACTTACTAAAAAAATTGGCATGGCATATCTGATTTTCAGTCCTTTTATGTAATATTAGCATCTCTTAAAAGATTAAATTAAAACCGTTTCAAATTAATATTCTCCTTAGTCATTTTTAAAGAACCGGTTGGTTAATTTCAATATTAATAATCTGTTTATTACTTAATCACGCATTAACAGGATTATTCGCACGCTTTGAAAGCATAACAGCATTTTACTGCGAGAAAGTAGAAACTTAAAAAAAAATTTTGTAAATCGATTTCCTTTCCCAATTTTAAATCAATTCGGTAATGGATTAAGGCTCATCAATGTTAATAACTTTAATAAGTGAGGTTTTTAATTACGGTGTGATATAATTCCCATTAAAATAATGAATATTCATAACTAACAAGTTACAATACTTATATAAACAAAACTATTTCGTTGATTTAATTATATAATTAACAATTAATAAAACAGCGATGATTTTGTTAAGTCGAGATAGACCTAGTACGATTTTTATTTTCGAGTTGGTATAAATCGAACAAACTTAGATAAGTACCTAAAATTATACTTACTTTGTTCCCGTTAAAGGTATTTATTGTATGTTAGGAACTTAATTACTTAGATCGAAGAACATGTAAATTTTATACATACATACAGGGTGTTCAGTAGACGACGTGAACAGGATTAACACTACGGTTTCAGTTAATAACAAGCTATTGTTTCATACCAGTATTAGTGTGATAAGCGCTAAAAAAATGTTTTAAGTACGAAATAATAAATGTTTAATTAGCTACGACACGCATGGTCACTCTACAATTAGAATACTCCATCGAGTAGTGATACTCTCTTGTTTTTCTGTGATATGTGTAAAATTGATGGTTGGTTCCTTTGGAAACATCGTATCTCACTTAATTTGTCAATTTGTTTTCTTACTGAAAGTGCTGTCATGATTTTTAGAGTTTATATCTTTATTGATTTGTTTATGTAGGGTGACCATGATTACAGAAAATAAAATTTCTACGTAACAAAAAGGTAAAAAAAAATAGAAAGGCGTTATTGTTTCACTTAAACATGATGGCGGCCGATTCATTACCGTTAACTAAGTGTGTAGGATTGTTCCTGCTCACGTCTCCTGAATCATTCTGTATAAACATCTACTTACTTGAAAAAGCTTGTAATTTATTATATTAATAAATAATACAACTTATAATAAGAAAATTAAAGTTACTTATAAATTAAAACTACTAAAGCTAAATCTAACTAGAAAAAATAAAAATACCTAAAACAAACCTTGGCTTCTTGGTAGGGTGCCCATCACGCAGGCAGCATCCCCGTGTTGTATTGCGATGGCAAGCCTTTGTGCGAGAAAGCTGCCCGCGCGCGGGTCCCCCGTTGCTTCCCGCAGCCGCTTGCTGAGCTCCCTGTATTTACTTACTTTACTTGTATTACCAATAAAAATCTACCTGTGTACACGCAGAAGTTACTCACGATGAGAGAAACACGATCTGACACTGAATTGGCAAATCCCACTTTTAAAGACCCCATTAAAATAATTATCGAATTTCCGTTAAGCTTCTTATAAATCCGTGTAAACTCTTAACGAGACGTGTCCACCTGACTTTCAATAATCTAACATGCTTTTATTTTTATTGCCAATAATCTCACGCGAGAAAATGCATCGAAAATCGATTTGACTGCCAATAGGTAACCGTACTTCCCAAACCTCATATCATATGACATTGGTTCCATAATGTGCACTTTATTTTGTTATAATCAAGATTGACTTTCAGTTAACACAAATGTAAGATAAGAGTTTGAGATAGTAACGCGCGTGATCATGCTGAGGTATTATTTTATAGGGTGTTGTAAATTTATAAGTGGCTACACTTTCTTTTTCAAATTTACGCCCAAGTTAGCTTAAAATACGTGATTGCGAGTTTTAGCAATATTAGTAGATTAAGGCCTGCCTGATAGTAAGCAGGCTACTATAGCATACGGACGCGTGCAATGTCGGAGGTGTCACATGCGCGTTGTTAATCCCTTAAAATAAAGGAGGATTCACTGTGTTGACGGCTAAATGGACAAGGGTCTCCGGGCGTCAACAGGCTGCATCGTCATTGAGCTCTTTGGAATCATTCTGTTTGTTTCTTCGAAACATAAGCTGATAACACTGTTTTCCATTTGCTATTCCGTTAAGTGAACCTCGATACACTCGGTAAACACTGTGTACTGTAAAAAGTAATGAAATAAACGCATTTATTTTGTATTTGTAAGTGAAGGATATGTTTTTTATTGACTTTAAAATATTTTCATTCACTTTTCTATTTTCTTGCAAACATGTCTTTTAATTTTGAGTAACGTTAGACATGGAAACTAGTGACTCTGTGAGCTACTATAGACAAAGCGAGTATAGCTTAAACTGAATACGAGTAGATGTATGGGACGCTTAGACCGTTATGGCGCTCAAGTCGTATGTGCCAATTTTCACCATTTTGAACATTTACCAAAACACGAAATGACAAAAAAGTCTACGTAACGTAACTATAGAACCTGCCTACAAAATCTCACGGAAGTTGGCTGAGAAATGCGCGACAGCCGGACAGACGCCGGTCGAACATATTATATGTACAAAAGCATTTTTGCCCATGCTGAAACAAAGACCTTCGCTATCGCTCGGTCAATCTTAATACCACGACGATGGCAAGCAAGCATACCTATAGCGTATAGCGTAGGCTATGGATGCCTGCAACTCCAGAGAATGTAGTTACTCAATGAAATAAATAAGTATTTACTGGCATCTTTTATTAATTTAAGTTAAAAACTAGATATTTTGTAAATTGATTGGATATCTAAAGTATTATGGTATAGTTCTTAAGTCGACCAAGTGCCTCTAAATTCTCATTTGATTTGCACTTACATATGCAAGATTATCAGTAAGATTATTTTGACCTTTAAATTGAATATATAGTGCATAATTTGAGGGATCAAAACGCCAACAACTTTTAATTCCATCTGGTTATTTTTATCATAAATAAACATGACTTGGGAGGTTTGAATTCATTGAGAGAAAATGAAACGTTACATCATTTGAAAGATATTTCTTAACTAATTTAAATAAAAATGGCGAAACGGTCACGCTATTTGTTAGACTTAAATCGAATATCGTAAAACAATCAAATGAAAATATAAATATGGCGTGACTAATCTGCTCCAACGGCACTAAACGGAGTTATGACGGAGAAGCAAATTATGCTAAATTATGACATACCACTGAAGAACAAATCAAATTATTTTTAATAAATATTTTGATTTGTTTATTTTAAGTAGACACACTACTATATAAATCATAAACTTATATAGATGTCATATACAAAGGAAAAAGTGACCTAGGCCTCCGGTGCCCAGGGCTGGGATCGAACCAGCGTCTTCTGCATTCTGCCGCGAATGCAGAAGACGCTGGTTCGATCCCAGCCCTGGGCACCGGAGGCCTAGGTCACTTTTTCCTTTGTATATGACATCTATATAAGTTTATTATGACATACCGTTAAATGACTTGTTTGTTTTATCGATTGAAATATAAATATTTTATGACTGGCGTCATTTGTAAGCAGCTTAGTTTTCACAGTCTAAAAAATAATAGCTGGTCTAAACGAAAAGTGGATAACTATTGCAACTGATATTGTCCTTAAAGAAGTAGAGGATGAATAAAACGAATACCGCGCTTCGATATAAAAAAAAAACCAACTTTCCAGCTTTAAGATTAATTCTTTAACAGATCCAACTTTAAGATTAATTCTTAATTACAATGTTACTTTTTATCAACGATTGATGACTCTAACGTGTTTGTTTTTATGCTAATCCAGATTAATGATATCGATTCATTTCATGTACTTGGTTTAAAAACCGGGTAACGGTAGGGGATTATTGCATGGGGTAAAGCGTGAGTTGGATATAGGCAAAGCAGGTCAAGTTTTTCTTAATAAAACATAGGCGATGCCATGGGTGGATGCGAACTATAAAACAAATCCACAATGCAAGAAGTGGTAGTTATGATATAAACAGGCGATACATCTAGGCCGAACAGTATCTAGTAAAACTCGCTATAAACAACTTTGAAGGGACAAAGCCAAAAATGCGTCTTAAACGGGATTGTATTAAGCAGGTTCTACTGTAGTTACGTATTAAATGTTCATTAATTGACCACCAGTAAAAACATATCACGATAAATATGAACCCTCAAAACATTTTTTTTTTCATAAGGAACTCCAAAAATCATAAGCCTGCGTAGTTTGATGACCCCCGATTCGTAACGAGGGGCACCTTGGTGACTTACGGCGTAGTAATTTGGCCCGGCCAATTGCCCGCGATGTCATGCGTAACTTAGTTACAAAATAACGGGACGCTCATTTATATTATTAGGGATAACAAAGAACTCGCAGATTAATACTGAGTATTGAGAGTCTTTGTTCTTATAAAAAGTAATTTCTTATTGTAAGCAGGTAAGTGACCAAACATACACGGGTACTTTACTCGTATTAATGAGATTCATAAAGTACCCATGTATGTTTGGTAATGAGATTCATACGTAATGTCTTTATGAAAATCTGCTGACGGCTGTATCTACAGTGCAGTTGTCATGCAAACTTTCAAAGGAGTTAAGTCTCTGTAGCGGACTTGATATATTGTATTTTTGGACCTGAGAAAAGCAGACTATTTATAATCCAAACAAGGCCTACTTTTCTATTCGAGATTTATGGCCTTAGTTTTTGTGAAATATCGCAGTATAGTTATGTAGCTCCTTTAAGGTATAACTAGAAAAAAATCGTGTAGCCATCAGAACCTAATTTAAATTGATTGTTTCTTCTATTTCAGGTACAACATTTGGAAGAAGATTTGGCAGCAATTTTGATACAAAACGTAAGTTGTATGTTACTCTGCATACTTGACACCACATTACATCTAATTTTATTTCTAGACGGGATTGTGACAGGACGGCGTCCAGTCGGTCGAACCAAATATGCTCTTTTTACTGAGCCATTTTCTCATATCCTCTCGAGGTGGCCGAGCCAGCGGAGACGATGTTTTTTTTTTTTTTTTATACCACGACGGTGGCAAACAAGCATACGGCCCGCCTGATGGTAAGCAGCTACCGTAACCTATGGACGCCTGCAACTCCAAAGGCGTCACATGCGCGTTGCCGACCCTTTACAAAAAGGAGGATTCACTGTGTTGACGACTAAAGGAACAAGAAGGTCCCTCATCGTCAACACACTGGGTCCTCTTTGAGCTCTTTGGCAACCTTACTCACCAGCAGGAACACAACACTATGAGTAGGGTCTAATGCTTTTGTATCACAAATTATCTTAGGTTCAGCCACCAGTTCTTGAATTAAGGCATTTTTGCGGATCCTCTAGCTACCACCGTCTCCTTTATAGTGGAGTACGGGAACGGTAAAATTGCCCTGAAAAAAACATAACTCACAAGTCCCATTTTTTTTGGTATCAGCAAGAGTACACTGAGCACTAATGGCGAAAACTTTTTTCTAACTGTTTTTGAGGTCGCTGTAGGTATTAAAAATTAATTTGTTAGCGACATTTATAAGTTTAATAAAAGATAATTCGAGTGGTATTTCTTTTCATTAGATTATCGTATTTAACTATATGAATGTCCCCTGACATTTACTAACAGATTTATCGATAGCCGTTTTTAAAACAAATAAAAAATATATGCTTCCTCCAAAAGATAATTAAAGTGTTATATGGCAACTGAAATATGCTAAAAACTATCGATGGCAAGTAATGGGTTTGATTTATAACACATTATTCAATCGCTTAAATTTTAATGAACAATTGAATTTTAAAAGCGTTCTAATAGGCATAAAAGAAATCTCGAAATTTTCAAGTCAACGCGTTGTGTTCATTATCATTTTACTAAAACTTGCACCAAAATTATAACAAATCCATCAATCGCTCCCTGTTTTTTTTACTTATCAGTTCTTAACTTAATTCAAACGCGCGGAGATTATGGCAGCCGTCATGGCGCTAGCGGCGGGACCAATCATTACGCGCACGCGACGTTGCCTGTTCGCCGTGCGCCGTTGCCCGGCCGCTGCGCTGTTTCCATGGTAAACCAGTAGGTACGCGAATATTGTATCTGGACGTTTGGTTTAGTTTAGGGCACAGAGTAAATAATAGTACTGCCCAGAATGCGAACAGTTTTGAGCGTTGATAACGATTTATTTCTTTAGTTGGAGAGTATAATATAAAGGTATTACAACGTAAAAAGGCGTTCCCGTATGTACCTACTAGTCATATTGTCACTTCTTCTTTCATGACACGTTCTTTTTTTCTCTTATGCATGTACTCGAGTATGATGTTTGATGTCATACTGGTTGAGTAACACATTGCTGGCTTAGGTATAAAATGTAAAAAACTACTATTTTTGAAGTTGCGATATTTCGATCCCTCTGAGTTATAAGTGACTTTGAAACTATATATTTACATTTATAATGATTTGGTGAAACTAAATAAGAATGGGAAGAAAAAACAGTCAATACACCTAATAGCAGAATAAAACATTCCCACCTGCTCCCATATGGCTTTTTATGTGCGAGGAGTTAGAAAATTTTTTGCCCCTTCCTATATTCATATGGAGGGAAATATTCCCATCGGTTCCCAGCAGGCACAGATGGAAATAGGTGTATTTTCATACGTTCCTGGCGGGTACAGACGTCGAACGAGAGGAGTCATTCACATGTGCGCTGGCCTTGATGAAGGTCATGCGCGGTGGGGACAGATAATAAATCTAATACGGGAATAAAAAAATCCCACCTGCTCCCACATGACTATCCATGCGGGAGTAGATGGAAAGTTTATAATGCCTCCTACTATTTTTACATGAAGGGAACTATTCCCATCGGTCCCTAGCGGGCACATGTGGGAATAGCTACCTATGTTCTCACCCGGTCCCGGCGGGTACTGACGTCGAACGAGAGGAGTTGTTCCCATCTCATCTATGCCCGCCTTGGTCATGCGAGGCCGGGGCAGATGGGAATACATCTAATAGCGGAATAAAACATTTTCACCTGCTCCCATATGGCTTTTTATGGCTTTTTAGAAGTTTTTTTTACCCTTTCCTATATACATATGGAGGGAAATATTTCCATCGGTTCCCAGCGGGCACAGATGGACACATGATTATGTAACATTTCAAACAAAGATATTAGTTAAAGCCATGGCGCGTAGTTATGGTGTCCGAGAGGCAACCAGATGGCTTGCGGTATTTGAGCTCCCGAAGTGTTGTGGAACCGCCTTGTGCAACTCGAACTAACCCAAGTTGTACTTTGTTCCCCCCCCCCCCCCCTTGTTATATTTTCCCGGTTTCCAACACTGATGGATTGATCGACTGACCAGGCCAGGGTGAATGGCAATTTGCATGCTCGGTCTTCATCACACGCATACCTGGAAATTAAAAAAAGTCAAAGTGGGGTTAGTTCGGGTTGCACAGTCCCACAACACGTTGGAAGCTCAAATACCACAAGCCACCCGGTTGCCTCGCGAACACTGCAACTACGCGTCATTGCTCTGAATATATCAGTAAACGAATAACAGTCATCTATATTATTTAGTATGATTTAATCAACTTAATGCGTTAACGGCTTCCTAGCCTAGTCGGTAGTGACACTGCCTATGAAGCAGGAGGTCCCGGATTCGAATCCTGAATAAGGTATTTATTTGCGTGTTTATTACGTTCCTGAGTTATGGATGCTTTCTATGTATTTAAGTATTTATCTATTATATAACGTGTTATACCCAAGACTAGAAACCTAAAAACTGTTTGTTCAGAATGAAGAGTGGAATCGATTGCAGTATATCCTTACATGGGTATAATAAAGTATACAGTGATACAGTGATAAAAGCTAGGTAACAACAGGCGGTCTTATCGCTAAAAAGCGATCTCTACCAGACAACCTTTGGGTAGCAGGAAACTGTGAACTGTAAACAATGATCGGGTAGTGCCGATATGATTCTAGTAATTAAATAGTAAGCACTTACTTTAATTACTTATACCTAAATACACTACTATGGGTATACTTTTTCTTTAATTTTCCAATTTTATACGCGTTGAGTCTAAAAGTTTCTAATACTACAGTTTACTATTTTATCGAGAGATTAAGAGATAGAGGTTGACTATTTATTAAAGGCAGGCAGCTTTGACAAACTTGTTTTTTCACTGTACATAGTGTCATATGGGTTGTAATTGTCAAAGTATATCATCTTATGTCATGTCATAGAAATTGACAAAGTAGGTTGATAGGTTGACATGACATGACACATGTAGAGATGTGACAACAACGCAACAAATATGTAGTTAACAATTGAATAGAATTGCAAGGAAAACGAAACATACGAATATCTTTCAAAATAAGTAACCGGTGGAAAAACAAATACTCGAGATTAATTAGCAATAATAAAAAAGCGGCCAAGAGCGTGTCGGGCCACGCTCAGTGTAGGGTTCCGTAGTTTTCCGTCCGTCACAGTAAGTGTCCCCACTTAAGAGTTAAAATAACACAGCCATGTAGGATATGATATGATCGTTTAAAGTACAGCGACATCTATCGGCAAATTAAGTAAACTATTGCGCGCGAGCTTAAAGTATGGAAGATGCTTTTTATGGGATAATTCTTTATTGCGTGACCCGATTTTTACCGTTTTTACTTTATTTGAAAGCACGTTATTTCATGTAATTCTGTAGAAATTACAGGTACAATAAACATTTGCTTATACGGTTAAATTACAAACTTAGTTCAGAAATTATTTTGTAATTTTTTTTCAAAAACTATTTAACCTATCAAGTTCGAAATAATTTTTCTACAAAGTTTTTATAAAGTTCAACTTTTAAGATTTTTTTCATATTTTTAAAACTTATAGTTCAAAAGTTAGAGGGGGCAGGACACATTTTTTTTTACTTCTGGAGCGATTATTTCCGAAAATATTTACATTATCAAAATATGATTTTAGTAAACCTGTATTCATTTTTAAATACCTATCCAACAATATATCACTCATTAGGGTTGAAATGAAAAAAAAATCACTCCCCACTTTACGTGTAGGGGAGGTACCCTAATAAAACATTTTTTTCCACTTTTTATTTTACCACTTTGTCGGCGTGATTGATATACATATTAGTACCAAATTTCAGCTTTCTAGTGCTAACGGTCACTGAGATTATCCGCGAACGTACGGACGGACAGACATGGCGAAACTATAAAGGTTCCTAGTTGACTACGGAACCCTATAAATCATTTGGGGGGTCTGGGGTTTTTAGTGGCTCAAGTAACATGTTGTATATACTCGTATCGTCGCCTAGTAACTACAACTACAACATAAGTCTTATTGAGTAAGCGGTGGGACTAGGTTGATTTGTGTAAGGTTGTCCCATAATATTTATTATTTACTGCTAGAACAAGTTTTGTGACATCTAAACTAAGAGTGTATTTCCATTTTTCCACACCACATGTGACGAACCGATAGGAATACAGCGTATAAAGGTATCAATAAACGATAAGTCTTTCATTTTGATTTATTTTACTAGTCAGTACACTACTGGAATACATTATGTAACATCTAAACAAAGACATTAGTTAATATAAAAGAAAAAACTATTGACTGACTGACTGACTGACTGACTGACTGACTGACATATCAACGCACAGCCCAAACCGCTGGTTTTAGAGATTCCAAATTTGGCACGTAGGTTCCTTATAAGGTCTAGGGATGCACTAAGAAAGGATTTTTCAAAATTCACTCCCTAAGGGGGTAAAATGGGGGTCCAAAGTTTGTATGGCGAATCAAGATTTGTTAGACTATTTTATTCGAAACTTCACAGGAATGTTCCTAACAATAAATGAGTAAACACGTGTTTCAGGTTTTTTGAAAATTCAACCCCGAAAAGGAGCAAATGTGGTCACAAAGTCTGAAAATCAACATGGGTATCGCATCCTTTTTGAGTAC
This sequence comes from Pammene aurita, assembly GCA_947086415.1. Taxonomy (NCBI): domain Eukaryota; kingdom Metazoa; phylum Arthropoda; class Insecta; order Lepidoptera; family Tortricidae; genus Pammene; species Pammene aurita. The sequence goes on from OX352294.1 coordinate 11,325,082, forward strand.
CTACAGTACGCGGGCAAAGCCGCGGGAAAAGGCTAGTTACTTTTCATATTTATTTGTTTGATTTAGTCAATTTACAACTGGTACAAGTTATGTAATAAAGTAGTGTGAAGATCATTTTGAATCCCTTATCCGTTTACCTATTTCTGCTGCGGACTGTACAAATTATGTAACATTTTAAGTAACGGCATCAATAAACGATAACAGTCTTTCATATTTATTTATTTGTACGTAAAGAATGTACGCTGATTATACAACAAAAATGTATTGCCATCCCTCCTGGTTGGACTGGTTCCCTTTACGAGACGAAAAAAAAATAAAAAAATTTTTGTCAGGCAACCGCTTGAAAATTAGCATGCTTATTCTTCATCACATACAGACACCGGAAACTGCCATCCACCCAGGCAAGGCAGGTATCGAACCATCTGAGTTGGAAGTCGGACGCAAGGCGTATTTTTCAATCGGTGGAGGAGAACTTAGGAAAAACGTACTTACAATCATTGAAATCGGATGTCATTCGTTTTATGAGTTTTGTATGATGTGGAAAACGATATGCCCAAATGCCATCCCTCTCCTATGAAACTTCATCCCTCTCCAACCAGGAGGGATGGCAGTAAAATTTTGTTATATAACATTCTTTCAGGCAACCGCTGTTTCAATCGGTTGCCTAGCGATAAAAAATTTTTTTGCACTCCCCCTCCATTTCCGCTCCAGTCCAAGTTGGGTCAGTTCGGGTTGCACGGGGCGGTTCCTCATCACTTCAGGAGCTTAAATACCGCGAGCCATCCGGTTGCCTCGCGGTCACTGAAATTACGCGTCATTGCTCTGAATATAATGTAATGAAATAAATTTTGCTTTATATAATAATTTCCTGTAAATTCTAATGATTTGTTTAGTTTTATTTAGCATGCAAATTTGAATGTTAGAATGAGTCAATTTAATTTAGTTTTTTCTATTGTTTTAATTTTGCAAGTTACTGTTTTATATTACATTATCATTGTAACCTACCATCTGTGGAAGAGCAGTATCTCTTGATGCAAGGATCAAAAATATTTATATTAACGATATACTAGCTCAGCTACTGTAAGTTATACAATAAACTATCTTATTTATTATTTTTAACTAAACAAACCACTCGAAGTTATGTAATATCTAAGGGAAGACATTAGTTAATGAACGATAACAACTTTGCATATTTATTTGTTTGACCAAGTCATTTACAACTGGCGTAGTCAGTAGCAGAAGTAGCTTAGTGGGTGAGGTGTTCAAAATTACGTTCACTCACTCTTATTCTCTTAACAATAAAATAGTGTCAAGAAATTTTTGAACACCTCCCCACTAAGCTACTTCTGCTGCTGACTGTACAAATTAAGGAACATCTTAAGTAACGGCATCAATTAACGATTACAGTCTTTCATATTTATTTAGTTGAACTGGTCAATCCACTGGAATAAGTTATTTAATTTAATCATCTAACCAAAGACATTCATTAATAAACGATAACAGCCTTTCAATGTAACTTTTCCCATCTGTGCCCACCGTGGACCGAAGGGAACAGTTTGTATTTCATCTGTGCCTAACCGACGTGACCACAGGCGGAGACAGGTGAGAATATACTTAACAAAAACATCAATAAACGATAAGACTTTAAGAATTTACTTCTTTAAACTTGTCGATCCACTACTGGGATAAGAAATGTAATATTCATATCGCATATGAAAGCTATTTGAATCCACAACACCACAGACAGCTATTTGAATTCGGCACAAAACATAATAACATGCTCATAAATATACATGTCCATGTAAAATTCAATAATTGACCACAAAATGCACTTATCTTCGACATTTTGTTGTTTGAGAGGATCATCGCCATCGCGGTTGAGCGGTGAGAGTTAAACACAAACAAAGACAGTGACACGGTGCGTCGTGATTGGTGGACCCGCTCGCGCTGCCTGCGCACAAGACTCCCGCGCCAATCTCCATGCGTTCAAATTACGAATTGAACTGATAAGTTCATAAAACTTACAGCGATTGATAAATTCGTTATTTCTTTTTGATAAACATTACTATAATAATAATAAACTAAACACGCTGACTTGAAAATTTCGGAGATTTCTTTTATGGTCAAGACAACGCTTTTAAAATTCAAATGCTGTAATAAAATCAATCTATTGATGAATCTATTATAATTTAAACATGATAGTTACTTTACATAGCTTTCAATATAATGCAGTCATCATAAAACACTTGAAAAATGTTTTTGTGGAAATATGATTTTTTTTAATGTTTTACATTATACCGAATTAAGCTGTTGAAAAATACGTTATTAAATGACAGCCGCTGTTCAAACAGTCAAATACTATTATATCATGAAGAAAAATGCCATTTGTATAATCTTACCTTGAATTGAGAAGGCCTGTTAACAAATACCTACTTTATACCTAAATCTACACCAAAATCCGATATATTTTTTTATAAGGAGTAGTTCTCAGAGTATTCTAACCGACTACAAAAAATTGGCCACTTGTGAGTTATCGAAGCTGATTTTGTTCGTGTACCCTACTATGAATGGGTCCCAGAATCTTTATTAAAACCTTACGTTCTGTGACTAGAAGTTTGCTCTCTTCCCTGAACGTCAGTGTCCAGGCCTCACAACCGTAATTAACAACTAAAATTAGATATAAATAAGTAAGAAAAATGCAGGAATGTAGATTATTTTGTTACTTTCTAATATTTTACCTACATATTTAAATTTATATGTATGTATACAAATTCAAACTGCAATATTTGCATATAAAATAATATCTTACGTGACGTTGTTTGTCGACACATAATACTCGTAAGAGGGAGGGAGGGGGAATTTTTCATATAAGAATATTACTATATGTATGAAATTAACGTCTCGTGGCGAGGTGAGGTTAGAATATGCCAGTGTCCTACACACACACACATATTTTTACTTAAATAATAATCACCCGTAAAGTTCAGTTTGACGTCACACCGGGATATATTTTTAGCACGGTGTGACGTCACGGGCCCTCACTTCCGAACTTTGACGCGCCTTATCTCTGTCATTATATGTTTCACTAGCTTTCCGCCCGCGACTTCGTCCGCGTATAATACGGTTCCTCATACAGAGTTTCATATCCAATTTTATCTTCTTAACTAACTTTTGTTAATCCCCGAACCATCTTCTTAATCTATTTATACTTATAGCTATACAAACTTTCAACCCCTTTTTCACCCTGTTAGAGGTTGAATTTTAAAAAACGCTGAAATTAATTTTATTGTTTTTTAATTATAAGTAAACGTACGAAGTTTCAAATCTCTAACTCAAAATTTTAAACCCCATTCATACAAACTTTCAACCCCCTTTTTACCCCCTTAGAGGATGAGTTTTGAAAAACCCCTTCTTAGTGGATACAAACGTTATAAAAACTACCTATTGTGAAAAATTCAGCTCTCTAGGTCCAACGGTTCGGGCTGGGCGTTGATTTAAGTGAGTCAGTCAGTCAGTCAGGACTTTTAAGTTTATATATATAGATTTACAAAATAAAAAATGTATGTCCAATATTTTTGACACTCTCCTACTTTTATCTTTACAGGATAATATACTTATCGTCTTCTCTTTTATGAAACACGGATGTGCCTTTTGATACAGTTAGCTGGAACATTATTAATACGGTCCAAAAATATATAACTCTTAAATAAAATAAATGAATAAATATTTGGGGACAATCTTACACGAATCAACTTAGTCCCAAACTAAGCAAAGCTATGAACATATATCCGTGATAAATACATCAATAAATGCCCTTACCAGGATTTAAACCCGGGGCCGCCTGCTTCGTAGTCATTACTCATTACCGACTGGGCTAGGAGGCCGTTAAATTATGATTGATAATGTTGCCGTAGTTAAGGCAGCTAATTCTTATTACGTAATTTACTAAGAAATATAGTCCTAAGCTAGGTAATAAAAAGGAACATACGTTGTCTTGTCATGACCATATAATAAACGCTTCCATAATACTTCTATTGATTACATATTCGATGTCCTGTATATAAAGTCCATACACTTAGGCAAATGGACACTGCGTAATACGGAGGCAGTGCTCCTAAACACGACTATAGTCCTGATAATTGCTAATATCAATTTGCATAAATTGAAATTGCAATTACTACCGTTGACTACGCGTACGCAGCGAGTCGAGTATTGCAATCCAGTGTAAGGAGACCTCAGTATCTGTTCCGTTTTTGAAGAAACACCAATGGATTTAATTTATATTTTCCTTAGACAGACATACTTACTAACAATATTTATGTGATGTTTTCAAGTCAAAAGTACATCATTGTCGGTTGTCAGTAACGCGTTACTGCCATAAAAAAAAAATTTAGGAATTAACTTTATTAACAACCGACGATAATGTACCATCAGGTTCAAAATTGCATGGTCAATTTATCAATGAATTCATTCATAAATTGGCCATGCAATTCTGAACCCGATAGTACCTTTGACTTGAAAATGTCACATATAAGTTAATGGTTAAACTCACGTGTCTTACTTGCTATGTTTCGAAGAGCTTAAGTTCCCATTTTCGCGCAATGTGTTGTTCATTACAATTACAATGCATTTATTCTTCTACAAAGTTGCCTCTTGGCTATTTATAAAATTCATATAACGCTTTACAAAAAAACAAAAACCTCTACCGTACAGCGACATGCTTTTGTCGCGCTAAGCCGTAATTTTGTCATGCTACTTGACATTGGCAAAATTGTCTCAATGGACAGAAGACATTTAATTAAAAAAAATGGTGTAGCCATTCTTCTCCGTGTGAAGACATTGTCATTCTCGAAACGTCTTATGTAGTTTTCAAGTGAATAAAGTTAGATTTTTGTGAATAATAGTCAAAAAGTAACCGATAAAAAATAATCTGCAGAACCGAAGAACGCGTTTAATGGGCGCTCGTTGCTGTTATTAGTTGGACAGCACAAGTCTCTTAGCGTAAACGAGTGACAAATTAAAAATGGTTTGATACCTAAGTGAAAAAGACACCAGTACAAACTTATACTGTTTTTAAACATTATGGACTAACCATTCTTGGTAAGCGATTGCAATGGCAGCCCGGAACAGAAGCAAATAGACCATGACAGACTACGATTTGCCAGTCGATTATAAACATAACAGCTTAATATTTAAAGAGGGTCTCTATCGGTTCCCATAAATTTTTACTTCCGTTTTTTTCAGTCCATAACGTTTTCCATCATAATTTTTATTAGTCATATTGTCAATAGTCATAAAATTTAACAATCTAAATTGCTGGTCCGATTTTTGCAGATCATCATTATTGTTAGTCATAAAATATGTTACTCATAATATTCTAAGTCCAGATGGTATCTATTACATAATGTTGAAGGCAATAAACTTGCTTATAATAATTGTTTTAAGTTATTTAATCGCAGATTATAATGATAACTAGGGGTGTGTATTGGTTTCCACAAATTTTAAGTTCCGATTTTTTATAGTCCATAACGTTAGCCATCATAAGATAATAAGATCGTCAGATAAGATAATCAGAATCGTTTTCTTGGGGGTCGCAGTTCTAACCTAACCTAACCCACTTCTGGTAACAGTTCGTTTTCTTGGGGGTCGCAGTTCTAACCTAACCTAACCCACTTCTGACAACAGTTCGTTTTCTTGGGGGTCGCAGTTCTAACCTAACCTAACCCATTTCTGGCAACAGTTCGTTTTCTTGGGGGTCGCAGTTCTAACCTAACCTAACCCACTTCTGGCAACAGTTCGTTTTCTTGGGGGTCGCAGTTCTAATTTAACCTAACCCACTTCTGACAAAAGTTCGTTTTCTTGGGGGTCGCAGTTCTAACCTAACCAAACCCACTTATGGAAAATTATGACTAATGATGTTTATGTCCATGAATCATAATGTATATCATTTTATGACTATCGAAATTCGAAACAATAAGTTTATGGGAAACAAAGGGATGACATTAAAACGATATGATTAATGACTATTAGTCCGATAAAATATAAGGTAAATGTACGTTTCCACGAACGCTTAAGACCTGGACGTACGTTCCATTTTTTAATAAGGTGTGGCATTTTCATACGGTTATTGTCAATACTATACTGGTAACTTAAATACATTTGTAATCATTTTATTGCACTTAGAAATTATTTGTAAGGTTAGACATATTTAAAAAATATTTTTAAAGGTTTTTAGACCGCCTTACTTGATTTGTACCATTAAGCGAACTAAGAAACATATTTGCATATGTCGCATCCTGGTCATGATTACGGATAGTCAAATGGTCATGAGTCCGTACTCATGACTCGACGGAAGTTGCTGTGGAACGCAAGCGCCCTCTGTGGCGCTGTACGGAGTCTAGGAGAGGGGGCACGAGAATGGCGGCTGGTCATTCTGTTTCGAGCAGCCGTCAAGTGCGCTTGTCTCTTAGGAACTGTACTGCGTTTCGTTGGAACCTACTCAGTTTATTTGTGATTAAAATTAAGTTAATTTCACTGTGTCCAAATATAAACTACAGTGTTTTCTCAAGTTTACATATCTAATTATGTCCGATGAAGACCTCGATCCTCCTCATGCGATATCAGATCGTGGGATGAAGAAAACACAGCCCATATTCAACCACGTGGCGTGATTTTGAATTGTGTCGTCAACTAGACACGTGGTACTGGTAAGGTTATGTGTCTTCCTCTCGGTGAACAAACCTGGCTGTTCCACTCATTTTGTTGTTTGGTGCAAATTAGTGTGATTACTTTATGTGATTTTGACTGCTCGTATGGAAAGTTGAATGGAGTAAACAAAGTTTTTATTAGAAGTGAAACTAAAGCTTGAATTTTAAGGTCCCTACTTTCTATTACGTTGTCTGATTGTAAGATCACATATCCTAGAACTTAGTGTAGTAAACTAATTGCGATTAAATATTGCCCATTACATTGTAGTTTAGACTAGACTCCTACTTGAGCAATACCATGCAAACATGTGCTACTCGTGTGAAAATTAAAATTACAGTGTGCTGCAATGGACACTCCCGGCCAGTAAGCGACCACTGGTATTGTGAAGCCATGGCTGGTATTCGCCTGCTACCTGAGCCTACGCGACTTGCTGGCATCTGAGCAACATGAAAGCTGTGCAGTATCTTCAGTGCATTGGAAAAAAAGGGACAAGTTTCGCTCCAATTGTTTTAAGCTGAGAATAATGACTGAAGTACATAATAAGCCATAGCTTTGCCACCTTTCGCTGTGGTGAGAAACAGCCTCCATGCAGCTGGTTGGCCCCTTCATGCCAGAATGGCGTGACAAGTTGCCTGTGTGTGCGGCAGATGCTGACTGGTATCGATGATGGCTTCGATGCACAGACCTCAACACGTGTGATAGCGCAGTTGTTAAACCGGTGAGCAGTTCTCATTTCGCTGGGATTTGAGCCTCTGTTTAGAATTCTTGATAAAATAGGAAATTATTTAGTATGGTTTTGTGGATTATGATTTTTGTTCCATGTGCTGTGGAAATATGCTTTCGATAGACTGGAAGCGCCCTAACGGAGTGGGTGTTTTATAATTAAGCTAACATATTTTTCTAGTCAAAAGATTTTCTACGTTTCCAAGGAACTGGCGACTTGTTAAAAGTATTTCGAAATATTTATTTTGATTTAAATATGGCCTTTAAAGAGTCAAGTAGAACTTACTTTGCAATTGAATTTTATTTTTAAGATTGAGTTCCAAGCTCTACTAAGCTAGATATTGATGATACTGATAGTAAAAGTTGTTCAGATGAATACGACCGCAATGACAGCCTCTTTTTTCTGGATTCGCTATTAACAATTTCTTTTTGGTGGTTTTCGATGGAGATTTCCCGATAGATTGGGCAGCGTGTTGTGCTTTCCATAAACCGAGAGCACGCCCGATGGATGTAGTACATTGTGTAACCGCGTCAGAAGTTCCGGAACATGTAAGAGGTGCACGTTGACTGCTTTTTATGTGCAGTATGCTCTTTGCGAGGAGTAGCACTTACGCGGCTGAGATGGTTAACTTCTGACGAAGGTGCACTTGTGTGTGTTTTTGTTAAAAGCGATTTCTATGTGACTTATTTGACTTTGTTTTGGTACTTAGCAGTGTCACGATCGTTATTATCTGTCAGTATTATCACTATCATTATGATGATTATCATTATCAAATCTGAATGTTTGGTAAAAATAGGTCTTAATATGACTTTGATGTAGAGTACAGGGAAGGTAGACATGTCTCACGCAGATTTTCTTCCACGTAAGTTTGTGGACAACTGTGTGACATGTAAAGCCGCAAGGTCACATAAGGTACAGGCAAAGTTCAAGCCGAACTGCATCCAATTCCCAAAAGTGACAGCGCCGTGGCATACAATACACATGTATTGTATGACGTCACCGGTAAGCTGAGCGGAAATAACGATCGCTAGAGTATGCATTTGTTCTTATTGACGCGTTTACAACGATTGTTTTGTTTTACCACATGAAAAACATTGACACCAGGAGTAGCATTCGGGCAATAACTAACAGGGTTAGATGTTTTTGGCGCCCCATCGAGAATAACTGCAGATCTCTAGGTAGATATTTTGCGAGTAGGGAATTTCTTTTAATCGCGACGAAAAAATCGAATTGCTTATAATCACGACGGGCTAATCGCGTGCTAATGGACAGGTAGAGCGGGTAATGGTGTGTTGAAGTCTATGCTGACCGCGATAGAATCCATTCAGAAATCAGGATATGTTCAACTGACTCCACATTGCACAGTTAATAGGTTTACAACGTTATTGCCTCTTGAGTTGATGATAAGTAAAGTAGCAAGACCGTTGTCCTTGATGGCTAGCGATGTTACGGTTGAGATAGATTTGGAGGAAATTCGGGAAAACGCCGCAGTAGAGAAAAAAAAACTGCTCAGTATAATAAGCAAAAGTTTGACAGTACTAAGGCAAAACTTAATATGTTTTCTGTGGATGACTTTGTGCTGATTGAGGACGAAGAGCGCAATCAGACAAAGTTGGACCCTAAGTTTAAGCGACCGTTTAAGGTCATAGAGATTCTTGAAGGTAACCGTTATGTTTTAAATGCTCTAAATTCAAGGCACACCTTACCTTACACCCATGATATGCTATGAAAAATGCCCGAAGGACAAGTACCCATTAACATAAGTGATTCTGAAAGCTCTGGACTAGTGGAGTCTGATTAACTTTACCATATTGGCAAGTGTTCTCTTGAGTCACAGTCATGAAATCACAGGGATGATTTCATGAGTCGCAGTCATAAAATCACAGGGATGATTTCGTGTATCACATAAAACCACAGGGATGGTTATATGTGGAGTGACCACAGGATGGTATTTGTATAGGCTACAGGGATAGCCGGACAAAAGAGACACTATGTCTAATATTTTCAATATTGTTAAAAATAAAATGGCCATGTGTTGATGGGTGCTTGTGCTCGACTATTCTTTTATATCATAATTTGAGTTATTTTCTCTATATGCCGCGTAGCGTTGCATTAGTTGCTTATGTAAATCATAAGAATAAAGTCCTGAGAAGTATAATTTTAAAATTATTTAGTTGAACTAGGCAAATAATAGGAAATGTCATTTTTGGAGTCTATTTTTATTGCCCGGACATGATTATTAACAAACACTTGGTCAGGATTGACCGAACGCGATTACGATCTGTTCGTAAGTTTTCACTGTTGCAGGTTAACACGAGGACGTGTTACATGCAGGATGGCCGTGTCGCATCCTGGTCATGATTACGGATAGTCAAATGGTCATGAGTCCGTACTCATGACTCGACGGAAGTTGCTGTGGAACGCAAGCGCCCTCTGTGGCGCTGTACGGAGTCTAGGAGAGGGGGCATGAGAATGGCGGCTGGTCATTCTGTTTCGAGCAGCCGTCAAGTGCGCTTGTCTCTTAGGAACTGTACTGCGTTTCGTTGGAACCTACTCAGTTTATTTGTGATTAAAATTAAGTTAATTTCACTGTGTCCAAATATAAACTACAGTGTTTTCTCAAGTTTACATATCTAATTATGTCCGATGAAGACCTCGATCCTCCTCATGCGATACATATATTACCGAATCCGGTGACCACTTTAACGAACTGGAAGAAAAATGTATGGTAATATGGTGTTGAGCGATTTTCAAACTTAAACTGTCTCACTGTTTAGATAATGTCATCTAACTGCGCTAAATTTGCGTCTCCATACATTACTAAATTACTTCATACAAAACAAAAGTAACCTTATTTTTTTTATATTTATTCAAAATACCTAACCATTATTTTTATATATTACATAAACATCATTATCGTTTTTTGGGGTGTTTACGTAATAGAAGTTTTTACGATATTCATTCAAAAGTTGAATTTTATCTAAAAATATAAGAAACACAATTTAATATTTTATTTTATTATTATACAATTTCTCTTTATACAAAACGACCTATCAACAGCAGGCCCATGAACATGTTTAAATGTTTATAAGCGCTGGCCTTTATAAAAAGGCAGAAAAATAATACATTTTAATGTCGACCTAGCTGTGAGAGAAATAAGGATGATATTTTAATGTCTATCGAATACAAACGAGGCCGAGGCAGAAACGAATTCGGTAGCAGAGACTATGGCCATGATTTACCGAACGCGCGTTCGGTAAATAAACCATGCAAAATATGTGGTACCTAATACGCGAACAAATTTTGAAAATAGTACCGAAATTGCAACAATTGTGACATAACCACAAATTTAACATTGAAACTAATAATTAGAAGGATTACGAATCCGTTCATGTACTTAGTCTTCACTAATATTGCCGTAAAATAACTAAAAAAATATATAAAAGAAAGCTTTGTCGAAAGGCTTATTGTTGACTCAAAAAGTCGTAAAACTATAAGATTTCAAACGCGGATTTACTATAGTATTTACTGTCTACAGATGTTCGGTAAATGCTCATAAAACTAGAAATACTTTTCATTACGAGTATTTCAAAAGTCAACGAGTTTATATGAATAGTTTATAATAAATCAGTAAAAAAATAATTTCAAAGACATACGCTTTCCCTGATTCCGTACACTGTTCGGTTAAACCATCCAGTCAAAAAGTTGGGTCACACATCACCGGATTCACATTTATCTCAAATTCTGAGAATATAACTGCACTAAATTCACTTAAAATACCAAAATACATAAAGTTATTAAATAACACCACTCTAAATCCACAATTTGGAACCCACATATAGTTTTAAACGATTCTATGATCTTAAGAAGTGCACGCGATTTCTTAACGATTTTGTTAAGGGCGCCCATACAAAGTGGCACTCGACCGATTCGATCAGTTGTCACGTCGCAACTGAGCCCCAACATGGCCGTCTCTGACGCGTATTCGTAGGGGTAGGTATGTAGCTCACAGAAAAAAATATCACAACGTAGTATACTCTGAACAATTTGAACTGAACTCATCCACTTAATGTCTTATCTTTTGTGTGTAAACCGCAGGGGCGCGTGCCACTATGAAAAAAATGGTTTAGCCACGTGTTAGCGTTTATTGAATTTCTACTATATGGACCACGCAATAAGATTCAATATGAACTAATACGAAAAAAGTTCTAAGTTCTATACGGTTGCACCCAATACAAGCGATTCAAATGCTCTAGCACCAGCGTAACTCGACACCGAGATCCGAAACAAACGTGCGTAATTGGTGATCGCGCTTGCACTGGTATTCCGAGCGCACGGCTAGTTAGCGATAAGGAGGCAATTGTAATTTTCCCGAACGGGCAGGTAAAACAGGGTTGGATTCTGATTAAAACATTTGGGTGGATGTACGATTTACAAATATTTAATATATGAAATATATACCTATACATACGAGGGTGAATTGAAAAGTTCTGAGCCTGACCTATAAATTAAAGACTTATGGATACATAACAATTTTATTTTTCTACATAGTCTCCTGAAAGATCACAACACTTTTGCCATCTTGATTCTAACTTTAGGATTCCTTGTAAAAAAAAAGATTCTTCCAGGTCATCAAAATATTCAGTTACGGCTTCTTGTACCTCTATATTCGTCTTGAATTTTCGCCCCGCTATGTGTTTTTTTTAGATTAGGGAAAAGAAAATAGTCGGAAGGGGCAAAGTCTGGCGAATAAGGTGGATGCGGCAACAATTCAAACCCACAATTTTGTATTTGCGCGATTAATTTTGCCGCAGTATGGACAGGAGCGTTGTCTTGGTGGAATAAAACTTTCTTAGACAACATACCAGGCCTTTTCGTCTTAATTTCTTCACGTAAACGCTGTAGGAGTGTGCTATAATAGTCAGCATTTATAGTTTTACCCTTTTCAAGGTAATCGATCATTATGATCCCTCTGCTGTCCCAAAAAACTGAAGCCATTACCTTCTTAGCGGACAAAATGGCCTTTGCTTTTTTCGGCGGTGGTGAACCTGACCTTTTCCATTGCTTGGATTGTACTTTTGACTCCGGTGTATTGTGGTGGACCCAAGTTTCGTCCATAGTTACAAACCGGTTAGTAAAGTCTTGCGGATCACTTCTAAACAAGTCCAAACAATCTTGCGACACTGTATGACGGGTGCGTTTATTTTCCGCTGAAAGCAGCCTAGGTACCCATCTGGCTGAGACCTTAGAAAATCCAAGATCGTTGGTGATTATGTTTTGCACTCGTTCATAAGATATCCCTATTGCGTCCGCTATCTCCGCGATCTTCAACCTCCTGTCGTTCATAACCATGTCTAGTATTTTATGGACATTTTCACCTGTAGTGGCTGTTAACGGCCGGCCACTCCTAGGTTCATCTTGAACTGCTTCTCTGCCACGTTTGAAATCCGCTGCCCATCTTTTTACAGTGGCATACGATGGAGCGAATTCCCCTAAAGTCTGGCACATATCTTCATAAATTTGTTTGGGCGTTAACCCTTTTTTTTGCAAGTACTTTATGACGGAACGATGCTCAATTTTATCCATTGCTAAGAAAATCCCGAACCTTCTTTACTAATACGATCATAAATTTTACAAAAGTGCCGGCAAAAAAACAAAAGACGATGCATTATGATTAAAAAACATGTGAGTATAACGTGCCAGTATTATTTTTTCTTTTTAATTTGAGGATCGACCTTAGGCTTACAATATTTCAATTCACCCTCGTATATAATAGATTTTAATAAATATTGGGTATGTTAAAATTATAATCAGACATATAAATAATCAACTATTTTAAAATTGCTTTCTTAATTTTACAGCTTAGACTTACTTTAACCTATAGCAATTTATATACTGAGAATAACTCAATTCAAATATAAATAATATGAATCTACATTATAGTTGTGTTTTTTATCATAATTTGAGAGATATAAAGAGAATATAAAAATATATATATTTATAGTACATATTAGTCAACACAAATAATCATATTAATCTTTTCATCATATTAGCATATATAGCGGCAGAAACGTTTACTCGACCATGGTTTTGCTAGTTGGGTTATTATAAAACCTTAGAGTGGTGGGCACTGCCAGTTTAGACTTATTTCTAGTATTAAAATTATGTATATCACAGTTCTTTCTAAAATTAACAATGTTTCTATGTACATACACAATATTTTCATAGATATATTGACTATGCACTGTCATTATATTAATGTCCTTAAACATATCTCTAACTGAGGCTCTATATTCTCTTAATAATAAATTATTTAAACATTGCTGTCTTAATTTTATACAATGTGATAGTAATAAAAATACTTTAAAGGAAAAAATAACACTTCACACGTCTTTCATTTAGACATAACAGATGTGTCGCCAGGGTCGTTCTCTCATTGTTGTAATCGATAAACACGTGGTATAAGTACCTGTATATTTCTGAATGTTATCTACCGTAATTTTCCCTTACCTATACCTAACCTCAATCATGAAAGAGGGAGCGAGATACCAATAAAAAAATCTACCTGGTCTGTTATCAATTTCTGAGACACATTTGGTTATGACAGTTTTGAGTCTAGTGTTTGACTGGCTTTCGCTTGCTCAATACATGTTTTATTTCCCGATTCATGGTGCTCTTTTACGCAACTTGGCTACGTTTTACCGGATATTCCCTGCTTTCGATTGGATTTAGTACCTTGCGATTTAACGACCCCAGGCTGTGTCTATTGAATTATCATAACAAGCACAACTATAATGTAGATTCATATTATTTATATTTGAATTGAGTTATTCTCAGTACATAATTTGCTATAGGTAAAAGTAAGTCTAAGCTGTAAAGTTAAGAAAGCAATTTTAAAATAGTTGATTATTTATATGTCTGATTATAATTTTAACATACCCAATATTTATTAAAATCTATTATATATGTATATATTTCATATATTAAATATTTGTAAATCGTACATCCATCCAAATGTTTTAATCAGAATCCAACCCTGTTCTACCTACCCGTTTGGGAAAATTACAATTGCCTCCTAATCGCTAACTAGCCATGCGCTCGGAATACCAGTGCAAGCGCGATCTCCAATTACGCACATTTGTTTCGGATCTCTGTGTTTAGTTACGCTGGTTCTAGAGCATTTGGATCGCTTGTACTGGGTGCAACCGTATAGAACTTAAGAGTTTTTTTCGTATTAGTTCATATTGAATCTTATTGCGTGGTTCATATAGTAGAAATTCAATAAACGCTAATATGTGGCCAAACCATTTTTTTCATAGTGGCACGCGCGCCTGCGGTTTACACACAAAAGATAAGACACTAAGTGGATGAGTTCAGTTCATATTGTTTAGAGTATATCTGCTGTAAGTAATCGACTTATAGCTTAAAATGGAATATATTCGGCGATACGGCACGATCGCTGAAGCGTACATTTACCTTATGTCTTAAAATATTTCAGAATAATTATTGATAGACCTTCGAATGTTATACTCATCAAATGTATGCCTTTTGCGATTATAGTGTTTAATATTATAGATCTTTATTATTAGAACTATGAAATGTTATGCTTTACAAAAATTATGACTATTGATGTTTATGCCCATAAATTATATGGATATCAATTTCTGACTATCGAAATTCGAAACAATAAGTTTATGGGAAACAAAGGGATCCCATTTAAAGATTTTCGATTATGATTTTCTATTACAAAATGTATTAGGAAAAATAACTTTCCAGTGATGTCTGTGTAAATATTTAGTGTGTTGTTGGTATAATTAAACAATCGGTTTTTTCGTGGATAAACTCATTATACTTCAGTGAAAAAGTATTGTGACACAGGAAAATGAAATTGAATTATTGGTATAAGAGCCCATGACACTGAACCTAGTTCGATAAGTCTCCTAGATGAGATATTAGTCGCGTCTTTACTGGGGGAACACGAAATGCCGATGCTGCAATGCAAAAAAAGTGGTGGCGTATTTAATTTTTTTTTTTTGAAAAAAATAAAAAAGCCGGTTTCTAGTACGATAAGTCTCCTAGATTTTCTTTGTTCCTCGAAGCAGGGGAGGGGTAGGGCTACACGATAATGCGGTGCTGCAAGCCCCCATGCGTGGCCTTGTGAGTGGCAGTAGCATCAAAAGATTGTAGATGTATGAAAAAACAAATTGTATTCTAATTATATTTAAAAAAAAACTCGCAAAAAAGAAATGATTTTGTGTGGAGGGTTGGCCAGCTGGGACGACTTGTCCCATACAAAAAAAAACATTGCTTCAAATATTTTTGCTCCTACTTTTTCTTACTCGTAATACTATACCAATTATGTCCTTAAACGGATCACCAGTATTTTTGTAACAACCTGTAGAACTTACAACGTTATCGCAGGTGCCGGATTCTAATTTTAAAATACATTAAAAATACAATAACAACACAACCTATCTTAAACATAACTCCAACACACAACAAACAATCAACCAATATTGAAGTTGTATTGGAGTTGCGTTGGAATATTTCTCAAGCAAATTCTGATATTTCTGATTCAGATGTTTATGCCGTGCCTGGGCCGCGATTCGAAAAATAAACACACACACTGGACAGACACAGCTCCAACCCAACTCAACCCACTCACGCTATAACGACATTGACATTTGCTATTCGAACAGATTTTCATTCAACATTGGTCTCACATTGGTCACACATTGGTCTCACATTGATACAACATTGGTACAATGTGTGACCAATTTGAGACCAGTGTTGAATGAAAATCTGTTCGAATAGCAAATGTCAATGTCGTTATAGCGTTGAGTTGAGTTGGGTTCAGTTGGGTTGGAGCTGTGTCTGTCCAGTGTGTGTGTTTATTTTTCGAATCGCGGCCCTGTATTGCGTTGTAAATGCATTGGAGTTGTATTGAAGTTGCATCGTGTTTATACGTGTTTTAAAGTTAGTATACGGCCCCAGGTAAATTTAAAACCATTTTGTCCCTATGCGCCTCTACTTACGGCTTTGGTCGCAATAAAAACATATTAGGTCATTATCTTCATAATGATTCTATTTACCGAGGATATGAAAAACAGGAATCATTAAATAACGTTTAAAATTCTTATAAGTCGTTATATTTTTTTCATCTAGGTTATAATTATTACGTAGGAAACCATTTACGTCGTAGTTAAGGACATCCTTTTTTTAATTTATGTATAAAACGTTGGTAATTATATTAATACCTTTATATAAAATATTTACTACTATTCTGTGATTTTCCATGTAATTGGAGTTAATAGGTTGTATACGGTGTAAATTATTTCTTAGTAGCATAATTCTTTGCATATAAAATTAACAAGCATTTTAAAATGTTACATTTTGCAATAGGAATAATAAGGTATTAATTTTTATAACTGTTAAATTATTATTTTTTTTTAATTACGGGTCAGTTGATTTTTTAAATATTAAGATAATAAAACAGAGCATGTATTTAGGCAGGGAAAATGCTTTAT
Source organism: Pammene aurita (assembly GCA_947086415.1). Classification (NCBI taxonomy): domain Eukaryota; kingdom Metazoa; phylum Arthropoda; class Insecta; order Lepidoptera; family Tortricidae; genus Pammene; species Pammene aurita. Next base: position 11,342,041 of record OX352294.1, read on the forward strand.
AAATCTCCCATAGTTAATCTATGATTATAGATGTTTCCTGGCTTCCGTATTTAGTTAGTTACACCTATCTACTTAAACAATAATTCCAATTAATAAAATATGTTTCGCGATTCCGGCTGGTGTGAACGAGACCAATTCTTCATTCAAAACTAAAACGTCGTATGTAACTCTAAAAATATTAAAGAGATGCGACTATTTGGCTCGGCGCGGGAGAAATTACATATCTAGACTTAGATCAGTAATATTTTCTGGCACGCAAGCGTTAGGTGCGGCAAAACCAGTATTAATTTGATCCATAACTACCTCCGATTGGTATTCATCTTTATACTGGTTTCGTTTGAGACAATCGCTCGTCTGTTGCTTTGTACATATTAAGAATGATGGGCCAGAGGCGCGCTCAGTAGCCGTCTTATAGCAATTAAGATCACAATCGTTAGTATTTGTTTTGTGAAATTAATCGCGCAGATGTCATATTGGATAGTCACAGCTTGGATTTAGAACAGGTACGGTTAGATAGTGTGAGAGATATCGTCAGCGGTAACTGAATTATGGTTAGATGTGCATTTGTTTTAACACTTTCACTCCTGGGATCCCAATTATGTAGATGTTTGTTGTTAAAATGTTGTTTTGTTGTTGCTATGTTTGTGTATTTTAATAGTTAAACGGTAATATAATATAGCCTAATTATTACCTTTTCTTTCTTATTGATCCGTTGTTCAAGTCTTAGTTTAGTAGCACAGAATTTTATTTCTTTTTTTATAGATGTTTTATATGTACATTTAGATATATTATAAGCTTTTATACTTCTTCCACATAGCTCTGAAATATTTAAGGTGCGCTACAAAAACCGAAATACATTTAAGGAAACTCTAAAATTCCAAACGGCGTTGTGAAATAGTAATCGGTTCACTTAACTGAAATATTCCTACACATTGTAAAACATTTTAACTGTTATATTATTTTTAACATTACATAAATATGAATCCATAAACTGACGGTACTATTGCGAAAACAAGTCTTAACTTATTTAGTAGTAGAAGTAAAGCAGGTTTAATATGCCGACAGTACCACATTAATACAAAGTAGAATTAAAACTAAATGTCATGCTTTCTAGCTGCATGGGAGATGGAAGTTGATTTATATCGTCTTTAATTATAATGGGGAAAACAGAGAGATAGCATCGAGCTGCGTATCAAAAGTTACATTTATAATTGATTAATTAAGGTAATACTTTTACATGAACATAAAAAATAAGTAAGTATAACTTAACACGTTACCCTGCCCTTCTATGACTCTTCGGTTCTAACAGGGAAAGTGTTATTTATTTTGCAGCTTGGGATAATATTGATTTGATATTAACTGCAAATGCATTTTTGATGTATTTAATATAATAGGTTTGTTTCCTACAAGGAACATTATTAAAAGGGGATAGAATCGTTGTGATGTCACAGTTAAATAAATTAATATCAATAATAAATAAATTAATGATAATAATCATACAAAGTTCATAGTAACAAATTTTTTGAAGTCTCATCAAGAGTAACTGATTTGCCTAAAACAATATTTTTAATAGAGTACATCTGGCTAAATAGGTAAAGATCAGGTGCATTTTAAATGGAAGGAATAAGCTGGAGAGAGAGAAGAACGAACTAAGAAGTGCTGAATTTGGTAGGAGAGAACAGGTGCCTGCTTGAAACGATTGAAAACAGAAGGGTAAATATGTTGGGGCACCTGATACGTCATGACGATTACATAAAAACCATTATTGAAGGGAAAATACGAAAACGACTAAGACGTGCGTTTCGAGATCAAGCCAAAGTAAAAGCCAACGTCATGACGTATCAAGAGCTAAAAGAATTAGCGGAGAACAGAACGACAAGAGCCAGGCTCTTTAAATTATGATGATGATGACAGTAATAGACAGAACACACAAATGCTGTCAGAGGTGTACTCAATAAAAATACTGCTTTAGTTGTCTCGCTCATTTTGTACATGACTCTATTAATAACTAATGACATTTTGAGATATTATAACAAAACATCTGTATGAATTGGTGTTCTATCAAATGAATCAAAAAGTGCAGTAAAAACGTCTAAACTTTCGACATTTCATGTTTTTCATTTAAAATGTCACCCTTAGTTTTATGTCAATCAAAATCCTAAACCGATATATTTATAGCGGATTATTTGATATTATTACTCGTACTTATACACTAGTTATAACTAGTTACGTATGACAAACATACTACAAAGACTATTTGGATTGTTTTACCGATGAAGAGTATTGGTTTAAGCTCTTACAAAGTTAGCTTAACGCTATGTCGCAAATGTTTGCTCACCGTTTGTATGGTTCGTTAACAGTTCCTCTCTTATGAAAACATAAACTGTTAGGTTTTGGCAATGTTATTTATCTTAAAATATCAATGAATAGGAGGAAAGTGTGTGCTACTTAAAGTTATACTATTTCTCTCTCAGTTGCTTAAAGGTTAGCTGGCAGAGATCCCTTAAAGGGATAAGTTCGCCTTGGTACACACTCACTATATTTTTGTTGGTTATGTACTTGTTTTGTGCACTAAAGTGTTTTACTACTACTACTACAACTGACTTTAATAAATGAAAAGAGTATGCGTAAAAGTTACGAATTCCAACCCTTTTCCCTCGATAAAAAAGCACAAACTAGCTCCGGCTAGTGCTAAAATATTATGTTGAAGTGCGTTAGAAATGCTAAATAATATAATTGTGATCTAACATTATCAATTTCACTTCAAACTTTTTACCCCCTTAAATCAAACTCGAACTTTAGTTAGACCAACTAATCTTCTTTAAGACCTCACACTTGCCACTTTAACATTATCTCGCACAGTTTGTCACAATTTATCTTCAGAACACTATACCGACACGTTAAAACAAAAAGTCATGGTTTAGTAATAATCACTTGGCTTTAAAGACCTTCTAACAATTAACTACATTGCTATTTCTAATGCTTACTACTGAAGGCGAGCGTTTTACTCAGTTGGAACGATATTAATCTGATGTCTGATAAAGCTTACTCTCAAGTTCGCCCTTGTACTGGCCTGCTTGGTCGCCAGCGTTCTCTATGCGACGGTAATATGGTGCTTAAGCTAATCAGTGCTAAAGCCACACCATTAGCATAATGCTGATTGCGCATGAACAAAATAGAAGCCGATACAGCATCACGCATTAGTTGGAGCTGGGCGGTATTTTGTTAAGGATAACTCTTATGCGCATAATCAATTATGTGAGCTGGTTTAAGTGCATGCCTTTTTTGCTTTTTTGGTGTATTTTCGAAGTTAAGAAGAGACTTTACATTTCGCACAAGTATTAGTTAAGCGTCTTGATATCTACTCGAAGAATACTTGATACATTTTACAAACTTTTATTTAACTCACAGTGTTTGTCAGTTAGTTTATTGTGCAGGTAGAATCTTGCAAGGCCGATTTGAACCAGTACCTGATGTCTGATTGAGCTGTCATTTAGCATACCTACGTAACTTGGATGACAATATAATATTTAGGTACCATATTGAGCTGGTTTGATCATCGAGACCGAAGGTTGGACCCGGGGTATGTCCTTAAACTACGTCCGGACTTGGGTATGTCCTTAAACTATGCCAAAAAGAGAGGTATGGGCACTGCGAATGGCATCTCGCTTAGTGTGGTAGGGCACGTTCAGTGAATGTCATCTCGCTCAAATCTGGAGCAGAGCCCGACTGGGGAAGTACCTCCACCTTACAGAAAACCACAGCCAAATAGCACTAGACCCTACTCATAGTGTTGTGTTCCTGCTGGTGAGTAAGGTTGCCAAAGAGCTCAAAGAGGACCCAGTGTGTTGACGATGAGGGACCCTCTTGTTCCTTTAGCCGTCGACACAGTGGATCCTCCTTTTTGTAAAGGGTCGGCAACGCGCATGTGACTCCTGTGGAGTTACAGGCGTCCATAGGTTACGGTAGCTGCTTACCATCGGGCGGGCCGTGTGCTTGTTTGCCACCGTCGTAGTATAAAAAAAAAAAAAAAGGTGGCCTTAAGAACTGTGATAACACACTGGAAGCTCATTGTTTGGGTTTGAATCACCTCGTTGAGCAGTTTTGCAAGAGTGAAAAGCTTGTACAGTAGAACTCATTTAATACGGTCACGTTTAATACAATTTCTCGCATAATACGCCATTTTATACCAGTTCCTGCAACTTGAGGTCCCGCAGAACAATTGCGCATTTTTCGTTTTCCCGCTTAAGACGCGTTTTGGCTGGGTCTCTTCAAAATCGTCTTAAACAATATTTACTGAATTTTTTTTGACATGAACTTATTAATTTTCGATTGTGTTGTCGAAATAAGATAGTCATCTTGCCGACAGGCCCTTTTACGCGTAAGAATTTACTTTACAGATGACGAATAGTTGCAAAATGATAAGTAATAATTAATGTAGTTCCATAAAACATATGTAGGTATATGTCATACGGCAGTGTTAGTTTTTCCAACAGTTTAATTAAGGAGAAAGTCGTCATCAGGCCCGGCATTGTGGCGATAAAGCAAGTTGATTTAGCGCTCGGGCCCGGTTTATTTTGCCGGGCATTATTCGCAACAAGAACGAGAAAGGACGCGGTTACAATGGGAACATTCCTGAACACTGAAAAAATTTTATGTTTACAATGTGTAACAATAATGCTGGTGGTCCGTTTAAGGGTGTAATTGGTATCGTATTTATAATAATGAAAATAGGAATTTAAAAAAAATGTCGCGAAAAAAAATGTGTTGTATGTAGGATTGGTCAGGGCCGCGATTCGAAAAATAAACACACACACTGGACAGACACAGCTCCAACCGAACTCAACCCAACTCAACTCAACGCTATAACGACATTGACATTTGCTATTCGAACAGATTTTCATTCAACATTGGTCTCACATTGGTCACACATTGGTCACACATTGGTCTCACATTGGTACAACATGGGTACAAATTTTTTCTCCTTATTTTCCTTACTCGCTATACGATACTAATTAGTTAATTACGCCTTTAAACGGATCACCAGTATATTTGTTACACTTGTATATGTTTATTTTAACTAAGGACATGAATCTATGAACATGAATTAATTTAAGATCATGGTTTGCAGTCGGTGACTAGTCACTGTTTACTTAAAACAATTTTGTGCGACACGTATCATTATCGTAGTAGCCATAAATTAATAATGTGATAAAAACAATTTGATATGATTTTTATAGACAGGAATGGAACATAAACATAAAAATTTAGAGTTTTTTTTTTCAGTGAAGCTTTATTTTTTACTACACCCCCTCACCTTAACGTTTATTCTGATCGACAGTGTAAAAATTATCTATCATACCTATATTTTTTCAATTGTTTAATTTAGGAGCCCTTTGTTTTAAAAACCGTGACGACCCCGTTTTACCGCTACGTAATGCAGTTGGAAAATTTGTTCAATATCGTCACCTTACTCACCTATTTCATCGTGTTCGGATTCTTTCTATGATAAAAAATATATATTTATATGTTTTAGTTAAATTCAGATTTTCAACATAAAATTATTTGGGAGTTCCGTTTTTGTGTGAATTTTTAAGTACAATTTAACAAAAAGCTTTTGAAACATGCTTGTCACGCGAGTGTCACTAAGAGAAAAAACGTTGTAATAAATAAAACTCAACTACATTAGATGTACACCTGTCAGTATGTCAGTTACTTTTTCTTTCTTACTCTTCATCATTCTTAGAGCAAAAACAGAGATGCAACATCTCTTCTATCCATAAAGATTTATGTTTGACATATCCTTTAGGATCCCTTTTTATTTTAATAATAAATTTTCAATAAAAACAATCGTTCTTGCGTAACTACAGCCTTATTTCAAGGCTATCGCTCGACATTCCTATGGCATTATATCGCCCAGGAAAATTGTAAGTGCGCTATCTCTACACCGACTTGGTTCTCGTCCAACCATTTGCTTGAATAAATACACGAATGCAGCCTTATTTACAGGTGCTTGAGTACCGATACGGTGTGGTCTGGGATATAAATTGATTTAGAGGGCGAATGTTGGTAGTTTTGTTAAAATATATTGCAAAATCTGTACTATTTACTTTCATATGAATCTCTACGAGTACTAGTGTTTGTTGTAATATAACTTTGTTTGTCTGGTTTTATTAACGTATTAGTAGAATTTCCGATAACTTAGATTAAAAAATAAATCTTTCAAAGTGTATTTAGGGCTTGCACTACAATCTTCTACTAAATAGTACTGTCAAAGAGGACCCAGTGTGTTGACGATGAGGGACCTTCTTGTTCCTTTAGCCATTAACACAGTGAATCCTCATTTTTGTAAAGGGCCCGCAACGCGCATGTGACTCCTTTGGAGTTGCAGGCGTCCATAGGTTACGGTAGCTGCTTACCATCAGGCGGGCCGTATGCTTGTTTGCCGCCATCGTGGTATAAAAAAAGTCAGTTTTTAAATTAGTTTACACAAACATATAATAATACCAACCTGTTCTAATTATTTTTTTATTTCAATTGCGAGCAAACTCTACCGCCATTATTTCTATTGTTGTTTCCTCATGTTTTTATTTAGTATAATTAAATAATAGTTCACCACATGTACTTTGGTTTTCCAGTCTTGCTTAACTTTTATCCTGGATAAAGGTATTTTTCATCTAAATGCCATGCCATTTGGTATTATCAATGCATCACAAATCCCATCGCTTTTGTTTAATGCAGAGAATAAAATCAGGACACTACTCATCTGACCTTGACTTAATATAGGCATTTAGCTCTTTATTCACAATCATTGGAATTCAAACTCATATATTTATTACAAAAATAAATAAGGGAATGGTCAGAAAGACGGAACCTCAGAGTCGACACAAGGCTTTTCGAATAGCTAATTTAAATATCGAGTCAAGAAAGAGCTTTGTAATTTCAGTTGCCATGTACACCGATATTTATGTAAACGTGCCTGTGCATTCAATTAATGGGTTTTATGTAACAGGAACTTGGGTACACTGGAAAATGCACATAGGGATATATTTAGTTACTTCTTGAGATTCTGAGATACAGTTTATTGTGTAAATTTCAATAAATATTAGATTTTGAAGCCGGTTAGGTTAGGTATAAAATTGTGCGTTATTTTTTTTTCATGGGTAATATTTATGCCAACTTTTGTCACTTTCATTTATTTATTTAAACTGTATTGCACAAATACAAATAATTTAGGATAAAAGGACTTAATGCATTCTATACCAACACACAAAGGACATAAACATAAAGGACTTAATGCATTCGTCAACCACAGGGTCAAATATTAAACAGGGTCAAACAGGGCCCAAAAGGTGCATATTAAACAATTGGCTTATAAGATTCAGAATCTAGTAGCTTATATTTGTTTGTTGACATTAAGCCTTCTACTTATATGACGAGTAGTGTCCCCTGTTTCAATGTATGTATACTTTTTTACTACACTTTTTTTTTGAAGTAAGTAAAAAGTTCCCACGGAATAAGCTATAACTCCCGCTACGCCTGCGTGTAATGAGTTGCACGCTTGAACAAGTGTGATTAAAATAACGCATGTTCTGTTATGTTATTATGGATCTTCGATACCTTATGTTTTCGGAACTTATGTAATGTGATTTGATATTTACCAATCGATTTTCGGAGTTTTCGGTGAACGAAAACATCATGAGGAAACTGGACTAAATCCCAATAACGCTTATAGTTTTCCTTTTGGGTTGGAAGGTCAGGTGGCAGTTGCTTTCGTTAAAACTAGATGAGTTGGCAAGCGAACCCCAGACTCAATTAAGCCGTGGTAAAAGTCAGTACAAACGCTAGAAGGATGATGAGTTATAATACTTGTTTGCTTGTCCTGGCCGAGCAAAGAAATTACGACTAGCACCCAGGTTCTGCTTATAGACATTAATGACAATTATCAATAACGAATAAAGAAGCGATAGCGGGAATTTTGCTACCGCACCAAAGTTTATAGCGAAAGTGCAAGTTTATGAAATATAAATTCCAATTTATAGGTACGTTAGTTATCGTTGGTGGGGTAAATATCGCTCGTGAGATATCTGGGCAGGTGAACAACACGGTGTTTGTTTGGTTTAGAAACTTCCTCTCTTTAATGTTATTATTGGAGGAATTAATTGCCGTTGCGGTGAACTTTAAAATGTTTCTTCAATAAGATAAAATTTCGCTGGCAGACGTTTCTGCTTATTAGTACCAATCAATATCAATTTCCTCCCTTTTTTTCTTACGATTACATTTAAAAACTACATACTTTATTTGAACTAATAGATCATAACAATTTTGATTTTAATTTTTCCCTTCCATTCCTACCCGCTGTCCGATCTTTATGATGCAATGCAATTCAAAAAATTAAATATGACCTAAGTCTTGAATGTAACCAGTTTTTAATCTTACAGAGTTTTGCGGGCGTACAGGGCTCTCAAGGGTCGGCAACGCATAGGCGGCTCCTGATGTTGCTTATGTTCATGGGCGACGTTGACCGCTTCCCATCAGGCGGCTCGTCTGCTCGTTTGCTACTAGTTTCATAAAAAAAAATCTTAGTTGACTGAACCCGACCGACTGACTATACCTGACGGAACAACTAGGATTGAACCCAGACCTCCGGATTGAAAGTCCGACTTCTTACAGCCAGGCTTATATTACTCCCACGACGAAGCTAAAACTACACCTTTTAGGTTAAAGTTAAAATAGGTACTTCAAGTACTTCAAGCTAGCTTGCTAATGAAATTAACATACTTAAAGCCAATTGTTTTTACATTACTTATATTATTAAGAAATGGAAACTGGTTCTATTTAATACTAAAACAACCAGCTTTTCAGTTAAAAACCAGTTGATTATTTGATACTAAAAATAAGCGGTTTGCATTCCCCAGCTATTATTTTCACTATATTCGTGAGTAAAAACCATAAAAATAATTGGCAGTAAAAAACGCACTTTATGTATTTATTTGTAATCAGATAATTGTTCAATGTAAAATAACTCAACTCCTGTGCCCGTAGATGGCGCTGTAGCATAGCACCTAATACTGAAAACGAGCATAGCTTGAAATTTTAGTCTCTAAACATTATAACACACTTAAAACATGCGATGTTTTCAAGTCAAAGGTACAATATGGTGTAACTGCCATAAAAAACATTTAGAAATAAACTTTATTAACAACCTACAATGATGTACTTTGCTTTAAAAACGTCATATATTTGAGGTCCGTCGTGGGCACATTGCGTATTATCCTTGATCACTCATATGCATTCCATGTGTAGAAAATACTTAAACGAGCATACATAAGATTCTACAAACCAGTTATAAAAATCGCTTATTGTTTTATAGAACTGATAAACTGGCCATTTAATTAAGAAGGTGTGAAATGCCAATTAGAAGAGACGATAACAAGATTATAAGGCTGCCTAACTAAAAAACTAAACGAACTCGTGCTATAAAAAAAGTCACTGAGAAACAGCTAATCAAATTCTGAAAAACTGGATTAGGTAAATACTTTTTGTCCTAAATATTATGCCGTAGGGAGTGAAATATACGGGCCGCGATTCGAAAAATAAACACACACACTGGACAAACACAGCTCCAACGCAACTCAACTCACACACACACACACACACATTGACACATTGTACCAATGTTGTACCAATGTGAGACCAATGTGAGACCAATGTGTGACCAATGTGAGACCAATGTTGAATGAAAATCTGTTCGAATAGCAAATGTCAATGTCGTTATAGCGTTGAGTTGAGTTGGGATGAGTTGGGTTGGAGCTGTGTCTGTCCAGTGTGTGTTTTTATTTTTCGAATCGCGGCCATGGTTAAAGCGAAAGTACATACTAATGACAGAGAGGAAGCGTAGATTTTAATAGTTAAGTCTATACGAACGAAGTCGCGGGCGCAGGTTAGGTTGTTAGTTATGTCCATTGCTTAGCTTCTAACGATAGGGTACTAAAATATCTAGTCAATTTCAAGCCAACGAAGCATAAATTTTACGATGTTTTTATACAAATCGCGTGGCTAATTACAAAACTATATTAAAATAGACGCTAAAACAACCATAAAATTTTAATCCAATCAACTGTTAGTAGTGCGTACAGATGTCGGGCATAATTATTCGATCAACCGATTATAGTTAATAATTGTTGACATTTCTATATTGATTATTGATTAAATGCGACACTTGTCGAAAACTTGCGAAATTTCTGTATTGATTACACGTCCAGTGACAGATGTCAAATTAAAGTACTTATACCTACGACTTTGTACTCATAGCAGTCATAACTTCATATTCATAACATAAAAAATATTATTGATTAGATGTTAATTTTTTACTCTTGCAGACAATTTTCGGTGACTGTGACTGCCATTTAATTAAGTATGTTATATTTTAAAGTAAATTATGTTTAACTTTTTTATCATACCATGGCAGCCGCATCGCGGCGTGCGGGAAGATAAACCCCACCACGGGACGCTGATAGGCTGGTCCGTGACTACCCGCGATTCTATGAATTTGTCAAAAAATTTACTCGATCCGTTTCACTCTACAATCTATTTAGATTAAAATCCTGTAGATATATGTTGTAACACAGTAGTGCATCAAAAGGGAAACTACAGCAAATCAGCACTGGTGTTATCGGTCGCAGAATATCTATTTAGAATAATCTGAAGTAAGATACGTAATCAAGGTATCGTTTGTTTCAATATGGCGTTTATGTTGGAAAGTGTAATGGAAGGCGCTGGATTTATACTATCGCCGGCGTATCTAATGGCGACGACGGAATCACGCGAGATATTGCAGCGTTACTGCTAGCCGTGCTAGTGGAATGCCAGAACCGGCTCAGATCTAATATGGCATATCTGATATTCTACTCTTTAACAAAAAATACCAGTATCATACTACAATTAAATTTGTACCTACTTATTAAGCAGAACGTCTGTTACTTATACCATGTTTGCCTCAGGCGAATCTGGAACTCGCGACTCCGAGATACATGCCCGTCACTCTAACCAACTGAGCTTACTGAGTCCAGAGTCGCGAGTTCAGGTCTCGCCTGGGGCAATGAATTTTCGGCGTTTTCTTTATTTTTGTCTCTCAATCGCACTAATATGGAAGAGTGAGCGACAGCGTGTAGGGTTTCGTTTCGTTTTCTACAAACGATTGTCATCTTGGTTACAGGGCCTGATATTCCACTCTTTAACAGAAAATACCAGTATACTACAATTAAATTGTACCTATTAAGCAGAACGTCTGTTACTTATACCACAATGTTTGGAAATAAAGAAAAAGTAGCAAATTCACTGCCTCAGGCGAAACTCGAACTCGCAACTACAGATATATGCCCGTCGCTCTAACCAACTGTGCTTACTGAGTCTAGAGTCGCGAGTTCAGGGTCTCGCCTGGGGAAATGAATTTTCTACTTTTTTATTTCTAAACACCCAAACTCAAACTCAAACTCAAACATTTATTCAGTAAGTAGGCCACAAGGGCACTTTTACACGTCAAAGTAAAAGAGAGAGAAAAAAATCAAACTACACCGGTTCTAACCCTACACCTCTGACCCGAGAAGAATTATGTCCGGCAAGAAACTCGGCGGGACTTATTTTTTCAAAACAACAGTACATCAAAACTAAACAATACATATAAGTGCGTTGTTCTATAAGAAAACATATCAAACCAAGGTTAGATTAACCAACAATAGGTTATAGTTTAAGAAAAATACCAAAGAAAAAAGATGAGTCCAAATCTGACTATTGAAAATAAATTACATACAAGTTTGATATACTTTCTTACCTGAACTGTGTCTTCTACATAAATTTCCAAATTATAATAATCCATCATCAACAGTTAGAAATAAACTTTGAATTTAAATAATATAAAAAAAAGTACTTAAGTGATTCTAGTATACAATAAACATACTATTTCTAAATTATACTTAGAGATGTATAAGGTCTCCAAGTGTCTTGATCTATATATTCTATATAATAAAAAATATGGATAATCAAGCACCGAATGTTGTGTCTAAAGCCAATTAAACTAAAATTAAATATGATTAATAAAAAGTATTAATTAATAAAAACTAGCCATGTTTAGTCTGGTGAGAAACAATATTCTGTGCTCGTATTTTACATGCGTGAACTAAATTACAATATAAAAGTGACATAGAGATGTACATGTCTCTAAGCGTCAGGATCATTAAATATATATCTATACATATAAATATTTGCGAATGCAAGACTTAGAGATGTATAACGTCTCTAAGTGTCCAAATACTAAATAAAAACAAAATAAAATAAAAATGAAAAACAGGTAATACTGGACACTAGTAAAGCTGCTTCATAGAGTAATGTACCTAATAATTTCTCAATTTGTATTGTACTAACTATATCAAGCTACAGGCTTAAAGGCATCGTTATCCTCAATGAATTCCTTTAAAGTATAGTACTCTCTCCTCAACAAATAGCGCTTAACATAAGACTTGAATTTATTTAGTGGCAAATTCACTACATCAGCGGGGACTTTGTTATAAAAACGTGTACAGTTCCCAGTAAAAGACGTACGAACCTTACCGAGGCGGTGGCCAGGCTCAGCAATCTTATCTTTATTTCTAGTGTTATAGTTATGGATATCACTGTTGAGCTTGAATTTATGGATGTTTTTCCGCACATACATAATGTTTTCAAGTACGTATTGAGATGCTACGGTAAGAATATTTGCCTCTTCAAATTTTCCTCTTACGGATGCTCGACCGCGCATTTTATAAATGCCACGTACAGCTCGTTTTTGTAGCACAAATATGGTCCCAATATCAGCTGCTTTACCCCACAACAGAATTCCATACGACATAACACTGTGAAAGTAACTGAAGTATACCAGCCTGGCAGTTTCACTGTTTGTTAGATGGCTGATTCGCCTCACGGCATAGGCTGCAGAGCTAAGTTTCCCAGCTAGGGTAGCTATATGTGGATGCCATTGTAATTTCGAGTCTAAAGTGACTCCTAAGAAAACAGTTTGATTTTCGAATTCCATTATTTCATCATTTATTATAATCTTGCTGCTGTTAATCTGCTTGACGTTGGGAAGTGTAAATTTGATGCACTTCGTTTTCTTGGCGTTCAAAAGTAGGTTATTAGCCGTAAACCAATTTACTACTTTGGAGAGTGCACTGTTAATACTATCGAAGCTGTTTTCTTTTCTGTCCACTTTAAATATCAGAGATGTGTCATCAGCAAATAACACTATATCATGTTTATCTTGCACAATTTTAGGTAGGTCATTAATGTACACCAAAAACAGGAAAGGACCAAGTATTGAGCCTTGAGGCACTCCGAGTGCCACAGGGGACCCAGAAGATTGAGTTCCATTAATAACCACTCGTTGTGTTCTATCCGATAGGTATGATGAGACGAGGTTAAGGGCACCAGCTTTGATCCCGTAATGGCTTAGTTTTCTCTTTAGATTTTCGTGATCAACGCAATCAAATGCCTTCGATAGGTCACAGAATATTCCAACAGCATCTTGTTTTTTTTCCCAAGCGGCAAAGATGTGCTCAAGAAGAACAGCACCTGCGTCAGTAGTCGAGCGACCTCTGGTAAAACCAAATTGATTTCTGGCGAACAATTCGTTTCGGTTAAAATGTGACACAAGTTGATTTAGAATTAGTTTCTCGAAAACTTTGCTCAGTGCCGGCAGTATTGAAATTGGTCTGAAATTGCTTGGTTCTGTTCTCGATCCTGATTTGAACAAGGGGATGACTTTGCTGTGCTTCATTATGTCTGGAAATATTCCTGTATCAATACATTTGTTAAATATATCAGCTAAATGTGGTGCAATCGATTCAACAATGGAATGTAGAACTTTAACAGATAGGCCCCAAAGATCTTCAGTTTTCTTTAAATTTAGGGATTTAAATGTTTTAATAACTAAGTTCGGAGTAATATATGAAAATTTAAAGAAATCTGTACACTCTGCTATGTTTGTTTTCAGTATTGCCTCAGCGACGTCAGGCGATGAATGAAGAGACTTTGTTGTTTCTACCGGTATATTAGAGAAGAACTGCTCAAAATGATCCGCAACTTCAAGGTCCGAACTCACTAAATTATTATTAATACGTAGGTTGTAGTGCGGATCTTTGATTTTACGTTTCCCAGTTTCATCGTTGATTACTTGCCAAACAGTTTTTACTTTATCCTTGGAATTTTGGATCTTTCTGGACAGATAATCAGCTTTAGCAGCGGCACACATCATCTTAAAAGATTTAGAAAAGTTCCTGACATAATCTAGGAATTCCGGACTTTTATTAATTCTTCTCAAGTCATATAAATCATAGAGCCGTCGTCTTTTCTCATGAATATCCGGCGTAGCCCAGTCGCTAAATTTCGTCTTGACCTTGCCTTGCACCTTCTTCCGAATGAAACAGGCATCAAATTCCCTTTTAATACAGTTAAACAACTCAATACTCATACGGTTAGGGTTTTCCTGGGTAAATGGAACATAACATAATTGTTTCGTGATATTCCGACTGAATAAATCTAATCGTCTTTCGGAAATTGGTCTGCACATAGTGACTTGTGGAATATCCTTAGTTTTTCCGCTAAAAGAGGCTTTTTGTCCACAGTGGTCAGAACTTAAGTTGTTTATTATAGATTTACTAGTCGCATCCTTGTTACTGAAAATGTTATCTATACATGTAGCACTGGTTGCTGTGATTCGTGTAGGCTCACAAAATAAATTTACTAAATTGTAGGATTTGAAAGTACTAAGTAACCTTACACACATGGATGAATCTTCAAGTAAGTTGATATTAAAATCACCACACACAATAACACTTTTATTACTACAAAAAACACTTGTAAGAACTTCATCTATCACTGACTCAAATGTGTTATAGTTTGCCAATGGAGGCCTGTACACGCATATAATTATAAATTCTTCTAACTCGACACAAGAAAGTTCAATATGGCGTTCCACAGACAATTCAACAATGTCTTTCCGCTCCTTACTTTTTATATCATGTTTTACCATTATTAATGACCCGCCGCGAATGCAGGATTTTCTAAAAAATTTACTTACTACACTATGATTGTGGAAATTAAACATAAATTCATGACCTTTTAGCCAGTGCTCCGTTATACAGAGGATATCAATGTTCGAGTGTTGTACAAATAAATCAATTTCCAGTTGTTTACTGGTAAACCCTTGAATATTTTGGTGAACTAAGTACAATACATCAGTTTTACTACTTATGCTAGCATCACAGTTATGTTTAGGAACGGAGCCGGCTGGTGCACTCGTTGTCGTAGCAGTCAGTTTAAATTGATATCACCAGACGGCTGCCTCTCTAAATCTGAGCCCCTGCAGTATGAATCGGGATTCGTCTTAATAAAACTATCATCCGCCGTGCTAGTCACGACGGGGTCTACAATATTGTATGCTAACAGGTTAGCACAATCTATAAGACATCTTCTCGGAAGGTAAGTCCTATCATGGGGCATAATAAAATCCTCAATAAATTTATTTGTATCAAAATACGAAATCGTACTACTGTACAAAGAAAGATTATAAAATACGGAGTTGTAAGAATATACCCTCTTATTTATATGACTCGACATTCTGTATGGTAAGGCACAGATAATTATTTTTACAGAATCTCGCTGGCCAATATCTGACAGGGTCTCGGATAATCTCAAGATATCTCGTTTAGTGCAATCTATACTATTTCCTAAAAACACTACAAGCGTGGAATCGCGGTCATACTCGCCGACCGATATACATTTGATCAGACGATCGAAGGAGGCGCCCGGGTGACAGTTGTTAAGGACGCCTCGCGACAAGCGCTCCGCCAGCAGCGCGCCGAGCCCGGCGCCCACCTCGTCTGTATATAGAACGGTGCGGCCGGGCGCAGGCGCGGGCGCGGGCGCGGGTGCGGGTGCGGGCGCAGGCGCAGGCGCGGGCACGAGCGCGGGGACCAGCGGGGCGGGGCGCGCGCGCGAGAGTGGCGCCTCCACCGGGCACGGCGGCGGCGGAACCAGCTCGACAGGGCACGATAGCGATGGAGTGTGTTGGACTGAGCGCGACGGCGATAGATCCAGTGCCACTGGGCACGACGGCGATGGGCCCCGCTCGATAGTGCATGGCGGCGATGGGCCCGGCTCGACAGTGCATGGCGGCGGTGGACCCGCCTCGCCTGGGCACGATAACGGTGGAGTTGGTTCCACTGGGCAGGGCAGGGATAAATCCAGTGCGACATCCAATCCAGGGCATGACTGTGAAGGACCCAGCGACGACTCCCGGACGTCCAGGCTAAGGTCAGGCTCGGGCTGGCGACGCGGAGTGGTCGCGCCGGAGACGCGCGCCAGCAGTGTGGCGCGCGGCGCGGGCGCGGGCGAGCCCGGCGCAGCCAGGCGACTCGGCGGCCGTGGCGATTCCAAGCGCAGAGGGTAGCCGCTGCCCGGTGCTAGAACATTATTCATAAAGGCTATGTATTCCTGTAGCGTTTTACTAGATAATTCATGCTTATCATTAAGAGCTTTTAGCTTTGACTCTAATTTGCTTAATTCAGCAGAGCGATGATTCAGCTCCTCTACTGTCTGGTCTAATTGATATTGGCACTTTAGGAGTTCATCTCTCAAGGCTACATGTTTACATTTGGAATTTAATGATTTAAATAAGAATTTGTGGCATTTCAGCAAAAGTTTAGATTTTTTTATGAATCTATTTAATTTTAAATATTTTTTTATCTTTTTTCTTCCGTTCAATGAAATTTTCCCATCACTGTTCCCTATGCACACAGAACTTGAAAACTCTATATTTTCCATAAAAGGAGAGTCCACTATGCTGTCATTTACTAAATCTACTTCAAAACTATTTAGCTCAGCAAAAATACTTAAATTGTTGTCTGGCGGCCCGGAGTGCTCGGAGCAGTACTTGCAAGTATAATTTTTTTTAAGGTCCATCTCCCCCAGCTGCTGCTCCAGGTCCTTGATGCGTTGCAATGCCTGTTCGTATATTTCCTGGCATTGTTCAAATCGGTCTACAGTAGCTTGAAGTTCATCCCGCTGACCCTGGATATCTTCATAGTCAATGTCCTGGTTGGCAAGCGCACCTACCTATGCGTTTGAAAAAATATGTATTGTGAGATAGTTTATTCAAAAAAAGCTCACGTTAAAATATTGCACCATCGCTCTGACTGAGTACCTACTAAAATACCTAGTTATGATTACATAGTATAATTTGGCAAGAGTTTCTCACTTAGAGCGTATACAGGGAGAATCGTTTTGTATTTTTTTGATACTTGTCATCTCATAAAAGGGTGAATATATTTTTTTCTGCCAATGCTGCTTTAAATTTGTATTGCCACTTTAGTAGCAGTTTATTGGGTCATATTTAACGGATAATGATAATTAAACTATTAGTGTATGAGAGGAGGTCTGTGCCCAGTAAGTGGGACATATATAGGCTAACATATTATTATAACCTAGTTATAATTAGTGTTCAAAATTATTCAGTTGTCGATAGACTATACACAAACCAAGAAATAAATTCGTCCATCATGCCCCTTTTACACTAGAACATCATTCACTGTCACCCGTTGACAAGAACTGTATATCGGCTGAGTAAGGAGCCACAATTTCTTACCTCGACATTGCATTAAATCAGCTTCACAAATTAGCAACGACCTTTACTCCACTTTACCGTTAGTTGTACATTATGTAATAACTTACTTATTAGTTTGTATTTGTAGGCAAATTATCGTGTGCTTGTGCCGGTCACCTGAATTGCTAATTTATATCGATTGTAGATTGCAATTCGCTTAAAGTGTATCCTATTCGCTATGTGCGAAGTGCATGGTGGGGGTAACGTGAACGATTGCAGTGCATAATGTGACAAGAAATTAAAACTGCCAAGAGCTCTTGTCAATATCAAGTTTCAAAATATTTAACATCACCTATGTCACCTCAACTCGGCCAACTGTCAAAATGGTGAATCAGCCAGAGACATTTCATAGCCGGGAGTTCAAGCCATTCATAAAAATAAAATGGATCCCCTGCCCAAGAGACGCTACAATCATGCACACAGCGAATGTGCATTTTTAAAAGATGTAAGCAATGAGAGATTTGGCCAACTATGTGTAACCTTTTCTTTGGAATTAAATTGAGTCGCGTGATTTTTTGTTTACATTTCTTTAAAACACATACTCTAGTTCATGTGGAGATTTATCTTGAGTTTTGGTGAAATTATCAGGTATGTTATGCAGTGCGAAACAATAAGAATATAAAAGATTATAAGAATTATTTAAAAATCTGTGTGGATTTTCATGGACTGATCTTGTTAACTTCTGGATTAGGTATTTTAAATATAAAGCTCCTATAACACATACTAAGGATGCTTTCTGTACGTATTACTTTGCAACCTTATAATGTACGTAAAGGGTAAAATAATTATTACAAAAAATTATGTTTTACAACTGCGTAATCGGAAAAAACCAACATGAAGTATTTAGTGTTTTTGTTTTCTTTTCAAATTCCTACTTTTTAATGTCTTCATCTTGTGTTTCCTTAATTTGTGGTTGATGTGCCCTTGCACGGTAGAGTCATATAAATTTACATATTATACGTAGATAGTGTGCTGTATTACAACCGAATAAGGCACAATCAAAGGTAGAGAGAGATATTATATAGTACGTGGACTTTAGAGTAATCACAATTACAAAGGCTACAAAATAAAAATACAGGTTGATTTTTAGGACGGGCAAAAACATGTTAACTTTTGTTAAACACGTTGTTTGTTTAGATATAAATTAAAATATATAATTAAATGTGTAGGTACACAAAATCATAAATGCCTTCACATTTGAATTGTGTTAAAATTATTTATTCTGCTGTGGCTCAAATGTAAACAAATACAAGATAAAAGCCAGTTTAAAGACCATATCAATATGGATGAACCATATCAGACCATTGGCCTGCGGTCATCTACCTTGTTTTTACGCTAATCACTCATTATCACTCGCGCTGCGTACAAAAAAAGGTTCAATCTGAATATATAATCCTTAAAACTTAGGTTGTTCTTACACTGAGAATGATATGGCGCTGTGGGTGTAGTTTTTGCGCGGCAAGTCTAATCCGATGACAGCCCAACCTCATTAAAAGCCAGTAATCACTATTATCTACAGCAAGTGCCAATCAAATATTCCAATCAAAGGCGGAGTTTACATTGACAACTTTTTTCTATTTAAAATATTTTGGATGTATGTTTTAATAATGGCGCTTCTTATATTTGTGATTTAATCATATTGGCAAACGTCAGATAGGTATGTGAGGATTATTGTCAAAGTCTCTATGCCCAACAGTCTACGTTTACTGCATATAATTATAATAATCGATACCTGCCAATCAAAGGTGTTATTGAAAGCGCATTAGTATCGATTTAAATAAGCATTGACTGTCCGTTGGTTTATGAGACGATATGGTAATGCTCAAGTAATTAACTTTTTGTCATTTATAATTGTGTGGTTTTCGTGACTTGGACTATACCAATAACAACAGAAAAGAGTTGACAGATTTGCCATATATTTACATCAAAATGACTATGAATTATGAAGGCTGAAACAATCTCAATCCCATTCTAAGCGCGGTTTAGTAATGCCTAAATCACAACTATGTAAAGTAAATTCTGTGAAGTAAAACATAACATAAGTTATCCTACATCCGGTTACCAATATGTTGAAACAACACAAGAAACAAAACAAAGTAATCTTTTATAAATAAATCTATTTTCCCAATAGAATTTTCCACCATTCGTAAAACACCCTGTATAGTAGGCATAATGCGAATACCCAGAGATTCCACGATAAAATATTTTATTAAGCGCTATTCAATTCAAAATCCAGACTTACAGAATTTCATACTTACTCAAGAAATCCATTGATCCTTAAATATATTATAGACAAGTAATAATGATTATGCTTAATCAACGTTTTGCATGTGCCTTAAACAATTTGCGTCGTTGTCCGCCCTATTCAATATATCGCGATTACGCCACAGAAAAGAGGTGTAACTGCTTAGTAAAACGCATGCTATTCTAGTCTTAAAGTGATTGTGTTAAGAATGTTTTTTGAATGCATTTTTTTCCAGACATAAGCTTTAAGGTTTTAAAGGTAGTCTCACTGGCTAGCCATTAGCATCTAGACTTGGTAGGGTATACAATCTTGTGCCAATATTTTGTTTTCTTGAAAGGGATCCCGAGGTACTTTGATCAGATAAATGTATTATTGTATTGGAAACCGGTGATATAGAGAATACTTTAATTATTGTTTATGAAGATCTAACGTTATCGTAAAACGACTCTTAAAGAAATGAATATTGCAAATATATACTAATATATCTTTTCTCTTGATTCTAATTATTATCAATTGGTTGTCTATGAAATGAAGTGTCCATATTTTCAGTCACTACGTCACACTATACATGAAATTATAGAGGTAGGGTAGGTACAGTCAAGCGGACCCTAAGTCGGGACATACGCTAGGAGGATGATGATGATGAGGGTAGGTAGTCACGGACTTTAATTGTTGAGCCATTTACGGTTCAAGCTACTTTCTTTTGTATAATACTTACTCCATGTTTTTTTATACCACGACGGCGGCAAACAAGTATACGTACCGCCTGATGGTAAGCAGATACCGTGGCCTCTAGACGCCTGCAACTCAAGAGGTGTCACATGCGTGTTGCCGACCCTTTACAAAAAGGAGGATTCACTGTGTTGACGACTCTTTAGTCAACAAGAGGGTCCCTCATCGTCAACACACTGGGTCCTCTTAGAGCTCTTTGGCAACCTTACTCACCGGTAGGAATTCAACACTATGAGAAGGGTCTAGTACTATTTCCAATTTAGAGTGAACCCAAAATGGCTAAATAGATCCGACCCGAGAGACCGTACATTGGACTCATATAATACCGAGACTCACAATTAGCACGCAAAAGTGGCATAATTACGGAATATCATTAATGCCATATTTTTGATAAATTTTATTTAAGTATTTTGGTATTTTATCTTCTATGTCTATGTTAAGCTATGATTATTAGTATTTTCACGACCTAATTGTTGACCTAATGATTGAGAATTTGAGATAGCATTACTTGTATGCCATCGTTTAACTAAGTAATTAGTATAAACTGGAATAGATGTCATATATTTCAGAAAAAGTGACCAAGTCCCCCGGTGTCCGAGGCCAGTTTTGAACTGGCGTCTTCAGTTTTCGCGGCTGACGCCCTGTCCACTAGACCACCCGGTCACGGCGGAACTTGTCGAATTTTCTTAAGTATATGCAATTTCTGGATTTTGAAACGGCTAGGCGCCTATGACCATACTCTAAAGGCATGCAGTGTAAGTAATTAGTAGTTCAGTTAACGTTGCTACGTAAAATAATAAATATCGCCAGGTACCGGTACTATGCTACTGAGTGTCTTATCACTGACTCGAGCTCAAATTATACTGGCCATGAGCTTGAAACCAATACAATCTCATGTGAGATAGGTGACAGCTCTGTCACGAAGCAGTGGCAGTGAGCAGCTTTTCCTATTTCGTCAATCTCGACTTTAATGCATTCTACTCTATCCCGTTGGAAAATAGAGAATCGAGAATGAAATTTTACTGACATGAGGCTGAAGAGAAATTTGAGAGGGAAATTAATACAATAGGGTTGGTCTCCAAGTTCGGCACAGCTGTAGAGGAAACGGATAGCTCTCAGCTATTTTCACGATTAAGTAATATAGAAGACATTATATAGGCTTATTGAGCAGTAAGTAAGGTTTGAACGACGGATCTGGAATATATGGAAGATCCGCGGATTCGGATCCAGGTCCAGAAAATTTATACATATCGGATCCAGATTTCAAACCTATCAGTGAGCACAAGCATTGATAAGTGCATTAAATTAATAAGTGGGCATTTTCACTTAACTGTGTACCATTAACGGTCGGTTAGCAATCGAGACAAAATTGACAGTCAATGTAAAATCCCATACATTTTGTCAGAAATGTGACGGTTAGAAGTTACTGAAACACGACTTAAGTCGTGATTTAAAGTAAAACTTAAAATAAAAATTCCCAAGTTAAAAATTTCCAACATTACAGGACTTTAGAAGTTAAAAGGTCTTTCTTTGACTTTGATCAACTGTTCATTGTTGGTTAGGTACTCAGCAGTTCCATTCCAGACCATTCTGTTTTACGCATTTTTCTTTCCAGTCTATATAATTACGGTCACCGTGGTTTAGAACCTTTAAAACTCAGGTTTAACTACATGTTAAAACCCAAATGGTAGGAAAAATTACCTCGTACTTGACAGTAGATCAATTTAACCAACGAAAGCCAATTAATGCTTTCAATAACGCACATTACTCTATGCCAACCCTAGTTTCCCTTTACAATACAGACATTAACGCGGCATCAAGGCGTCAGGGCCCGGCGACATCGCTTAGCGAGTAATGGACGCAATTTGTGTCACCCTGTAGAAAGTCCAAGACACAGTGCGCGGTCACGCAATACACAAACGGGCCAGGAATGTAAATTGACCACTGTTCACGATAATCCGAATGGCTAATACGCCAATGAACGAATCCACGATTGCTGACATTGTGAGGGGAATAATTGCAGATTTTTTTCTGGCTTCCGCTCCGGGACGACCTTTAAGTGGTCTAGTTTATGTGTGCCGGAGAATCGATGTTTTTAGGGTTCCGTAGTCAACTAGGAACCCTTATAGTTTCGCCATGTCTGCCCGTCCGTCCGTCCGTCCGTCCGTCCGCGGATAATCTCAGTGACCGTTAGCACTAGAAAGCTGAAATTTGGTACTAATATGTATATCAATCACGCCGACAAAGTGGTAAAATAAAAAGTGGAAAAAAATGTTTTATTAGGGTACCTCCCCTATACGTAAAGTGGGGAGTGTTTTTTTTTTCATTTCAACCCTAACGTGTGATATATTGTTGGATAGGTATTTAAAAATGAATAGGGGTTTACTAAAATATTTTTTTGATAATGTAAATATTTTCGGAAATAATCGCTCCAGAAGGAAAAAAAAATGTGTCCCCCCCCCCCTCTAACTTTTGAACCATAAATTTAAAAATATAAAAAAAATCTCAGAAGTAGAACTTTATAAAAACTTTCTAGGAAAATTATTTTGAACTTGATAGGTTGAATAGTTTTTGAAAAAAAATTACAAAATAATTTCTTAACTAAGTTTGTAATTTAACCGTATAAGCAGGTGTTTATTGTACCTGTAATTTCCACAAAATCACAATGAAATGACGTGCTTTCAAATAAAGTAAAAACGGTGAAAATCGGTTTACGCAATAAAGAATTATCCCATAAAAATCATCTTCCATACTTTAAGCTCGCGCGCAATAGTTTACTTAATTTGCCGATAGATGTCGCTGTACGTGGAACGCTCATATCATATCCCACACTAGCCTTTTCTCGCGGCTTCGCCCGCGTACTATAAGAACTCAAAAAGGATACGATACCCATGTTGATTTCAGATTTTGTGACCACATTTGCCCCTTTTAGTGGTTGAATTTTCAAAAAACCTGAAACACGTGTTTACTCATTTATCGTTAGGAATACTCCTGTGAAGTTTCGAATAAAATAGTCTAACAAATCTTGATTCGCCATATAAACTTTGGACCCCCATTTTACCCCCTTAGGGGGTGAATTTTGAAAAATCCTTTATTAGTGCATCCCTAGACCTTATAAATTAGAGCACGACTACCTTAACATGTACTGATTTAAACTTACACGATTTTCACTCATTATTTTGTCAAAAACGGGACTTAGTCGCGTACACTTACTTTTATTATTTCCCTGACGTTTCGAGCGTGCCGTAACGCTCGTGGTCGCAGGCAAACCAAACGCACAATAGCGGAAAGGGTCAGGGAACATATCACAGCAGTCAAAAATCGGCAAATAAACAAGTCTGCTGTAGCCGAACATTTGTTGGAATCTGGACCAAACCACTGGATTGAGCTCCATAATCCAAAAGTCCTCTCCACAGAACGTCTTCGTTATAGCAGGAAATTACGGGAGGCTATTGAAATTAGGAAGCATAAAAATTTCAACCAGAACGAGGGACAGGGGATCTCGTCTTCGTGGAATCCAGTGATCAGCAAATGTAAGCGTGAAAATACTTGCATTTCCAAACCACCAGATGTCGTGAGTGTTGTGTGTAGGCAAAGTGACAACCCTAGCGTGAATGAGCATAATCGAGACCAGCTGCGGGTAGTTCGAAAAACCCGCGCAGCTAGGAGATGCTGATACAATTCCTCGCCAGTCTGCCTGCGACCACGAGCGTTACGGCACGCTCGAAACGTCAGGGAAATAATAAAAGTAAGTGTACGCGATTAAGTCCCGTTTTTGACAAAATAATACCTTAACATGCCTTAACCATTAGTACTTAGAGATAATAATAATACGAGTAGGAATGTTTTCAAAACTTCAACGATAACTTTTACTGTACAAAGTACATCCTTTATTAAAACACAGTAAAAATTATGATACCCCTCATATCATATCCACAGCGCAGGTTTCGTCATAGTTTCTGCAGTCAAAATTAGTATCCACAACATGCTTCGTCAAAGTACATGCTAAATAACGTAAAGTAAAGATGTAGAAAGATCAAGATTTTAAGGTCATATGACGTTCATCAAATGAGTTTTCCATTTTAACTTCCAGATCAATTATTGTCAGGGTCAACTTTCTAGTTGATCGGTCTTAACATGGAATTCGCATTGCGACTGACAAAATGCAAGTAAAAAGAAGTTGTTTATAGAAAATGGACATGCAAAGCTTCCGTTCCCCATAGCTTTAAATAGTTATAGCAATCACGTAAATCTTTAAACAAATGTTTGTCAGCATGCTAAACCAATATGTGGTAATGAATGACATACAAATATAAAAACACAAACGTCGTTTCGTCGTTTGTTAAAAATCTAAGGTATTTGCTGCCATATTTGTTCGTAAGTAGTGCCGATCATGTCTGGTTGTCCAACATTGTTTTCATTACAATTAAAATTCTGAGTCAATTATTTCATCATTGGCATCATTGCAAACGTTTTAACATTCCACTTTAAATTTATTTTCATGAAATAATCTAGAAAAATATCTAGATTTTTTTAAACTTGAGAACGAATAAAAATATTTTAATATGTACATATTTTTATTTCTATATTCTAGGTAGACATATTACTATAATATAAAATATTCTTATCAATTCTGTGACAAACTACCTACCCAGTCATTTTAGCTGAACCAAATGTAGGATATATTTTCCACGCAAGTTAATTCTTAGTCTAATAATTAGCTGCGAAATACATTTAAGGTATCAAAAGACATAACGTGTAAAACTCCAGTATTATAACTGAGGTGTAAATAATGGCTCATAAACAAATCACAAAACAAAACATTACTAAGTATAGTGCACGCATATAATATAATTAGCGTACCCGGTGGCAGAACGTGATACGTTTATCTAGGAGTAAAGTTAGCACAGGTTTAATTTGAAACTAGTAAAATATTTCAACGGCCTCCTAGCCCAGTCGGTAGTCTATGAAGTAGGAGGTCCTGGGTTCGAATAGAGAGAACAGATATTTGTTCCTGAGTTATGGATGTTTTCTATGTATGTATGTAAGTATTTATCTATATATTATATATATCGTCGCCTTAGTACCCCTTAACACAAACCTTATTGAGCGTACCGTAGACCTAGGGCGATTTGTGTAAGATTGTCCCATAATATTTATTTATTTATTTTAGTAGTAGTAGTAGTAAAACACTTTATTGCACAAAACAAATACATGACCAACAAAAATATAGTAAGTGTGTACAAAGGCGAACTTATTCCTTTAAGGGATCTCTTCCAGCTAACCTTTAAGCAACTGAGAGAAATCGGTCAGACATGGTAGACAAAGATTTGTACATTACTTGTACATGACGGCAAAACTACGGAGAAGTTACTAAACCTAGATACTATAGGTAGTGTTAATGAATACGTAACGTATTGGTATAGATTATACAAATAAATACATCAAATACTCGTACATACATGTTTTAATATATACTTTGTTTTTTTTTTTTAATATTGCACGGGCTAGGGCCGCGTCTTTTACGCCTTCAGCGGTTCCGTATTACCTCGTTCCCGTAACAAATAGAAAATATCCTTGTCTAGAGCAGGTGCACAGTTTTATGATACAGCTTCTTTGATTAGAATGCTATCTGCCATATAGTCTGTATTGTTACAGTATCAGTTACATGTCTAATAATAGTTACATACACAAAAATCTCTATAATTTTCTACCTTAATGTTACCTTCTGTCCTCTTTGAGATGAGGCTGTCAAGGTGGAACTTAATTTATAGAATATTAAGTAGCTAAAGCGTAGGCAGAAGTCAAAACACCTGTAAGTAATTACTAGCAAAATTCATCTTTTTACTGGTAGGTAGGTGCCTACTTTTTATGATCGAGCCCTACCCGGCCAATAACTACTGAAGACATCAAAATAATAAGAATCATTATTAATGAACTTGCTAACACTATTGACAGACATATTTATCTATGACTAGATAAAACTCTATCGTTTACACTGGAAAAATAACTCTTAAGACATTGCAATATAACACAACTAGTCAACTTGAATATTTTACAACAAATAATATTGAGATAAACTAAGAGTTAATATCCTAGACGAAATGTTAAACCAGAATATGTAACGACATGTATATTAATGTATTCAAAATTAAATACGACAGCGAATAAGAAAAAAACCTTTTGCGTTTGAAATAATGAAGTATCTTCGGTAATCATCAGACATAAAACTTTTAGGTGGCAGGCAATGATATTTACTATGAATGGGTTATACTCTAACAAAATAAGCAGAATAAATACTTCCAGAGTTATTTCATAACCTAGCAACGATTCTGTTATGTTTATCTATTTTGACAATTACATCTTTGTCACTCTCATTGTTAGAAAATTACAGATTGTCTCTTTCCCATGCGGGTGACAGGAGCTCATTCGCACGTCTGCATCTAACGCTGGCCGGTGCGCGACTAGCGACAGTTGTTTGAATTCACTCATATTAAGTGCTTCACTTTTGGAGCGTACATAACCCATCTGTCATTATTATATATCATAGGTGGCAGGAATGAAAATATCATAGGGTCTTCCCAATGATATTAATTTATCGATAAAGCCTTATGACAATTATGATCTACATATATGTAATATAAATTTGAAAGTTGTATATATTATACAGCTTAAAGTTCTTATAAATATAGCTTAGGAAGAAGGTTTTCATTCGCAATGTTTTTGTTGTTAAAAGTATTTTTGTTTAAATTTTAAATCTTCTTATAAGTGCTATAATATATCATATTAGCGTAACATAATGTCGTTAAGTAGTTATCAACATACAGGGTGATATATACTTTACTCGGTTAACTTAACATCTGCTATGAAATGTCACTTTGAAACTTATCCATGAATATATCGGAAGGAAGTCCCTAGTTAATTGTCATTTTTGCGACAAAAACTTGTATGTCTGGTACACATCATGTTTGAAGTTTGGTTTTAGACTTTAAGGAGGCGAATACAGATTTAAGAATGAGGTAGTGATGGTAATTTCAATGTTATCTTTTACGTTAAATGTTTCTCCATTAATATCATCAACATAACGCGTAATGCCCGTAACTATTCGCGTGAAAATAATACTTCCTAGAATAGAAACTAGGAGTAAAAAACTAATCGAACCCATTATGACTAAAATGGAAGCGAGTCCAACTTTAATCACACCTCCAGTAAACGGTGCGCATTCACTAGGGGGCTTTTAACTTTTTTGCCAACCCTGATTAAATTAAATAAGTGTTGTACAGTCAGCGGATAATATCACAACAGTTTGACCTGCGACAAAAAAGAAAGACAAAAACAGCTCCCAAAAACGGTCCTCATTTTCCTGATAGTTAACCCTTCACCTTCTTACCCATCTTCATTTAAAAAAGCTGTGATGGCCTGATGGGGCTAATTAATTTTAGACTGGCTAAAATGTTCTTCTTATCCTTCGCTGCGTTTGACTTTCAGCGGTTGGCAAAACTTGAATCTTAATCTCACTTGTATCTTGAGATCAGGTCACTGTAACCCAATCTTTTTTCGGTCAAGTGTAAAGTATATATCGTCGTTGCGCTTTCCAAAACATACATGTGTTTCGACATTACTTTTCAGTAGACGAATAAAAATGTTTTACTTCTAATTCACCAGTCAAAAGTCTGTCAAAATATGACATAAAATTGAAGAAAAATCAGTATTTTCCTATGAGTTTGAAATATCCCCTGAAATATGTATTACTAGTTTAGTCGTATATATTATATCATTATTTCACACACTGTACTTCACTGTATCGTACTTAAATGTCGTATTTTTGACTGTGCTTTATAATTTAAAACAATATTGGCGCAAAAAATAATGTGCCGTCTTGTAAGGTGACCATTAATTTAAAGGTGTAGTTAATATTTTATAGCGGACTTTAAACATTGATTATTCTTAATTTGATTTTTAATTTGATACACATACTATCATCAAGCAGTGGTGGTTTTTTTTTGTATGTCTACCGGATATTTTCATATATTCTTTTGACGCAACAAATGATTAAGTATTAAAACGAGGCTCGACTTCAAGTAATTAATTCTTTTTTCCGTTCAGTAGGGTTGTCATCTAACAATTTTGAATGGGAAAATATCGTAAAGTAACTTGTTTCCTGTAAAGAAGTATTATTAGCCAAAGTACACATTATAATATTTAAAATAGATGTTTAACTACATACTTAATTATAGGAGATTACCAGGTGTTATATATATACACTGTCAGTTTTAAAGCAATTTTATTTGCAAATCACAAATGTTATGTACACGCGATGTCTATTTCACAACTCTATTTGACAAATGACAGCTGATATTAATATTCATGAAGCATGAAGTTAGGTGCCAATCCTGTCGGTATATTATGCATCATAACAAGCTTTAGGCCATTGATCTGATATTCTGACATAACGTTACTTAATATAACTAGATAGACGCTGTATCGTAATTTTAATGCGGTGTAAATATACCATTAGAGGTCTGGCATTTTTGTCGTTAGTGCGCGATTGAGGGATTAAATTTTAATATTATTGATGCTTGTGTAAGTATATAATATAATGAATGATACATGAAACGTGAAACTATGCAAAATTTTTGGAACATTACATATTTCATAACTATTTGTAAACAAAGAATATAAAGCTAATATAAACATTTTACTTTAAATTATTTATATATGTACTTTATGTGAAATCCTTGCTAAGGGATGTATATACAAGTTACATAGGTAAGTAACTTTTTTTTGTAAAAATAATTTCTTATGATATGATTGTATTCTTGCTTTAGATATAGGGTCTCACGGAAATTGAAATTTAAGCCTTTAATACAATCGTCAGTTAAGGTGTCCGCTTTCATTTTAAAGGACAAAACATAACCATATTGAAATGAAAACCTCTCAGGCTCATATTTTACAACGGAGGTCATATAAGACCATAGTAATAAGTATCTGGTTTCTATGAGAACTAGCCAGCCAAGGCGTCGATTTCAAGTTATGTTAAGTGAATTAAACTCTGCAAGCAAAACATAACGCGGTATTTCTTGCAAAAACTTTCATTTATAAAACAAGCTACTAGAACACCTTGTATCATCCCGCTAAGGTAATCCTTAATAAATTCTTATCATCAAAGAGTTCAGACGAGCCGCGGGGGACATAAGGAAGCCTATTTAAAAAGAAAACCTGTTGCCACAACACTATATCTATGATGAATTTCTGTGAACACACAAACATGCAATAAGCATCTTAATGCAACGCGGATAAAGTTGTAAATGAAATGAAGAACATCGCGATAAAAGTAACAGCGGTTGTAGCAAATAGTTCACAAACATGAAAAAGGTGTTTCAGAAAACATGAGACCGTCTTCATTTTGAGTAATTTGCGAGTTGGTGTGGCTGTCGGCGAGTTTTAGCTGTCTCGTGTAAAGTGTTGAAAACCTTCTGTTTAAATAGTTATGTAATTATATTTAATTTAAACTCTTGAGCTCCAGGCATGAAACGAAAAATATGCATTTTAGATAGTGTGTGCTTTGAAACTTTTTTAATTTTAAAGTTACCGTGTAGGAAATATTTGTAATTGACGTGCTTAGGCAGTATTATATAATTATAAGGGTATCAAGTAAATTACTGTTTATAAGAAAAAAACACAATCGTTTGCTGTCGACAAATCTTATAAGAAAGTGTTTTCTTTTATTAAAATTATTATAATTCCATTTAAACCATCAAATTAAATGTAGATAGATTCAATAGATACCTACGTATTTATTTGTAGATCGTATCATACATAATGTCAAAATTTGAAGGAAATAAACTACTTTACATTTTAATTTTTCATTCAAGAGCTTTTTAATCGAAATAAGTTTTATCGGAATAGAAAAATAACGGTCGATTTCAACAATGTATCTTCCTTTTTTTCAGCCATATCAGACAAAATTTTAAATGAGACTACTTTTTTTCATGGCGAATTTTAAAATAGTTTTCCCAAAAATCGCACTACGACAATCGCACGATTTTTCTAATCTAACAAATAACGAAGTATAAGAAGGAGCAGTTATTGTTAATACTTTATACTAGGGTTTATACAAAATACTAAAGATACCTACTATCTACCTATAGGTAGGTAAGTACATAGTTTTCTTCCAGATAAAACAAATTACTGTTGATTAACTCGCAATCATCGAAGGCAACAGTTCTAATTGAGACTATTAACATGCATTAACATGTCTGAATCAGAAAAAAATGCCTTGTATCGGCGTAAATATGAAATGATATATGGCTACTGGTCTATTCACTGATCACTTATCGTCACTAGATAGAGCATGCATATAAGAAGATTTGCGTTTACTCTTCTACCCTTTTTACACTTTACCATGCGGACGATAACGACACGATAAAACAGTGTAGGATGAGATTAAATCGCTTTTAAATTAGCTTTAATGTTAAAGATAAAATACAAGAGCTACCATTGCCGCTTCCATACTATTTAATAAATGACATATGAAATAGCAACTGCTTATTTCATTTGCGTCCAGGTTTGCGAAGTGGTTTGCCAGTGGCATAAGATCAAAATATAAGTGCCATATGTAAAGATGTCAAGCTTTTATTTTAGTTATTATGTGGAATGCTACTGAGTGGCCCGGGGTAGCAAAAACGCTGTGTTGTGCAACTGCAAGTTTTCGCATTATTAGGTAAAAACTTTTACCTAATAATGCGAAGTCTATTAGTGATAGTCAATGGTTTCATAGTAATGGAAGAAAAAAAGAGATCAAAATAACAAGATCTTAATGGCATGCTAACGATATCCTACAAAATGCAGCCATTACATATAACTATAATATACCTGAATTTATTTTTAAACAACCATTTAGACTCATTACGTCGATTATAAATAAAATAATTTATCGTTTTTGTAATTATAAATGTCATTCTTAACTACTGTCTTAGGTACTCACTTAATCGCTGATATGATGTCGTTCTTTTAATGAGGAGTATCTTTTCAAAAGGGCTTATTACCACTATAATTTTTTTTCGGGAAAAGAAAAACGTAAGTCCACGGTTTTCTTTTCAAAATAATTATTTTATTTTCGATATTGTAGTAAGGCTAGTTGATATAAATGTTATTGTATTACATACATTGCTTTTGCTTTGTCTACCTAAATAATTATTTAAATTACCATTCTCGAGAATTAAGCTCTTTAATGCAAATTTCTGGAATTAAGCCGTTTTGTTGTGGTCTTGTGAGATATAAATATGTAGTTGAACCTTTTTGATTAGTAAACTTTAGAAATATACTCTTTATTTTTTTTTATACCACGACGGTGACAAACAAGCATACGGCCCACCTGATGGTAAGCAGCTACCGTAACCTATGGAAACCTGCAACTCCAAAGGAGTCACATGCGCGTTTCCCACCCTTTATAAAAAGGAGGATTCACTGTGTTGACGGCTAAAGGAACAAGAAGGTCCCTCATCGTCAACACACTGGGTCCTCTTTGAGCTCTTTGGTAACCTTACTCACCAGCAGGGACACAACACTATGAGTAGGGTCTAGTACTATTTGGCTGTGGTTTTCTGTAAGGTAACTTCCCCAGTCGGGCTCTGCTCCAGGTTTGAGCGAGATGACATTCGCTGAACGTGCCCTACCATACTTAGCGAGATGCCATTCGCAGTGCCCATACCTCTCTTTTTGGCGTAGTTTAAGGACATACCCAAGTCCGGACGTAGTTTAAGGACATACCCCGGGTCCAAACCCAATTCGGATATTAAACTTATTTATAAACTAAACAATAATGTTATGTGTGTTCTATTCCTTATGTGTGTTCTATCGCTTGTACAATGGGTTGTGCTCTGAAGAACTGTTTGATATGATGCCCACGGCAGCTTTTTATCACCGCACCGCTCGCCGCCGGCAGGGTGTTCATCCTCACACCCTGGAGCCTAATGGGTCGCGCACTGTACGGTTTAAGAGGAATTTCCTCCCACGAACGCTGCGACTGTGGAATGAACTCCCTGCCGAGGTTTTCCCAGCGGGCTACAGTATGAGGTTCTTCAAAAAAGGAGTGTATAGGTTCTTAAAGGGTAGGCAACGCGCATGTGAATCCTCTGGGGTTGCAGGCGTCCATAGGCTACGGTAACTGCTTACCATCAGGCGGGCCGTATGCTTGTTTGCCACCGTCGTGGTATAAAAAAAAAAAAAAAAAAAAAATGTACGAAATATCATTTGATATTTACCAATAGCTTTTCGGTGAAGGAAATCATCGTGTAGAAACCGGATTTAATCCCAATAAGGCCTAGTTTCCCCTCTGAGATGGAAGGTCAGATGGCTGTCGCTTTCGTAAAAACTAATGCCTATGTCAATTCATGGGATAAAATTACGCGGAACCCAGGTTCAACCGAGCTGTGGCAAAAATTGATTAACGTTAGGAGGATGTCCAAGCCAACTTAATCCACTCGTCTCCAAACTGCTTTTTAACCAATTTTTCGACATCCTTTTTCTTATTCACTGTGGCCCTGGTTATAATATCTACTGTATTATTTTTTACTCGAGTAATTTCCCCTTGTGTTAATAATGTTTTAGGTAATTCAATGTAGACAATAAGTGCATACAAAAAGGAAGAAATATACCATTTGTGAACCTAACTCTGGTATTTGAATCTTATTAGGGTTCCGTAGTTAACTTAGGAACCCTTATAGTTTCGCCATGCCTGTCTCTGTATGTCCGTCCGCGGCTTCGACGGACGTCCGCGGCTTAGCTCAGACATCAGTGATTTTTAGCACTAAAAAGCTAAAATTTGGTATAAGTATGTGCATTAATCACGCCGATGAAGTGGTAGAATAAAAATTGGATTTTTTTTTAATTAGGGTATTTACACATGTACCTAATGGTGGATGATTTTTTTTTCCTTCCAACCCATTTTTGCGGGTTGTCGTTGGATAGGTCTTTTAAAAAGAAAACGAATAAGGATACGTTTTTTAAAACAATTTTTGGATTAATCTAATAGTTTCCTAAATAAAAGCTCCAAAAGCAGCTAAAAAAATTGCATCCCCCGCCTCCCTGGAACTTATGAAACGTGGGACCAAAAAATTTGGAAAAATTTATAAAAGTGAGGCCTGATAAGTACTCTCAATGAAAACTAAGTAGGTATATTAATTAAAATCGGTTGAGTCGTTATAAGTACAACTCAAAAACGCCTAATAAAAGGACGTAAGTGCCGCAACATATATAAAAAACCACCTATTGAGGGTGGGTGTATTGTGACAACTACGGAACCCTACGTTGAGCATGACCCAACATGCTATTGGCTGGTTTTTTAGAGAACAAGAGAACTTTTAGATCTTTAATCTTAAAGAAAATACGTAATTTTCTGTTTTACGCAGAACTGCATTTATAATAAAAAAAAATGGAAGAGCACATCGCCCTTAAACTCCACCGGATTAACTTTTCTTGTTAAATACCTACATGCATATGAAACAGGTATAAGAGCGTGTGCCCTATATATGCCTAGCTCAAAACTTGATCAATGATCTGCTTCTAGGGTAACAACCGACCTTGTGAGACCACAGTACTTGTATAGTACCTCAAGTAATTCGAGCTGTCAGTCTCATTTTATTTGCACTCGTTTAGATCGATGGATTATATGACATTACACATTACGCTAGATTACATTTTATATATTTTATTCGTTAAGACTCCGGTAACGATTTGAAAACGAAAATAGCTTATAAAGAAATAACGCACGTGAATTGCATTTGATAAGATAGTCTGAAGTCTTTTTATTGCAAAAAAATACATTGGGTACACATTTATTATTATTTAATACCCGAAAACTCAATTCTTGCAGAGCTTATTTAGTGAGGACGTTGATTCGTGCAAACTTGTCGCTTGATTTTTATTATTATTTGTTATGCCCTCCAATATATTCTATACTAGCTTTTGCCCGCGGCTTCGCTCGCGTTAAATTCGGGGTAACACGGTTCCCCTTTGCCCCCCGGAATGCTCCTTACAAACTTCCACCCCCCATTTTAGGGAATTGGGGGGTTAGAAAGAGACAAAAAGTAGCCTATGTCACTCTCCATTCCTTCAACTATCTCCACTTAAAAAATCACGTCAATTCGTCGCCCCGTTTTGCCGTGAAAGACGGACAAACAAACAAACAAACAAACAAACAAACACACACACTTTCCCATTTATAATATTAGTATGGATTATCTGATTAACGAACAAAGCCAAGTTTATTTCTACATTATTATGAAATATTTTAATACATTACCAAAACTGCCACCTAAACTTCGGCATTATTTCTTAAAATTGCTCTAGGTAAACATACTCTTGCTAAAAAAAATATGTATGAAAATGGAAAAACCTGTTCCACTTATTCCTCAAACGACTCATTTTCCAACGTATTTATATATTTTACATAT
The DNA here is from genome assembly GCA_947086415.1 of Pammene aurita. Classification (NCBI taxonomy): domain Eukaryota; kingdom Metazoa; phylum Arthropoda; class Insecta; order Lepidoptera; family Tortricidae; genus Pammene; species Pammene aurita. The sequence goes on from OX352294.1 coordinate 11,377,169, forward strand.
TAGTTTAAAATCACTTTTATCAATAAAAATCATACTTTTTTCACCTCTCCAGGCAAAAATCGCGAAACAGCTGTTAGATTAAGGTAATTTTTTTTATAAATAAAACAGAAAATCAAAAAAGTATTCCACTTATTCCATTTAGAAATAAACTCTCATTCAAAATATGTATATAACAATAGTGTTATTTGTTACTGTAAAATTAACGAAACTTCTATCAGTTTTGTATACATATTTTGAAAGTACGTTTCTTTTTAAATTGTATAAGTGGAACGCTTTTTAGGGTTCCGTAGTCAACTAGGAACCCTTATAGTTTCGCCATGTCTGCCCGTCCGTCCGTCCGTCCGTCCGCGGATAATCTCAGTGACCGTTAGCACTAGAAAGCAGAAATTTGGTACTAATATGTATATCAATCACGCCGACAAAGTGGTAAAATAAAAAGTGGATTTTTTTTTTATTAGGGTACCTCCCCTATACGTAAAGTGGGGAGTGATTTTTTTTTTCATTTCAACCCTAACGTGTGATATATTGTTGGATAGGTATTTAAAAATGAATAGGGGTTTACTAAAATCATTTTTCGATAATGTAAATATTTTCGGAAATAATCGCTCCAGAAGTAAAAAAATATGCGTCCCCCCCCCTCTAACTTTTGAACCATAAGTTTTAAAAATATGAAAAAAATCTCAAAAGTAGAACTTCATAAAAACTTTCTAGGAAAATTATTTTGAACTTGATAGGATGAATAGTTTTTGAAAAAAAAATTACAAAATAATTTCTGAACTAAGTTTGTAATTTAACCGTATAGCAGGTGTTTATTGTACCTGTAATTTGTACAAAATTACAATGAAATGACGTGCTTTCAAATAAAGTAAAAACGGTGAAAATCGGTTCACGCAATAAAGAATTATTCCATAAAAATCATCTTCCATACTATAAGCTCGCGCGCAATAGTTTACTTAATTTGCCGATATATGTCGCTGTACGTGGAACTCTCATATCATATCCTACATGGCGGTGTTATTAACTCTTAAGTGGGGACACTTACTGTGACGGACGGAAAACTACGGAACCCTACACTGAGCGTGGCCCGACACGCTCTTGGCCGGTTTTTATTTCCTTGTCTCATTTATAAGATTTATTGTTGAAACAATACATATATAACTTAATAAATTAATCATAAAAGATGTACATATTTATAAGTAAAAAAACCGGCCAAAGAGCGTGTCGGGCCACGCTCAGTGTAGGGTTCCGTATTTTTCCGTCCGTCACAGTAAGTGTCCCCACTTAAGAGTTAATAACACCGCCATGTAGGATATGATATAAGAGTTCCACGTACAGCGACATCTATCGGCAAATTAAGTAAACTATTGCGCGCGAGCTTAAAGTATGGAAGGTGATTTTTATAGAGTAATTATTTATTGCCTGAACCGATTTTCACCGTTTTTACTTTATTTGAAAGCACGTCATTTCATTGTAATTTTGTAGAAATTACAGGTACAATAAACACCTGCTTATACGGTTAAATTACAAACTTAATTCAGAAATTATTTTGTAATTTTTTTTCAAAAACTATTCATCCTATCAAGTTCAAAATAATTTTCCTAGAAAGTTTTTATAAAGTTCTACTTTTGAGATTTTTTTCATATTTTTAAAACTTATGGTTCAAAAGTTAGAGGGGGGGGGGACGCATATTTTTTTACTTCTGGAGCGATTATTTCCGAAAATATTTACATTATCGAAAAATGATTTATGTAAACCCCTATTCATTTTTAAATACCTATCCAACAATATATCACACGTTAGGGTTGAAATGAAAAAAAAAATCACTCCCCACTTTACGTATAGGGGAGGTACCCTAATAAAAAAAAAATCCACTTTTTATTTTACCACTTTGTCGGCGTGATTAATATACATATTAGTACCAAATTTCAGCTTTCTAGTGCTAACGGTCACTGAGATTATCTGCGGACGGACGGACGGACGGACGGACGGGCAGACATGGCGAAACTATAAGGGTTCCTAGTTGACTACGGAACCCTAAAAACAGGCTCAAGCTTGTAAAAATGTAAATAAATATTGTAAAATAGTATCAAAAAGTTGAGCAAAATCGAAAAAAAACTTTATCGGACTCTTAATTAAAGGTCGATGACGCCTATTTTATTAATGATGCAACTTGAACAAGACAAGAGACAAGAACTATTTTTATTTTTAAATAGAGATTTTGTCTTCTTAAATGTATGTATCGGCCACATGATGCCAGTTAAGTATTAGCTTCCACTGTGACTGCTCGGGTAGAACACTATTAAGGCACGTTTACACCATTTAGTACTCTAACTCGGTTCGTGTAAATTTAGACACAGTCAGGAACCAGTTTAAGTATATTTTTCATGGTGTTTACTCTCGTTAAGTACTTATAGTTCTCTCAAACATTAGAAAATTCATAAATATTTGTGGTTATCCTAAATTTTAGCTTTACTAAGCTGACTTCTGCGTTTACATGAGGTAAGTGCGCTTTGAACCGTTGGTTTAATTTCACAAAATATTGTGATATAGAAAATTGTTATGTACATTTTTACGAACAGATTCGTGTATTATCTGGCTTAATTTGAATTCTAGCTCATTTATTTACTTAATAAATAAAATGAATAAAACTATTTAGAGACAATCTAACACAAATCAAAGTAACTCCAAAATAAGGAAAGCTTACTATGTGTACCTCTGGGCGACGATATTCATACTTACTGTTTAGATACATAAAAACATCCATAACTCAGTATAAGCACCTCAATAAATGCCCTTAATAGTATACGAACCCCGGACCTCGCTTCATAGCTTCGAGCTTATATGGTAAATTGTACTATTAGCTTATATGTGTGTAATAAACGAAATTGAAATTGAATAAGACACTACCAAATAAGTAATGAGACTATGTACTGCCTGTACTTTACTGTAGCTAGTATGAATCTAATACTTAGGTTTGCTTTTTCTGTGTGACTGATATATTTCCCTTACCAACATTGAACAAAAAAAAATTTTTTTTTCTATCAATTATAAAATTTAAATTTCGATTGCAGACGTATCTGCTTAGTACAAAATTATAATTAATTTAACATTTTTTACACCTAAACCAATTTTTATCTACCTATTTGCTTGCTAACTTTACTAACTTGTCTAGCTGTTTGCATTAAACAACACATTTTAGAAGACTTCATATCATCGACTCCGGCTACAAACTATAAAGTTTTTAAAAACACTCCAGAATCTTTACGACTTTGTTGGTAATCATTAATCATAAAATATTCTTGAAGGGTGTTATAAAACTTCTAAGTATTTAGTTAGTTATGATCCAAATTGCCCATTTAGTACCCCTAATGACTGTTTTTTAAGCATATTTTTTAGAATTTAAACGTTTAGGAAAGCCTCTTTGTAGTAAAATATATGATTTAATAGAGAACTTACACAACAACAGGCAAATTATTAAAAAAATTTATAAAGTCCGTAACGTATAAATGATGCACCTATTCTCTACATCTTAATTTATGGAGCGTTTACATTAGGGGTTTCATGTAAACTCACCATATTATGTCTTGGGTGATAAAACATGCACGGAGACATACACGCGTCGTAGTACTTACAAACTTTAACGAATAAGTTGTGTTATAATACTTATAATATAATGTGTACGAGTACCTATTACATTTATTAATAACTAGAATATTTTAGAGTCTATGATAAGTTATAAAATACTCATCTTAGACAACTAGTTCATTTCTGTCAATTTAGATTTTAGACTAAGTGCCTATGTATGTACATTCCAAATCTAGATTATTTTGTGTATATAGGTATGCAATCGATCAAACACTGATTGTTTTAACGTTACAAAACTATTTCATGTCCAATCTCCAAGGAAATAAACACTTTACAAGCCAATAGCTTAATGAGTTGCTTTTCACGCTGACCATTGAACGAGAATTAACGAGAATCATAAACATGTACACGCATTTTTAATCCTAACCCATTGGCATAAGATCAAACATTTTTTACATGTTTATGACGGTGACTGTTTACGATAAAAATAAGAAATTATTACGTCAGACAGAGTTTATTGCGAACGAGATGTCTTACTCTAAAAGATTACCTCTATATCGATTTTGATACAATAATCACGCCAATATAGGCTCAGTTCCCAGGACAGTAAGGTATTTTTCCAGATTTCTGATAATATGTCACATAATGTATGTCGAAAGTATATCGGCGTTGATCCATGTACGGGAGACAGTTTGATGAAGCGAATATATTAATGGGGAATCTTGAATGAATAATATTTACAGTGTATCGTTAAACAGTTTTACATGGACTCAATTTAACTTAAAAGGAATGGAGTCAATAAGATTACCCGTGTGTCAAAAAAATTTAAAAGGAATTTAAGAGGAGACATCCATTGAAATGTTCTAAATGTAAATTTATTTATGTTCGTATTTTTAAAGACAATGATCTTTTCTCAAAAATGTAATGAAATATTGTCTTTACATTCTTTATAATTATAAAAGACTCGGAAGTATCCTGTTTCTGGCAAGCTGGCGAAGTAATTCGAGGGGAATGTAATGGGGTTCCATACTAACTTTTCAGGCCTAGACCTGCAAAGTAACCTTGGCGTCAAAGATTGCGGCAGGTTTTACGCACAGCTGATGTTGATTTTTTATTTTTTCTCGTGACTTTGTAATAAATGTTTAGGAGTAGAATAATGCCCTATGCACGAAACTTATTTCATTGCATGTTTGAGAAAAGGAAATATACCTCGGCGTGAAAATGGGAATTTCAGTTTTCCCGTAATTTGGTGTAATGAAATTGAAAGTGATATTTAACTATAGATACACTTTAGCGTTTGAATAATTAAACATACGATATCTCCAATTTAATCACTTATCCCGTCGCAAGCACAGTGAAGATTGAAGACCTTTAAATGTGTAAATAATTGCTATGCGTTACAAGTGTTAGCGATTCTCACATTTTTACCATTCGGCTCACGAGATTTATTACTATCCACACTCATTAGTCAGCAGCCGAAGTTATTTTTCAATGTGAAAGAATATTAATTGTTCTTGTTTCAACTGCTTAATAACTAACTTTTTTTTGTTTCAGAATGAAGATGAAGTACTCGAAGGACCTGATCATCGCTTGCATGCTGTTCTGCTTGGTCCTGCGCAGTCATGCTGCACCATCCTCTAGAAGATCGCGAGCAGCCGCGCTACCAGAAGCGACGAGCGGCCGCCAGAGCAAACTCACAGAAGAATACAAAGAAGATGACACTACGGCGTCGCCAGCGCCACCTACAAACAGAAGAAACAAAGCGTTGAACCTCTTCGGATACTTCCCATCCTTCTTATCATCAGGATTGGATTATAATGAAGACGATGAGGATGACGTCACTTTTGCCGTCAACGACGATCATTTCGATGACGATGATCTTTCCAGAACTATCCCTTCAAGACGCCGACAGCAGAATAAGAAGAAAAACGGCAACGGGGATAACTATCAAAACGATAACCTAAATTCACTGCAATACGACAATTCTCCTATCTTCTACATCAGATTGCCTCCAACTCCGTACATGTTCGTACCTGGTCTGGGTTACGTTTCTCAGCCCCCTAACATGGGGCCTCCTATGGGACCACCAATGCCGCAGAATATGCCACAAGTAGATCCGTTTATTAACCTGCCGTTAGATTTTGTGTCAAATGGGAAACCTACAGGGGTGTACCAATGGGCTGGAGCTGGGGGGTATCCACAGGTACCGCAAATGCAGCAAATGCCTCAGATGCCTCAAATGGATCCGTTTGGTTACGGGGCACAGCCGATGATACCGCCAATGCAGAGGCCTAGCTATAACAACATGCCTTCCTACTCCAAGCCTAAACCTAAACCAGTGCCCACTAATTCCAAGGTCACCAACCTAAAGGGTCAATATGTTTTCAACGGAAAGCCGAATGACAGCGTTTACGTTTTGCGAGACACGTATAACTCCATTTATTCAGATGCGCTCCAGAACTTCTACCCTTAAAGAGAATCTGGTATAGCTGGAAATGGTTAAACTGGCTCGTATCGAGCTGAACGTATTTTCGAACAAATTCAATGAAACGTGTGAAGTCAGAACGACATTTGAAGTATTTAGTTAAGAACGTAATATCCAGTCAGCAACTTAAAACTCCGGATTCATAGAAGGATCAAAGTTTAAAATGCATGTAAGACTTAATTTATAATAGATTTTTAGAGAATATTGTCATGAAAATAGCAATGGGATTCGTATAAATTAACAAAAGTACTCATTATAAGTAGGTATTTCTTACTTATACTTAAGTCTGTGGATATTATATGTGATTGATGTTAATCTTAATTTGTCTTAAATAAGTAGTTAGACATTTTATTTTATTTATATTACCATATTAAAGCGATGTAAGGTCGTAGCAGCAAAAATTCCTTTCCAATCATTATTTATTTAATTTTTTTTAATTGCAAAGTAGGTATTTCATGTCTACCTATTAAAAAGTCACACCTATGACAACAAATGTAATTATAATCATTGCATATGTACCTATCTCCTACGGTAATTAGATGTTTTAGTATAGCAAAGGCAAAGCTATTTGTCACAAGAACAAATTGCGTAATTTATTTTTTGTGAAAGGTTTTTACCATTATTTTTACCCTTATTTACCCTTCACACCTACGGTTTTTGACAAATTGGTTTGCCAGACTATTTTTATAATATCAGTAGCGGATTTGAAGCCGGAGTGCTGCAATTTAGTTAAGTATTACTCGTATTGACGAATTAGTATACGATTGTAGCAAACATGACATTAGTAAAACAATTTGATTATTAATTAATAGCACAAGTGGATTTTTAGTACATTACTTACCAAGGACTGTAAAAGAAAGAAAGCCTGAAATCGCAGGTATTTTTGACCCGAGCCGCAGGCGAGGGTTGTAAATATGCGATAGAGGGCTTTCTTTTTTACTGCCCGTGGTCAGTACACAATTTTACGTCTCCACGTGACCATAATACGAGTTTTACCGTACGCGTAGCGTGCGGCAAAACTCGGATTATGGCCAGGTGTGACGTAAAATAGTATTTTTTCTACTCGTCGACTGTAATGCTTGAATTGAGATTGCGTAGACCGAACTACTAGCGCATACTTTTCGATAGAGCTTTTATGGTCGCATATTGTAGCATCTTCAACGATGGTACGGTCAGCTGCAGAGCTAAAGGGGGGTCCCTCTGCATACAATATTGTAACACTGTTGTCCTCCTCCCCGACCGCCTGTGTCCTCCTTCCCGACCGCCGGCACATTTGTATAGAGGCAGCAGGTCTTTCCTTGAACTCTATTCTTATCGGCTTGCCTATATTGAGCACTCGTAGAAAAAGAATTGTATACAATAGTGACATAATCAAGCTTTTTAATCTCGTACCTTACTTAGGCCACTCAGCAAGCTTCCTGGCCTAAACACGGTACTCGACTGAAAAGCTCTTAATTATGTCACGATTGTACAATATACTATTATACAATGGTGACATAATGAAGAGCTTTTCACGAAGCTTGCTGAGGAGCCTAATTAAGGTACTTAGATAGGTAATAGATTAAAAACCTTAATTATGTCACGATTGTATACAATACTTTTTCTACGAAATAGGCAAGCTGGTAACAGTTAAGTTCAAAGTGCCGGCGGTCGGGGGGGAGGATGTAGATCTACTTCACGACCGTGCTATAATATTGTATCAAAAACCATTTCAGCATCGTCGATGATGCTAAAATATGCGACCATAAAAGCTCCATCGGAAAGTATACGCTAGAAGTTCGATCTACAAATTCTTAATTGAAGCATTATAGTCTACTTTTCGAATTTTTTAAATACAGGCTGGCCGGAAAATGCTGTGACAGAAAAATAACAAATCGAGTTGAATTCTTTAAAGTTACAATACCGTTCGTAGCCTAGTGAATTTTGTTAACGTATTTTTGACCAGTCTGTACTTATTAGTGGCATTTGTAGCAGAAAAATACGGTTTTTCGTGAACAAAAGATTTCCTTCGGCATGATTATTCCTTAGGATCCAAGGATGGATTTGAAAAGGGCTCAACTTCTGAAATCCATCGCAAAAAACATTTTGATTTGACTTTTTTTCTTTTCAATTTTAGTACCGTCAAATGTTTTAATTTTTTTTTAAATGAACGAATAGGGCTCTCTAAAGCACCTTTTATTATTTCAAGATTCATAATTGTTTGTAAGTTATGGATTTTTTCCTTGTAAAATAGGGAATTTCAAAGTAAGTTTTTATTTTTATTTTACATGTTTTTGCTTTGGAACGGTGTCAAAATTATACCATAAATGAATTCGGCATATCCGATTTATATGAAAACAACAATACTAAACTTGTCGTAGTAGCTTAACTGATGTAGATATCAAGGTAAAGTTAAGAACCTTCCCCCCCCCCCCCCCTAATAATTTACATCAAAAATCTTGGTGGCTCCACTTCTCAAACCATACTCATACCATAGAAAATCTTCGGTTCACGAAAAGCCGGATTTGACCTTTCTATATCGTGCGCACACGCAACTATATAGCTCTCTCGTAAACTTGTAAACTTATAAGAACAAGTTAGTCAGTACTTATATACAAACAAAATATTAAAACTTACCTTCTGCTCAATTTATGATAAGTACAGTCAGTGACTAATAAATTGTAGAGCTATTTACGGTTCAAGCTATTTTCTTCTGTTTAATACATACTCTATGAAATGTCCAATGTAAAGTGAACCTGTACAATTAAAGTCCGTGACCGTACACGGATACATTCACCATCAGATATATCGGAGCGGCCAAGGTGGTCACAAATATCTGAACAACGCCTCTATTGTCAGGTGGATAAAGTTCATGTTCAGTAATTTTTGAGTACCTTGGCCGCTCCGATATATTGGACGGTAACTGTACAGCCAGAAAAACATTAGCTTAACACCTCTGCACACATTATTTTTATGCAGGGAAAGTAGGTAAATAAATAGTTTGGCCGTCTGTAAGAATGAACACCACTTTTTTAGGGTTCCGTAGTCAACTTAGTTTCGCCATGTCTGCCCGTCCGTCCGTCCGTCCGCGGATAATCTCAGTGACCGTTAGAACTAGAAAGCTGAAATTTGGTACTAATATGTATATCAATCACGCCGACAAAGTGGTAAAATAAAAAGTGGAAAAAAAATGTTTTATTAGGGTACCTCCCCTATACGTAAAGTGGGGAGTGATTTTTTTTTCATTTCAACCCTAACGTGTGATATATTGTTGGATAGGTATTTAAAAATGAATAGGGGTTTACTAAAATCATTTTTTGATAATATAAGTATTTTCCGAAATAATCGCTCCAGAAGTAAAAAAAAATGTGTCTCCACCCTCTAACTTTTGAACCATAAGTTTCAAAAATATGAAAAAAATCTCAAAAGTAAAACTTTATAAAAACTTTCTAGGAAAATTATTTTGAACTTGATACGTTGAATAGTTTTTGAAAAAAAAAATACAAAATAATTTCTGAACTAAGTTTGTAATTTAACCGTATAAGCAGGTGTTTATTTTATTGTACCTGTAACTTCTACAAAATCACAATGAAATGACCTGCTTTCAAATAAAGTAAAAATGGTGAAAATCGGTTCACGCAATAAATAATTATCCCATAAAAATCATCTTCCATACTTTAAGCTCGCGCGCAATAGTTTACTTAATTTGCCGATAGATGTCGCTGTACGTGGAATGCTCATATCATATCCTACATGGCGGTGTTATTTTAACTCTTAAGTGGGGACACTTACTGTGACGGACGGAAAACTACGGAACCCTACACTGAGCGTGGCCCGACACGCTCTTGGCCGGTTTTTACTCTGTGTAATTAAGTAATAACATAACATATAACACTCGAGACAATGTTTCCCATACTACGGAGATCACATACTTAACAGAAAAATAACCATTTCTTTCGATATTCGTTAAAACACTAGCGCTACTTAGAACACCCTAGGTTTTATCTTGGTCTAGTTAACATTAAGTAGGTAACGTCTTATCTTAAGTCAATCTATATTTTCATTTTAATCTGACTTGCTCATCAATTATTTATTTATGTTTATAGTCCAGTAGTTTTATAGAATTTTAACTTCCTATACTAAGGGTGGGTTGCATTACGCACAACTAACGAACTGATCAACGTTAAATATGGCGACGGAGCTGTATCCCATAGAAAACTGTCAAACTTTTCATACAAGATATTTTAACGAGAACGTTGACGTTAACAGACTGTTTGGTGCAACTGGCCCTTACACTTTAAAATATAACGGTTACACTCACGTCTCTTTACTCACTTCGCGCGACATGTTTGTCGGCAACGCGCTTACGCTATGCAGTCAGTAGTGCGCCTCGGGCAGGTTCGAATAGCACTCTAAGTACTTGAAGATGGAGACCTAGGCTCTCTGAAACATGTCCCGCGAAGTGACAAAAGTGACGTGAGTGTAACCGTTATATTTTATAGTGCCAGTAGTTTTATATTAATGTAGGTACAAATAAAGAACCAGTTTTTCCGTCCATTGTAATTAATTATTAAGGTAGGTAGTGTAGAAAATATTTTTCTACTTCTAAAATTATAACAAGTGGCTGAAAAATTGAAAATGGGTGTAACAAATGATAAAGGAAATATGTTTACCAGTTAAACATAATTTTAGTTATTAAATTACAATTAATAATGTAAATAGGTAAATATTTATTATTAAAATTAAGTATCTACCTATGAGCTTAGAGAATAATGGAAGCATTTTGAATCCGCTTTAAATTAAATACTAAATAAGTAGGTAGATAGTACTCTTATAAATAATCGATGGTTTAATCAAGCTTAAAAAGCGATTATACTTTGCCTGGAGTTGACGAAAACTGTAATACAAACGATACAAACGACAATAATGTTTAGATAAATAAATGACGTAATTAAAATTAAATTAAAGACTTTTATTTTTATACCTTGGCCGCGATTCGAATAATAAACACACACACTGGACAGACACAGCTCTAACCCAACTCAACCCAACTCTACTCAACGCTATAACGACATTGACATTTGCTATTCGAACATATTTTCATTCAACATTGGTCTCACATTGGTCCAATGATTGACCAATGTGTGACCAATGTGAGACCAATTTTGAATGAATCTGTTCGAATAGCAAATGTCAATGTCGTTATAGCGTTGAGTTGAGTTTGGTTGGAGCTGTTTCTGTCCAGTGTGCGTGTTTATTTTTCGAATCGCGGCCGTTCCTATGCTGATTGTGAATATGTAACAGTTCTGAATTCAGAACAAGTTGTGGCGCGTCATACATACAGGATGTACAAAAATACTGGTGATCCGTTTGAGGGCATAATTGGTATCGTATTGCCACTGAGAAAAAGTAGAAAGATTTTAATGACGCATTTTTTTCGACATTGGAAATGTCTTTTCGTTCGTTCCAGTATAGGCCCCGATGTCACGAAAAAGGGCGATCCCCTTATAACTCGGAAAGTTGTAAAGATATGATATTCAAAAATGGCTCAAAAGACTCATATTTACGAGAGCTGTAAGATACAAAAAGAATTTTTCGAGAAAATCAAAAAAGAACAAAGTTATGGCCGGAATAGTGAAAAAAAAAACAATTTTTTCCAAATTTTTGATTTTGGCGTTCGATATTTTGGAAACGAAGAATGATATCAAAAATTTGAGAAGAACTCCTCTGGACAATTTAGTCAGCTACAATTTAAGCCTAAAAAAAAACGATCGGGTTAAGGGTCTGCCCTGTAGCCTAACCTTTTTGAAAAAAGTCAGAACGACATTTTTCTTTTTCATGAGGAATCGAGGGAACTCCTCAAATCTTAAAGGCAAACACATAGTGATTTTTGTATTTTTATCAACAAATCAAGCATTTTCATTCAAAAGAGTGACATTTGATGAAGTGGAACTGCTGATGATGATCAGAACGGAACTCTTCAACGGCGCATAATTCACGTTTCGCGATTTCTCCTCTACGATGTGTTTGTTAAGCAAGTTAGATTGTCAGGACAAAGTTTCGTCAAGTTCAAGTTCTGATGATAGGATACATGAGAAATCGAGGGAACTCCTCAAATCTTAAAGGTATACACATAGTGATTTTTGTATTTTTATCAACAAATCAAGCATTTTCATTGAAAATAGTGACATATTGATGAAGTGGAATTGCGGCTGATGCCATAAACATGTGAAATGTAAAATGAGAAAGGAATTCTTCAACGACGCAAAGTTCACGTTTGACGATTTGTCCTCTTCGCTGTGTTTGTTAAGCAAGTTATTTCATTGTATAGAGAGTGCACCATCTACAATAATCCTTCACCGGCTTCCCCCATGGAAGAAATCGGTTTTTTTTTGCTTAAAAATTATTTAGCTATGTGATTTATCATTTCTCGAGTTGACTACGGATTTGTAATGTAATAATTTTCTTGTACTTTGAACATTATTATATCCTGCATATAAATCTAAAAATGAAATATGTATACTTAGGCGCCACGGCGACAATTATTCAATCTTCGATATGCGTGTGGAAATTTTTCAATTTGTTTGTTCACAGCAGAGTTGGGCACACTTGATTAAATCGGTGATCGATTACTAATCATCGCTGATTGAATAATCGCTGATTAAATCATAACACAAAACAATCAAGTAATTTATTAATAAATCATTAACGACGGGCGCTGATTGATACTAAATTAACGCTAATCAACTAACTTGTTCAATGTGATTGACAAATGTATGATTAGAGTGTTCTTAAGCTGATTTACATTATTACTTGAATAAGGCGTTTGTTCTGAATTTCACATATTGAACCAGATACATATGTAGAAATTTTCATTAGGTATCCTAAATGAAAATGAAAATGAGAATGAGAATGAGAATGAGAATGAGAATGAGAATGAGAATGAGAATGAGAATGAGAATGAGAATGAGAATGAGAATGGGAATGGGAATGGGAATGGGAATGGGAATGGGAATGGGAATGAGTATGGGAATGGGAATGGGAATGGGAATGGGAATGGAAACGGGAACGGGAACGGGAACGGGAACGGGAACGGGAACGGGAACGAGAACGAGAACGAGAACGAGCACGAGAACGAGAACGAGAACAAGAATGAGAATGAGAATGAGAATGGGAATGAGAATGAGAATGAAAAGCGCATGTGGAAACCGCAGCTGTGTGATAGCTGCCTTAACTGTAGCCGAAAACCGCAATAAAACCGAACAGGCCGTTTCAAAGTTAAATGGGAGCATTCATTTGTACCTACACTCATACCAAAAACTAACAAAATATTTTCGATATTTTGGCCACTGGCATTTACGCTTTTATTGCTCAATATTGAAACTTAAGACGTAAGCGCCAACCGCCAAATGATACCTTTAGAAACATTGTCACAAATAGCCATTTATCCTAAATGTAATATACTCACCTAGGTACCGCCTCTGTTTCGTCAGGGAAAAAAGTGAAGGAGCTAGTAGCTACGCAAAATCTAATCAAAATCTAATCAACTAAATCGTTAGTTTAACTAAACATACTGTCTTACTAATGTAATCACTTCAGCTAATCATGAGTGAAACTAAAAATCGACATGATTTACTCATGTCGGTGGTCAGTCAGATTAGAAAGCTCATGATTGAATTCGTAATCATGTGTTCATATGATTATGAGTAACGTTCTCATTTTTAACTTTAGTTTCAATCACGTTAATTTTTGCCCAACTCTGGTTCACAGGCGTTATGTCGAGGATACTTATGTTAATCTAAGAATAAAATAATTATCATTCAACGTCGTAGTTTTATTTTATAACATTTTCCTTATCCCGACTTTCTCGTCGCTCAGCGACAATATTTTTTCGACTTCCGTAGATTCATTTCCAACGTGCTCGATAGTCGTGTGAGGCACGAAATCTGTGAATTTTTTTTATATGGGACACGTCATCCCGCCAGCCGAACCTCCATACAAAACCAATTTTCTTTTTGCGTATTTTTTTTTATCTAAGTTTTTCATAATAAGAATACAGTTACAATTGGGTACTTTCCTGGGTTAGAAAAATATAATTCTATTTAGTCCGTAAGTTAGATTATCAAAAAATATTGGACACGTATTTTTTATTTTGTCAATCAAACAAAAATTGGTGAAGATATAGCCCGTTAAAGTTCCGCGTCACGTCACATTATACTAAAAATTGTACTGAAATGTGACGTCACGCGGAACTTTAACGGGCTATATCTTCACCAATTTTTGTTTGATTGACAAAATAAAAAATACGTGTCCAATATTTTTTGATAATCTAACTGACGGACTAAATATATTTTTTTAGGAAAGTAGCCAAAACGTATCACCAGCATTTTTGTTACACCCTGTATACATTTGTACAGTCAGGCGCGGATCCAGGATTTCGTTCAGGGGGGGCACTATCCAGGATTTCGTTCAGGGGGGGGCACTTTCCAGGATTTCGTTCAGGGGGGCACTTTCCTTCACAAAAAATCTCGCGGTCCGCACCTATGGGGCCCGTAGTATACGAGGTTTGCGTTTCAGGGTGGGGGGGGGGGGGGGCAATTGCCCCTGTTGCCCCCCCCCCTGTATCCGCGCCTGTGTACAGTCACCCGCAGAAATATCTATCACGATGTAGTGTAGAGTCATAAGAGTGTCACATAATGTTTGACACATTCGTCGTGCAAGATATTATTACAGGATTTAAAGATGACTGTACCATTTGGAGATCACCTTCACATAAATAGTAATGTAAAACGTTTAGGTTCTTAAAAATCATACGCAACGATTAATAATGGTGGCTTATAGTTATAAACTTATATAGATGTCATATACAATGGAAAAAGTGACCTAGGCCTCCGGTGCCCAGGGCTGCGTCTGCCGCGAATGCAGAAGACGCTGGTTCGTTCCCAGCTCTGGGCACCGGAGGCCTAGGTCACTTTTTCCTTTGTATATGACATCTATATAAGTTTATGATTTATATACTAGTGTGTCTACTTAAAATAAACAAATCAAAATATTTATTAAAAATAATTTAATTTGTTCTTCAGTTGTGGCTTATAGTTATTATTATTATTAGCTTACAAATGATAAATTTTAGAATCCATGAGGCCATAGACAGACAAAGTAATAATTAATAATGAATCGAAGTCCCTTGCTATGTATCTTTTTGTCTAAATAATATTTACCTATGTACAATTTTTTTGGTTAAAAGGTTAGGCAAGGTTCTTAAAGGGTAGGTAACGCGCATGTGAAACCTCCGGGGTGGCAGGCGTCCATAGGCTATGGTAACTTCTTACCATCAGGCGGGCCGTATGCTTGTTTGCCGTCTTGGTATAAAAATAAATGTTTGCCTTTTTTGGCAATAATTTTAGGACCTTTTTAACAAACAATTCTAATGACAAATCCATTTAAACCTGTAGTGGTGGACCAAGAGAGAAACGGGACATTACTCTTACTCTATTTCCCTAACCACAGTTGAACCTATTACCGAGCAAAACAGTCGTTCATAGGTGACTAATTAAAAGTAGTAAAAACGATCCGATAGAGAGCATAATGTAGGGTAGGGGGCGGTGTCTCACCTGCAATCGTTACAAAATATTCACATTTGACACATATTGACATTTTGATTGTCTGATGACGTCATTATCTCCTTAGTCAAATCGAGACACAGTCCCCTAGATATCCCTCTCTTTCGGCCTCACTTTGTGAGTTGTGACCGAAGAGTATTACTCCAGTTTAAAATGATAACTTCATAGTAGTATTAACTAAACGAATTTAACATAACGGGGAAGGCTGGTGAAAAATCATCATAGATGGCGCTGCGTACGATGGTCATTTTTTGTATGAACAAACAAATTAAGTTGCCTCTCCCACTAACATTATTTACAAAATAAACAGAGAACAGACATATGCAAGTACAGTCAACAGCAGAAATAGTTAAGTGTGTGAGGTGTTCAAAACAGAGAGTTCTAAACCAGGAGAGGCCCTGAGTATCATTTCCCCTCTGTCAAAAGTATCGGCGGAAAATCTAGTACATCTATAAAAACTATTTCAATAATCGATGTCACGCATTTTCGTCATCGCTGTCAATGGATAACAAGCTCCGTGAAAATGCCCTTATGCGCTGTTTTTGGATGTAAAAAAATGTTATATTTCGTCTAGTTTACAAAAATATGAAATACCATTTCAGATGTAAGTACAGTTTTACTTTATTTATCATTACTTTCGTAATAAAAGATTTAACCTAAATCTAAAATCAAGCTTCATTTACAGAATCGATTCAAAGACAATCGTTTTCTTTCTGACGGGCAGTAACTATTTGACGTTTGACACTTCTCCATATTTAACGCGCTTAAGGATTGCTGTCTTCTATATTTTGTTTGAGAATACAATCAAAAATGATCCTTGGCTTTTTTGTTTGACATTTGCAAAGACTATTGCTCCTTTAGTGTTATGAAGTATAAAAAGAATATGTCAAATATGTTTGGTGTTCTCAAGTCAAAGGTACATCTTTGTCGGTTGTCAATAAAGGCGTTGCTGCCATAAAAATTCATTTAGAAATAAACTGTATTAACAACCGACAATGATGTACCTTTGACTTGAAAACATCACATGCGTGCTACCTCGCCCCCCTCAGATTTTGGCAGACTTTTTTGTTTGGAAAGATGAGGCGAAGCGTACTCCATTTATAGAGCTTTATGGTTCAAAACAATCTTGGCACAATTTTTTGTCAAGAGAATAAGAGCGTGTGAAGGTCATTTTGAACACCTTACCCGCCAAGCAACTTCTGCTGCTGACTGTACCTAAGGTCTGAAGGTCAAAGAAAAGTTAATATCAAAGACAATCAATCAGCATATAGATACACGTTCTTGTTAGTGATTGAAATATTGTAGATCAATTAGAATAGCCTGGGTCACTTGTAGAATTAACATGTTCGACACAAACGGAGTTATCTAAAGTAACTATCTGAACGTAACGTAAGTAACTATCTGTACGCCTAGCATAACTTGACGTGTGACGCGACAGTTCATACTTCAAGCGCGACTCGACGTATGGAGTGATAGGTGACAACGTAAGATAATATGCTATCCGGCCTGTTCGCACAAACAACTATCGCCGAATCAACCTCCAATATGGCGGTTACCTCGTGAGCCAAGTCTAGGTACAGTCGCCATCAAAAAGGTAAAATCAAAAATATCTGAACATGCACTTTATCGCCTTGACAATAGAGGCAATGTCCAGATTTTTGTGACCACCTTGGCCGCTCCGGTATATCTGGTGGCGACTGTACTTGCTGGACTTGTCCTTCTCGGCTTTCAATATACGTACTAAGCCTGGAAAAGGGTTAACATGAAAAATACAGAGCAAGCAATCAAGCAATAACAAAACGTTGATGACAGTTGCCTGAAATAAGGCTGGTCTGTCACTGTCAGAGAGACATGTACATGTCAAAATTTTATTTCGGAGTTTGAGTGAGGCAGTAGCACGCTGAGTCGTAAAAAATCCAAAAAAAAATAGAACATTTTCCTTCTTCTTCTATTTCTTTTTAAAATAGCCACCACGGCAGTCAACGCATTACTCCGCCATTTGTGATTCTTCATTTCGACGTACGGAAACCATGTGAAGTGCTAATTGCTGGAAGTGACGTGCATCATTAAAATACAAATGCGTAATGTGCAGTGTTCTCCAGTGAACCGTGTTAAATGAACAGCTAGAATGTTCAGAAGCAGAAGCTGGTTTGGGGGCGGCTGGGGACGGCCCAAAAACCCCCATTCTTTGGAACGTTTGAAGTATTTACACAACATCCTATGTAAGAATACTACAGTGTCTGAGAGTAATCGTGGTACCCTGGTGGAGTCTTTAAGGTGCATAGCTGAGATACTGATATGGGGTGACCAGAATGATAGCTCAGTTTTCGAGTAAGTATTATTTTGTGTCAAGGTTTTGTTTCATAATGGCTGTGGATTGTTTTGGTTTCGTAATTAGCCCTTTGTTTAGTTTACTGTATACAATACATGCTTTTGTGGTAAACAAACAAGGTAGAATTCTTAATTGTGTTGAGTAATTTGACAGCTCCCGGCATACAACGCTGTTTGCAAATGTATGTAAAGTGCTGTCAAATTACTGCACTGAATTGAGGGGCTCCCCTTATCCTATGCCTTAGTTTTCTAATGATTTTTTATAGCTTATCATCAGGGAGCGTACCTTTCGTGCCGATGACAACAAATTGACGTCACGTTGCATATAGGATGATTCCAGTTAGTCTTATTGTAGTCATCAATCATTAATCATCAACCATTTATTCATGTGTGTTTCATACATCATAACATAATATTTTATTGTGTAATATCATAATATGATATCAGTGATAATTGAGCATAATTTAAAATTTAAGAAACTGGATCATGATGTATGAAACATGACATAAAATGAAGAATTGATTGATAGTAATGAAAAATAAAATGGCATGTTTTCCGCACTGATACAGATGGAAATTGACATGGTATATCTGTCGAAATTAATATAAAACATATTTGAAAAAATCGTTACAATCTATATAATAAAATGATTCATGATTAATTTGATTGATGAATGATTGATAATTTCAGAAAAATTAGTATCATCCTATATGCAACCTGATGTCAATTTGATGTCATCGGCATGAATTCTTATTAATGCTACTTTATAGCCTGTTTAACTCAAAACAGGTTTACTTTCATCTCCTACATTAAGGCATCTATAAAACCATTATTACATTCCTGATAAAGCTTTGCAAAGCAGCTGCGGTACAAATATGTTAATGGCAACTTAGTTTAGTCAAATTGACTGGGTGTCTAGTCAGGCAGTGAATTCACCTTATAATATACTGAATGAAGCACACTAAAATATATATAATACACTGTTATGGCTCTGTATCAGAGGTTCTATTAGAAATTTCTGCATGCTATAAATATAAATAAATATTATGGGACAATCTTACACAAGTCAACTTAATCCCACGGTAAGCTCAATAAGGCTTGTGTTGTGAGTACTATTTGATATTTAATATTTTGAGTACTATACAATGATATATATAATAGAGATACATAGAAAACATCCATAACTCAGGAACAAATATCTGTGATAAACACACAAATAAATGCCCTGACCAGGATTTGAACCCGGGACCTCCTGCTTCATAGGCAGGTTCACTACTGACTAGGCTAGGAGGCATGTTCAAACATGCTATGTATTAACATATTATCGCAGTTTCTGTATAAAGTAGCATGGTTTTAGCCACATAGGCGGTTAAAGATTTGCCTTTATTTTATATTATACATCCACTCTCATATACACGCACATACATACACACATACACACACACTGACACACATCAAAGTGCACTCCCGTACTGATAAGCTAGTTTTATATTTTGTTTAAAAAGTTCATTCTTTCCTTTGCTTATGCTCATGGCACTTATTATTTCCACTTGTTATTGCATGTTAGTTATATTTTTGTGGTCATCTATTATTGGCTTTTTCTCTGTTATTTAAGTTTTGTATTATTTGTTGTATACTTGTATTGCTGTTGATGCCCCAAATAAAATAAAATAAAATAAAATAAAAATAAATATTAAAAAAACTTATGCCCATTCTTGTGCCATATGTTGCTATAATTATATCATGACTGATTTACTATAACTGATACACTTGTTATTGTAGTTTCTTCCTGGAGAAGAACATGCTGTCCTACTTCCTGAAGATAATGAGGCAGAAGTGCGGAGGCTCTTCGTATGTGTGCGTACAACTACTTCAAACACTCAACATATTGTTTGAAAATATAAGGAATGAGACATCTCTGTGTAAGTATAAAAGTTTTTGATATTTCTTAAATAGTTATTAACCACTTCATTATAATCAATAATTGATTTTCTGTGCTAAAATTAACACAATACTTATTTACATCAGAAATATATGTTTTTGTAACTGACAAAAGACTGGGAGTACCTACCCCAGAAATATGAAAAAGCTTTCTGAAAGGAAATTGTCCTGCAATGATGGTTGCAACCAGGGATCGTTACCAGTATTACAAAAAATCAAAATAGCGCCCGAGTTTCGCAATGTTTACGTGATATTCTGATATATGATTTGATTTATGTAAACATAATAAATTATCAGATTATCTGAAAAATATTCAATAATATTCATTAACAACTGAGATACCGAAATTGAATACCGGTTAATTTGTATGAAAATAATACCGGTATTCGATCCCTGGTTGCAACCATTGCCTTTAGTTGCTTTTCTGAGCTCTACTATTGATAAGGGAACTTTTTACCACCAAGTAAAATTGAAACTTATACTTGGATATAAATAGTTCACTTGATGAACATGCAATGTTCAATGGTAGGAATGTTTATTTAGAAATATTTTTCAGTAAATATGAAGTCATGGTCAAAAAATTTGCATTTTGCAATGTTTGAACAGACCAATAAATATATTTTTTTAATAAAATACCACTCACCAATATCAATCACAGATAACCTGTTTGTGGTTTTGACATCATTGGGGAAAAATCTGTTGCAGTATTTTGTGTGACTCATATCATATCATTATCTCTTCCTTTGGTAATTTATTGTGTAGTTTGATTATCATCTTTATTATATCAGGCATCTATCTACACTAAGCATGGCCCAACCCGACATGCTCTTAGCCGTTTTTTAGGGTCCCGTACCTCGAAAGGAAAAAACGGAACCCTTATAGGATCACATTGTTGTCCATCCGTCCGTCTGTCTGTCAAGTCCCTTTTTCTTAGCAACGCGTGGAGGTATCAAGCTGAAATTTATATCAAATACTCAGGTCTACTGTCCCTTGGAGCTGTGAAAAAATCAAACTTCTAAGCCAACGCAATCGAAAGATACAGCCGTTTATGCCGCAAATTTTCGAAACCCGCAAGGGAATCAAAACTTCCCGACTACAGGGTACTTCCCGTGAACTCAGAATCTTGAAATTGGGTACGAAGCAACGTGTTATAGCACAGATAAAGGAAAAATTGCGAAAACCGTAAATTTTTAGTTACATCATATAATAAAAATATTTTAAAAGTTACTACCCCTATATACCTACAGCCTTGTAAGGAACCCTCGGTGCGCGAGTCCGACTCCCACTTGGCCGGTTTTTTTACATATATATGTTGTTTTGCTTTTAACTACTTTAATTAATTCTACTAAGATCCATCATTAAAGGCCACAGCTCAATGTATTTATGATTCATAAAAACATTATATGTAATCTCTATTGCTGTAAATAATGTAAGCATCATAATAATTGTTGTAAATAAATTGTAATAACAATTTGTTTCTATAATAAATGAACTATATTATTTCATGCAATCTGAGAATAAATAATATTTTATGACTATAAAAGTGTTGCTATATAATTATAAGGTCAAGGGGGATAAGGAACACCAGGGATAAAGGAAAAACTTGAAGAACAAATCAAATTATTTTTAATAAATATTTCCCAGTCCTGGGCACTGGAGGACTAAGTCACTTTTTCCTTTGTATATGACATCCATATAAGTTTATAAGGAAACATTTGTATGGAATTTCTATACTATTTCCCTTTCCTAGGACAAAATAAGAAAGAAAGAAAGAAAATTGTTTATTTGGTGGTACAGAAAATAGTAACAACATATCAACTTAATCTATTTACATCTTAATCCTAGTACAGAGCACCAAAAAGGATGCCGCTCAGCAATGCCGATAGCTAAAGATTAGCCATGGCGCTGGTTTTCAGGGCAACCAAGAGGAGAGAATGAAATTCAACTAAAGCTAACAACCTAAAATTAACAATTCAATACAGAGGTCGCTAATAAGCTATGTCTACCTTACCCCACCTGACCTATAACCGCGAACCACTTCGTTCGTTCGATCGTATGTTTGCATCACACTCATTCCAATATACAATAGTGATAGAGATGGAGATAACGAAATTTAGATTTTCGAAGTTCGCAGTAGGCCCTATATAAGAAAAATAACTTTATACATCTTGTTTATTCTAAGACTATTGACACAGACTTATATTAAAAGTGAAATAAGAACGAGCAGTGAGCCCACTTTATTATTTTTCCTCATTATGTCTGATCTTAACGAATTCACCATGTCTACATCCGTTTACATTTACAGATTACTTGCTGAGCAATAACCATGTGAACTCAATAATAGTGCATAAGTTTGACTTCTCCGATGAAGAGGTTATGGCCTACTACATCTCGTTCCTCAAGACACTCAGCTTCAAACTGAATAGTCATACAATACACTTCTTTTATAATGAGGTGAGTATTTTACAGATATTTAATCTATCTTATTAGGTTGGGCCACACATACCGACCAGCCTCGCGAGGAAATTTCCGCGCGAAGTAGTTCGGGCGCAATATACTTCTGGCCAAGCCTGTATAGGCTTGGCCAGAAGTATAACGCACCCTTGCGATTTTCATATAAAACTCGAAAGTTTAGTCCAGCGTCTCTTTCTTTTTTGAAGTTATTTTATCAATTAATTCAAACTGAACAGGCATATTTTGTTGAAGTTAGTAGTAACTGCAAAGAATATTTGCAATTTGTCGCACCGACTTAAATTCGCATTTTTGTTACTTTCAGTTTTCATATTTTATAGGTACCTAGAAAGTGTTATTAAGTGAAGTTTTCTAGATATATAAATAAAGTATAACATTTTATGTCATCGTACATTGTTATGATAGGGAATTAATACTTAACATCAGAATTGTAAACGAAAAATAGCTATGCTCAACACTTCTGGCCAAGGCTGTAGACGCAA
Organism: Pammene aurita; assembly: GCA_947086415.1. NCBI lineage: Eukaryota > Metazoa > Arthropoda > Insecta > Lepidoptera > Tortricidae > Pammene > Pammene aurita. The sequence goes on from OX352294.1 coordinate 11,400,067, forward strand.
CTCGGCCGGCAAACGTGCGAGCGGCCTCGGCCGAGGCGCGTTTACACTGCCTGAGCTAGTTCGCGCGGCAATTGCCTCGCGAAGCTGCTCGGCCTGTCAAGAGTTCAAGACCTGCCTAGTCAGTTATATTTCATACACTATTGAAGAGATAGAAAGAACTAGTCTGTTTTGTTAGGTGCTAAATCTGTAAACAAACAAATGATGACTTAATCGTTCTGCTAATACAACACCATTGTGCAACATTTAAATCATAGTTATGATTGGCTGATTGTTCTATAGTCACGTTAGTTTACGTTCTTTCTTTGTTGTACCCATAACTGGGTATCTATCTACAAATAAAAAAAACATCTTACCCAGACGATTTTTTTTAAATTATAATTTGATTTTTACCCATTAAAACAATCATATGTGCTAAGAAAACCACTGACTGGGCACCAAACGAGAAGCGGTGTTGCGACAACTTTTGGCGGAGGTGGCGGGACGATCTCGACGTCTTTCAAAACGATTGGGCAGATATTGCCATAGATAGACACATGAAGAAGAAAGAAAGGGAGGCCTTTGCTCAGCAGTGGGACGTTACAGGCTAATAAATAAATAAATCATTATTAAATTTAAACTTGCGTGAGACATATTAACACTATAAATCAAATAACCTTCGCAACGCGCCTTACAGTAGCGCGCCACGGACCGGTTCTCCCGAAACATGTCGCGGGAAGTGACTAAAGAAACGTAAATAAATAATCATTAAAAAATCATATCTATGCACGGTTATCTAGACGATAAACCTAAACGCCATTCTGGTAAAATGCATTTTTTTGTTTAAACAGGTGGAACCGGTTGTTGTTTAAATAATATACTGTCTTTTGACAGTTTGGCCTGAATGGAAAATTCATTGAAGTGCCGTTAAATCATAATATTATGTGAAGCCATTATGAAAGCGATTGACGTCACAGTATACAATACGCGTTGAAAATCTTTTGTATCCAATATTGGTCTTGTCTTATCTCAACTATCTACTAAATTGAAAGTCAATTTACACTGAGACTGAGTAACTTTTACTTAACTAATTTCATTATTTAAATATTGTAAATACGATTTTGACTATGTTGGGCACTGTTTCATAAACTTGTAGGTTCATCCTACGTATATAATTCTCATATTATGCCCACAACTTATGGGACAAATTGTACATTTATAAATCGGCTTGAGTCCTAGTCGATGACATATATCACTATAAAATATCTTATAGATAAATACTGAATTACATACAAAACAACAGTAACTCAAGAACATATTTAATTTTAATCGTGCTCATAACACAAATAAATGGATCGATTCCAGAGTCTGGGATTCAAATGAACTAAACATTTAAATTGTTCACAGCACACAAAAGACTTCCCTCTGTATACAGAGGCGATAAAATTCTTCAACCATTCAGAATCTATGGTGAGGATCGCAGTGAGGACGCTGACACTTAATGTGTACAGAGTGCAGGATGCGAGCATGCTGCGGTTTATTAGAGACAGGTAAGGTGAAGGTTATCGCCACAGGGCGGACACGTCATACTACAAAACTCGTTTGAGCGCCTTTGTGTGCACAGCACATCTGTACACGCTTCAATGTGTGCGTGCGTCTTAGGGTGTTGTTACCGCTGTCGTAAATGACGTTTGACAATACACCGCCATTTTGCTTTTTATCGATGCGCTGCCAACCTGACGGATTATCCTACTAGCTACCAATCGGCCGCCGCGGGGTGAGGTAATTCCGATGGGGGCGGAGCGGAGCGTGGCCATTCTGTATATGGTCTGTTATTTATTCTGTGTTATCGCGGACTGTTTTTCGCAACTCAACGTCTGTGATTGCGCCTAATTTGCGTGCTTGGTGGCCTTATTCGTGCCATCCCAGTTCCTCCAGGAAGCCTAGCAGACCCTTTATGTTGCCGACGACTTCCAGGAGTGCCCCGGCGAACCGATTTATTTTGCCCGATATTCTGCCACCCCTTGGGGTGACATGACGTGGGCGGCTGTTATTGTATCTGTACCGTTGTGTTTTTAACGAGACAGGTAATATGGGACACTTTTTTGGATGTACCCTTTTGCAGTCGCTTTTCGGTGAAAGGAAACATCGCGAGGAAACCGGATCTAATCCCGATAAGGCCTAGTTTCCCCTCTGGGTTGGAAGGTGAGATGGCAGTCGGTTTCTTAATAAACTAGTATCTACACCAATTCGTGGGATTAAAATGCCAAGTGGACCCCAGGTTCAATTGAACCGTGGCATAAAGCCGAGACGAACGCTAAGAGGCTGAGTAGGAATTTGGCGCTTTAAGCGCCTTTGTGTTTATTTGTCTATGATTTTGTCATATTGTTGTTTCTAGAACGGCGGCGCCTTACTTCAGTAACCTAGTTTGGTTTATCGGCAAACACATACTTGAGCTGGACGCGTGCGTGCGAAACGACTCGGAGTAAGTATCTTCACCTCCCTAATCTATAACGGCCTGGCAGGAAATATTGATAAACGAGAGCGCACTCTAACGCGTAATTATTAAGGTTCATATTTCAATAATAATTTTTACTAGATATGAGGTACTTAAGATTGCTAAGCTCTATAACAGAATTATAGTACTAAAGTATAGAAGATTCTCTTGCCTAATGACAATGTAGCAACTACTTCGTCATCCCGCCGTTTTTGGTTTCGAATGCACTACGTGCTACAAAATGAAACAGCGACCTAGCTAAAAAAAGCCAAGGAGCAAAATGCTTTAGTGCGGAATTCAGCGATCATTGACAAAAATCAGCCGAATCTTGTCAATGGGGGTCTCCATAGACACGATTCTTCCGGAAGTTAAATTTTTTCGCTTTTTTGTTTATGATAGAATTTAGTGCTAAATTCAGTTCAAGTGTTGCAATTATGTATTGCAATACATTTATCAATATAAAATACTCATCTCTATTTGCGCTACAATATTTTTTGCCGGGCCTTCGCCTTTATGAAGTTACAATTACAAAATAATTCCGTATTTTAAACTTATTGTCGTTCACATTCCAGCCACCAGTCCCAACAGAAACTGGACGACTTAGTCGCCGAACATTTAGACCACCTGCACTACATAAACGACATCCTCTGTCTAAACATTCCTGATCTCAACGACGTTTTAACTGAACACCTCTTGCATAAACTACTTGTACCTCTTTACATATACTCTTTAACTCCCGAGTCTATAAAACGACCGGTGCCTCGGCAAAACTCATCGCCATACAATAGAGATAACTTGCAAAGTATAGAAGCTATAACAAGGAATTTAGAGGCCATTCTTAAAGGCAAGAGTAGTGATATGTCGCCGTCTAGAATGAATTTTACTAGACAAAGAATGGAATCGTCAGACGATGAAATAAAACCATCTGTGTCTTGTGTAGTATCACTCTTTCTGCTGTCACAAGTCTTTTTAATAATCACACATGGTCCGATAGTACACGCACTAGCATGGATAATTCTACAATCAGATTCTTCAGTATTTGAAGATGGGGCTACTAAGATATTAGAAATGTATATTAGTAATGCTAAATCTAGCGTCAAGCTTGAGTTTTCAAAACCCCAGTTAAGTCTAGAGAAGGCATTGGAAACTTCTGGCCAGGAGAGAGACTATACTACGCCAGAATATAGTGGTCCTAAATTGTTTGGTTACGACACAGACCAGTCTAGTTGTGATTTAGACCCAGAGTTAGTGTCCACTTCGTTACCGTCCACGTCGCATATAAGTGAGTCCTCTAGCGTCGCCCATGACTCGACAGAAGATCTGGTCACGCAGATAGCTTCGAAGTCTTCCATTGCTGTGACTTTAGCTAAGCAGAACATGCCTGATTCGCCTTTGCCTGACTCAGGGATTGAGTCGAGTTCGTCTAAATCCGGCCCTGAATTTAACAATATAACTGACGAGGAAAAACAAAAGCTGCTAGGTGTCCCTCCTAGTTCTCCTGCGTTACCGTCAGTGTTAATGGAAAAAATACTAATAAGAGAGAATCGGGAGATTGAATCAAGGCCGTTTTTGAAGACGATTTTGGATTCCCTGGACTGTAGTGAGAATGACTACAAAGCGTTATTTGCTTTATGCTTGCTGTTTGCTCTTATAAATAATAAAGGTATTTCAACATTTTATTTAGATATCCGCTTTAATATTTCTTCTAGTTATTGAACTGCCCTAAATTATGCCGTTAATCTACATAATCTTACTTTAGATTTTCTATTGATACAATTTTTTTTTCTCTGCTCACTTGCCTGCCTGGATTTTAGTTGGTAAGAAATGCAATAAAAAAAGTTTTTGTAGGGCCTGTCCACGCTCTTTTTCTTGTACTTCTAGTTATTCTATTCAGATATTATGCCATATGTATCTTCAAAAATCTTTGAACAAAAGTACGGCATGTGTTTTGATCTCGGCGAGTCGGCGCTCGTTGAAAGAATAATTTTCAAATTTTTATCATATCATATAGAAATTAAAATATCATCGAAAATTTGAAACTTAAGGCAATAATTTATAATTTTACTTACTTAAATTAAATATTTTCAGGCGTAAACACAGAACTTCTCGACACGCTGCTTTGCCCAGAGGAGACCGAAAATTCAAACGTAACGGCTGCTTCGAGCGAATCAACAGAGAGTTCACAAGATGACGTCACATCCGCTCCATCCAAACGAGCAGTACAGAGCTACAACGCATTGCTCATATCTAAGCTTACGGCTATCGTCGCTCAGAGCTGTAAACCTAGTAAGTTATAGACCTTATGTGCTAGTAATAAGAGTTGAAATACAGCAGCCAACAGAGAATACACAAGATGGCGCCGCATCCACTCCGTCAAAACGAACAGTACGAAGCTACAAAGCACTGCTCATATCTAAGCTCTCGACTATATCACGCAGAGCTGTAAACCTAGTAAGTTGTAAACCTTATGTCTGAGGGATAAGAGTTAAAATAGAAGCAGTCAACGAAGAGTTCACAAGTTGGAACCACATAATAATATACTCTGTTCAAACGTGTAGTACAAAGCTACAACGCATAGCTCATATCTAAGCTCATGGCTATCATCAAGCAGAGATGTATACTTAATAAGCTATAGGCACACCTTAATCTTTGAAAGAAGGGTTAATTTAAAATAGAACAGCTAGCTGAGAGTTCACTAGATGGTGCCACATACTCCGTCCAAACGAGCAGTACAGGGCTATAATATAAACCTAGTAATTTATAGACGTTACACTACCGCTCATAAGTATTTAGGCACTCTCATTATTTCTTTTAAATCTGATAATTTTTGTGTTTACAGCTAAATTTTTGCTTCTAAGCAGAATTTCGACATTATTTAAACACTTGTCTGGGATAAAACAATATATCAGTTGGTTAATCACAAAAAAAATAAAGATTTAATAATATTTACACTTAATAAAATTTGTGGGGTTTGGTAACATATACATTTTATTACATTTTTGGTCGCCGTTATTTCTCATATTGGATTTAAATTAAAACGCTTTGTTATAAACTGCATAAAGCCATTTAATTTTGTAAAAAAAATATGTTTGACATTGAGTGTTTGTCGTCTGAATTTGGTGTGATACAAATAACAGATATTTAGTTAAAAACGCGTTTTTTTTACCGGCATGGGTAAAACAAGAGAAATATCACTCGTAACACGAGCTTGTTGATTGCTGAGGTGGTTGCTGAGCACAATCTAGGACTTTCAAACAGAGCCATCGCAAGAAAATTAAAGATGTGCCCAGGTACGGTTGACTACATAGTCAAAATAATTGCGAAATCTGGCACTTTACTCAACAAAGCTCGAACTGGAAGGCCTAAAGTGACAACTCCTGCCGATGATCGTCTTATTGTTATTACAAGCAAACGAAAACGGCGACTTACAGCACCCGAAATTACCGTCCAGATTAACAACACCAGGAGAAACCCAGTGTCTCTACAGTAAAACGACCTTTAGTCCAAGCTGTGCTGAAAGGGTGCGTTGCAGTAAGGAAACCACTTTTGAGGTCTATAAATAAAACAAAGAGGCTAAAGTGGGCCAATTCACATTAAAAATGGACAACAGCACAATGGAAAAATGTGCTTTTTAGTGACGAGTCCAATTTCGAGATTTTCGGTAGTAAAAGAAAAGCATAGGTATGTGCGTAGAAGAATTGGAGAGCGTGTGGCTGATGATTGTGTTATGGCTACGGTCAAGCACGGAGCGGATTCGGTAATGGTTTGGGGCTGTTTTGGTGGCAACAAAGTCGGCGACTTGATAAAAATTAAGGGAATTCTCAGAAAAGAGGGCTACAAAAAAATTTTGGAGGAGAATGCTTTGTCATATGGAAGGCGATTAATTGGTGCCAGGTTAACTTTCCAGCATGATAATGATCCCAAGCAGTCTTCAAAGCTGTGCAAAGAATATTTGGATAACAAACAACGTCTGAGGCGGCTTAAAGTTATGACTTGGCCTCCGCAGTCGCCCGACCTAAATCCCATTGAGTTACTCTGGGATCACCTGGATCGGCAGGTTCGCCAATATTGACTCACATCCTCATCTCATCTGTGAACATTGCTGCAGCAAGAATGGGAAAAAATTCCTACGGATACGTTAGAAAAACTTATAAATAGGATGCCGAGACTGTGTGCCGCGGTTATCAAAAGCAAGGGGGGACACATTGATGAAGCAAAAATGTAGTATTTGTGTCGTTATGTTATAAAAGTAAAACTATTATTTTGTTTGTATGTATTCTACTTTTAAAAATATAAATATATTTTTTGTTGTTATTAAAGGCGGAATCAGACGGTTCACTCGGATGAACATTCATCCGAGTGAACCTCGGGTGATTGTTCGGCACTTTTGGTTCACTTTATGATCAGACGTGTCACTTCGGGTGAAAGGTGCGGAATGAAACATAAAAATGAACGAAAAATGAACCGTCTGATTCCGCCTTTACTAAAACTGTAATGTTTAACGATATTACCTGAATTTGAATAGTGCCTAAATACTTTTGAGCGGTAGTATATGTCTAAATAATAAGAATTAAAATAAAACAGGCAATAAATAGTTCACCAGATTGTGCCATATCCACTCTGTCGTTGCCGTACAGAACCTAGTAAGTTATAGACGCTATGTTATGTCTAATGGAAAAGAGTTAAATTTAACCACCCAACCCGTCATGACGCCTCGTTTAGGCGTACAGAGCTCAAATATTTTATCACTGCTCTTATCCAAGCTCACGGCTATCATTTGTAATTAGAACACCTTTTTAAACTTCTTTATACTTGATTTTCTGTACACGTTATCGAATGAGCGAGCGCAGCGAAGCGAAGTTCTTACAGACAACTTCGACAGAACAGAAATGCCAGCTGGGACGTCTGTGCACTTCGATGGCTTTTTGATTTTGAGCGTTAGTTCCGCGATAACGTTAGTAACGTTTGTCTGATCTTTATGAAATTTGTTGGGGTTGTATCAGAGATAGGTATAATTTGAAAGTTCGTATACGAGCAGGATCAATCAAGGGGTTATGGAGCTAGAAGACGCGAAATAATCGTCATAAAAGTCCCGTTATATTACTCAACTTATTTGCAAGGAAATCGCGAGTTCTCAGTTCGAAGCGGACTACTAGTTAGAGAGTTCTTATATAAGCTGGAAGAAGAGAAGGTCCCTCATCGTCAACCCACTGGGTCCTCATTGAGCTCTTTGGCAACCTTACTTACCAGTAGGAACACAACACTATGAGTAGGGTCTAGTGCTATTTGGCTATGGTTTTCTGTAAGGTGGAGGAACTTCCCCAGTCGGGCTCTGCTCCAGATTTGAGTGAGATGACATTCGCTGAACGTGCCCTACCACACTTAGCGAGATGCCATTTGCAGTGCCCATACCTCTCTTTTTGGCGTAGTTTAAGGACATACCCAAGTCCGGACGTAGTTTAAGGACATACCCCGGGTCCAACTACTCCGGTCCGAGTTACTGTAAAAAATACTCAAATCACTGTAGGTGTGCCTATAATATTTGAAGAGTTCCCTCGATTTCTCCAGGATCCCATCATCAGATCCTGACCTGATGACAATAGGACCATTATGAAGTATACTCTTTCAAACAAACAAAAAAAAAATCCAAATCGGACCAGCCGTCTTCGATTAAAATCAAAGATCCCGACGAATTCTCCTTCGAAATCTTGAAGTTGATTTATGCGTCATGGGTTTGTTTCAGCTTCAAAAGTGCGGCTAGTAACGCTGGAGCTGAGCGTGACACAAAAAAAAATCCAAATCGGACCAGCCGTCTTCGAATAAAATCTAAGATCCCGACGAATTCTCCTTCGAAATATTGAAGTTGATTTATGCGTCCCGGATTTGTTGCAGCTTCAAAAGTGCGGCTAGTGACGCTGGAGCTGAGCGTGACGCTGGTCGGCATCGCGATGCTGGGCGCTCGCGGCGCGGCGGGCGCGCGCCACGTGGCCGGCGCCGACGGCCTGCGCGCGCGCGCCGCCGCGCTGGCCAGGAACTTCTACAAGTGCGACGACATCTTCCTCGACATGTTCGAGGACGAGTGAGTTGGCTTTCTTTTGTGGTGGCGAACAAACGGCCCGCTTCATGATGAACTGTTGCCTTGACCTATGAACGTACTTAGTATGTGTATTAAATATCTAAAGGCCATTTCACACTGGAAGCGCGGGACGGTAGCGGGGCGGCGGCGGAGCGAGTGCGGCGCGCTGTATAACATTGAATTATATACGGTGATTCACACCGACAGCGGGCCTGCGCGCATACTGCGCCCCGCTCTTCGGTGTAAAAGGGCATTTAGATTTCTTTTATTAAATACGACGCCGGTGGCAAACAAGCATATAATTCTCTTGGCTATCACCATTATTTTAGTCTATGGACGCTTGAAATTTCATTGATGTCAAATGCGGGCATAAAATATTACTTAGTCCAGATTCATAAAGCGTTCAATACCGCATTGATAGCGCTTGGAACGAGTACTTTTTTGTGCAAGTATATAGTAATTTTGTGTTGTGGCTTTAAACACTAGCCATAAAGAAGCGAAATCATAAAGCCTGCATCCTTACCAATACTAGTACATATCAGGTTCTCTTTTCAGGTATTGCGAGATGAGCAAGCGACCGCTGAACGTAGAGTGGCTCTGTATGGACGCAGCTATCCTCCTACCACCAACTCGGACGCCCATGTCAGGCATCGCGTTCGCAAAGCGGTTACCAAGCGGAGAGGTGAGTTAAAGTTCGGCTCTTATTTAAGCCAGTTTAGAGCCAAGTAAACAGACTCGACGCATGCAACTGGCGGCTCGAATTATGGCGCCGTGAGCGTAAAACAACACGTTCATTGAAAACTATATATTTTGTTCGTACCGCTCGGAGATATATTTTTTGATTGGTGGATTTTGACAGCTACTGCCAAAAAGACCTGCCGTCACGGTGCTGCCATCTAGTGAAAATCTCAATCGCGGAAACCCTCAGTCGCACCATCGCATGCGTCGAGTCTACGGCCTTATGGTTAAATCCACTGGTTAATCTGTTACACTGTGTATATTTTAGTATAGTAGCGAGCTGCTTACCCGTAAATAATATGTTTAAAACATTAAATAAATAAAATAAATAAAAAAGCCTTTTATTTCCCAACACAGAAATAATTAATCTGAGGAGAAAAACATTAAAATAATTAGTCTAAGCAATTCATTCATTATAAGCAGGGCCCGTAATTTTCATGCCGATGACATCAATTTGACGTCACGCTCCATATAGGATGATTCCAAATAGTTTTATTGTAAATTATTAATCATTAGTCGTCAATAATTTTAATCATGTACAAATGACTTCAAAAGTACTCTATTTACACGTGGAATAAGTAATACCTACTTGATACGTGAAACGTAAAGAAAACTATTTGGTTTGTTTTTATACATAAATTTTATTAAATTGTATTGTTACGTGACAATTGTTACGTAGAAAACAGAATTCCTCTCTAACGTAAAGCACGCCATCCTTCTTGCAAATTCCCATGCAAAGAATATCTAAGTCATCTTCGCGTTCATACGTAATGCAATATTCAGAAAATATTCATAAACGATTAAAAACTGATATCTGTAGGTGTAAAGATGACATTGTGCCTATTTGCATTTATCCAACAATACCTAACAAATATATTAACAATAATTAAAACACAACAATATGTATTATTTTAAGCTGACAGCTATATAAGTCAATTAGACATGGTACTGATTATTTCAAGTATGGATGGTACAAGAAGGGTATAAATCTCTATGTTACAAAAGTGTCCGTCAAAAGGCGATAAACTGATGGCGCCACAATGATATTAAATTTGATTAAATTAATTTTGAAATTAAAAAAAAATAAATCCAAAATAATTATTTGCGGAGATGAAAAACACTCTGAATATTAATTTTATTTAGAAAGTCATATAAGTATTAAATATCGGTAATTCATTTCAAGTGCTGAACTATACCTAGCGCCACCCGGATATATTTGGAACTATTGTTTAGTACTTACTGCTGGACACTTTTTCGACCGTTTTCCTATAAGAGAGTTCCATCCTTCCTATACCATCCATAATTTCAAGTATCGATATCGGTTATCTGCAGAGGTTGTTAAATGATTAATTATGACTTGAAGTTAATCGGAATCATACTCTATGCAGTGTGACGTCATTTTTACGTCAACGGCATGAAAATTACGGGCCCTGATTATAAGTATAAAAAAAAAAACATTTTTGTAATTCCATTAGACTTAAGATAAGTAAATTGTATAATTCAAAGTAGACTTACATAGCTAGATAATAAGTGTACTACGATAGCTAAATAGTGATGAAATTTATAGGGTAAAGGCCTCCTCCAAGGTTTTCCAGAGCTCTCTGTCTGATGATGTCGTCATCCAGTCCGGACCAAGGACCGGAACCGGGTATTTCATAGGGTTATTTTAGCGGTGGTTTTAAAAACCCTGTTATAACGGTAACCTTATTGATTCGGTTACCGTATCGATCGGTTAACCTAAGGTACATACCACTAACCGTTTAAATAACCGAATCGATTCGGTTACCGCATCATAGGGGTATTGAGCCAGCTCAATCGAATGTAAGCTTTACTTACACTCGAATTAGCCTTATTATTATTAAATTAGTGTAGTAGCCACGGGCACGGGGTTGGTCGACTAAGCTCCCAGTACAAAGAAAAGAGGTTTTGCCGGCGGTGTTTAGTGTGTTCATTTTTAGGGTTCCGTACCTCGAAAGGAAAAAACGGAACCCTTATAGGATCACTTTGTTCTCCGTCTGTCTGTCTGTCTGTCTGTCTGTCTGTCTGTCTGTCTGTCTGTCTGTCTGTCTGTCTGTCAAGACCGTTTTTCTCAGGAACGCGTGGAGGTATCAAGCTGAAATTTATATCAAATACTCAGGTCTATTGTCCCTTGGAGCTGTGAAAAAATCAAACTTAAAAGCCAGCGCAATCAAAAGATACAGTCGTTTATGCTGCAAATATTAGTTTTTCGGCACTCGCAAAACCTAAAGGGTACTTCCCGTAAACTCAGAAACTTGAAACTTGGCACGAAGAAACTTAGTATAGCACAGACAAAGGATAAATTACGAAATGTAGATATTTTTAGTAAAATCATACAAAAAATATTTTTAAAATTTTTTAAACTTACTGCCTTTTTCCTCGTAAACGCGTAGAGATATTAAATTGAAATTCATATCAAATACTCAGGTCTATAATACCTTTCAGCTGTAACAAATCAAACTTCTACGTCAACGCAATGGGTGAACTTTTACTTATATACCTACAGGTTTGTACGGAACCCTCGGTGCGCGAGTCCGACTCGCACTTGGCCGGTTTTTTAACAATATTTGTACTTTTTAGAGATTTAAAAAATTGGAGTGGCGTTGCATTTCGTTATATAGGTTATATTATTTTTACTTTATTTATAACTACTACTATACTATACTTTGGATAAATTACAGATATGTATTCGTGGCATTCGTGCATAGGAATTAAAATCTATTGTTTTAAGTATCAAGTATATTTGTATAGAGTCGGCGATAATATATTCACATAAGCATCTAATTAATATATAAAAACTAATAATAACATAAGTTGTAGAAAATTAGTTATGAATATCATTTTTGACTTTTGGTCTCATATTTGGTAGAAATAAAAACTATTAGTTGCGATAGCGGATCGTGGTAATCTTAGTACCTCGATATTCTTATGCTATCGCGGTAATCTTAGTACCTCGATATTCTTATCATTTTCTTGGGAATACCTAACTAAATATTTAATTTTTACTTTCATATCGGAAAGCTTATCTGAGCAGCGAGGTATATGAGCGAGCCGAAATCTCATAGGTCTTTTGTTTTTGATTATTTTAGGATTAACCAGATGTGATGACACTGGTGACAGACGTAGTGGCAACAAGAAATACCTACTTATATTATTTTTATGAATATCTTATTGACTGCCTACAATTTTGTTATGCTGTCTTTGTAAATTTAATGAATTAAGATTGCGATAGTGTGTATATTATGCGTGCCGAAAAGTACAGAGGATCATGATTCATGGTATTTCGTTGTTTTTCACTTTTATTGGCAAAACTTTAACAGTAAAATAATATTTAATGTGTGTCTGACGAAAATGATCCCATTTGTATTAAATCTGTACCTACTATGTCCTTCCCTTTCATAAATTACTATTTATGGTCACAACCTCCCTTTTTACTAATCCTTGCCCTTTGTGTTATAATTAAATAACATGCGTACTTAAAGAAAAGACCACACATCTGGCGCTGCGCTTCTATTGCGCTTCTTCTGACCCTTATCAGAGGAGTCCATCTGGTCCTTAATAAACATTCTTTGTTTAGCAAAATTGCAAATCAACTGAAATGTAAACCGACAAGAAAGTGTAACGTTGTAATTGACATAGATGACAAGTTATTTAACAAAACAATGGTATAAAATAAGGTAGATTTATTATTATGGCGTAAAATCGTTCTATTTTTCTTTTATTTGATTTATATAAGGGTCCATACGGATCGCGGATCAAGTTTATTTTGTTTTCATGTATTCATTTAATTTTGTTAACATAAACGGTTTTTTAACGTTTATTAACAGATTTATAATCGTAGCATTATTTTTGAGGTGTTTATAATTAGATTATTATAAACAACTAAAAAATAATGCCACAAAAATAGTGTTTTTAGTTAGTTTGTTACATTTGGCTTATTTATTATGAATGTACGTATTCAACTAAAATTATATGTTATTTGGGAACATCGTTGCTGTAACATAATTTGTTTTATTACTGTATTAATTTTTACACAACGTAGAGGTTCCTCCATTTTGGACTACACGATCACATGCATTTAGGGGCGATATTTTTTTATAGTAGTCGATTTAGTGCTTGTTGTTGTATTTATATTTTGAATAAAGTTTTATTGTTGTCACTATGACTGTCGCCGCATTCTGTTCTAAATATAAAATATGTAATAGGTATAATTTAATCCTAAAAACCATGTAAAATAACACGACCGGCCACGAAGTGCCGACTCAATTTTTATTATTTTTATGAAATTTTTATTAAATTTTTATATTTTATTTTTATTTGATTTTTATTTGATTTTATTTTTATTTGATTTTTATTTAATTTTATTTAATTTTTTTTTAAATTTTATTTAATTTTTCATTATTTTTAATTTATTTTAATTTTAAATTTATTTTTATTTTAAATTTATTTATTTTTTATTTAATTTTTATGTAATTTATAAAAAAAATATTTAATTTTTGTTTAATTTTATGTTATATTCATTTTAATTTTATTTCATGCTTCAGCGCGACTACGGTCAGGAATCTATACGCGTAGGTAGTTTAAATGAAGTAAAACACCAAACAACCCCATGATAATAAGGTTAAAATAACCCAATGAAAACCCTTAAAAATAACGCTATCGCGATAGGGTATTGAGCTTAACCGTCTTAAAGGTTATGGTTTCCGCTTCAATAAGGTTACCGTTATAATTGGGTAACCTTATGATACGGTTACCTTATCATGAGGTTAACGAATTGATTGGGTTACCGAATCGATAGGATTAACCTTAAAGAGGGGTTTTCCGGTCCCTGGTCCGGACCCGCTACTGCTTTCAGGTCGTCTGAGCAGCGCGTTGTATAAAACATTTAGTAACAATGAAATAGTTTAGTACTGATTCAAAGTAGTGTTATTGAGCACTTTGTTTTTATAAAGACAATTTATTTTTTTCCTATTATAATGACGCTTTTATAACATCTGTTCTCTAGTAAAAAAAACCTTTTCTCAACAGATGGAACGCGCCAGACGCGCCATCCGCACTTTCTTCCTCATACGAGATCTCTACTTGAAGCTGACTGGCAAACCAGAGACGCAACTGCCACTGGCCAACCCCGCTCCTTTCGTGCAAGTTGGAGACGTCTTGGACCTAAGTACGTAGATTATAAGGTCGCTTTACATTACCTGCTTCTATCCCAAGTAACAAAAGCTTCTATAACTAAGGCCTTTTATCACCAATCAGTGATATAGTAGGCCTATAATGGTAACCATTGTGACTGCTTGTACTATAAAGGTTTTTAATAGAGCGTTTTGGTTCTATACATTAAAGAGCAATTTAGTTCTATAAGTTAGCTCTTAGAACGCTTAAGGGACCATAAAAAAGAATCTTTAAAGTGTTGCACTGTAATAGATTTTCAAAAAGCGATTATAGTACTATTTAATACTATAGACACTTTACTGACACTTTTATGTACCTATTATGCACTAATAAGGCGTCGAATTAACTTTTATAGTACTAGTATTGTAGCAGTATCGCAAACACTATTACAGGATCAATCTGCACTATAAAAGAACTTTGCACGACCATTACATAACGTTTTAGCTTTTTAAATGCTCCCTCAACGTCCCTATAGGGCTACCCAAATCCATTAAAATATGGCTGCCGTTTTCTGAAAGTGATAGCACATTAGCAGCATGACTGGAGCCCATGTGTACTATAGCAGCCACAGTCGGGACAAGTCCTAATTTTATTAATTAAAATTTAATTAAAACAGTAAAATTATGAAGGCGCATTGTCAAATTTGAAATCAGCATAATGATTTTGTCAATACAATTATTTTCGCAAGTGCAAGTACCGGCAGAATTACGGTTCACGAATGCTTTTTAGTATGTACCTTTATATGTCACTTTAAGGAACTATAAAGGGACATGGCGAATGACTTACAAATATATTTGTTTAATTTCTTGTGAAATAACCTCACGACGACGACAGCACACAACACGAGGCTTTTGGTTATAAAAAAGATCACTGGAATCGTTTACGGCGCAAATTAGCACTATAAACATGTTTTGGTTACTTTAATAGTTCCTAATTGTGACATAAACATTGCAGACATTTCAATTATAGTGCTGATTTATCACAGTGAGAGCCTTTATGTAATGTTTATAGAATAAATCAGTGATAAAACTAGGGCCTATTTGCGGTTAGGTAAAGGTTTACGACACCATTATAGTGCTAATCATGAACACTAATTAGCACGTTCTAAAATGTTCTCAGGACTTTTATAGTGCCAAATTTTGCTACTTGCCGAGACGCAACTGTCACTGGCCAACCCCGCTCCTTTCGTGCAAGTTGGAAACGTCTTGGACCTAAGCACGTAGATTATAAGGTCGCTTTTACATTACCTGCTTCTATAACCGAGACGCAACTGTCACTGGCCAACCCCGCTCCTTTCGTGCAAGTCGAAGACGTCTTGGACCTAAGTACGTAGATAATAAGGTCGCTTTTACATTACCTGCTTCTATGACCGAGACGCAACTGTTACTGGCCAACCCCGCTCCTTTCGTGCAAGTTGGAGACGTCTTAGACCTAAGTACGTTGATCATAATGTCGATTTTACATTACCTGCTTCTATGACATGAGACGCAACCGCCACGCTGCCAGCTTACGGCCTACCCGAGGGATTGTGCAGATGGGTTGCTAGCTTTTTACTGTGGCCCCTCAGTTCCAAGGCACAACCCTTACAATGTCAGGGAGTATTGGGATCCTCGGTGTCGACATTTCTAGTGACGTCCAATTCCGTAGTCACCTTGAAGGGAAGGCCAAGCTGGCATCCAAAAAGCTCGGTGTGCTCAATAGAGCGAGGAGATACTTCACTCCGGGGAAGAGACTGCTTCTATACAAGTTGCAAGTCAGCCCCCACATGTCATTAGTAAGGTATACGAATTCCAAAATCACTGATGAAGACAAAATAATTTGAACAGTCGTGTCTATTCATTCGTTTAATGGTCATGTCATGTGGTATTATATCTCTTGTTTTCCTTGCAGATGACTCCGACCTAATATCCTGCGATATAATCCAAAAGGATGGTACGTGGCACCACAGGTTCCTAGCCGTGGACAACATCCAGATCATATTAGTAGAACCCGACAAGCAACGTCTAGGGTGGGGTGTTGCTAAGCTAGTCGGCAGCCTACAGGATTTAGAGGTAAGTACTATTTAACGTATTTCAGATAAAAAGGTTGGTTTTAAATTCAATTCAAATATTTTATTTCAGACTCGTGAGTCCATTTATTGTTAGCTAAACTACACTAGACTAAACTAGACTAAATCTACACTATTAAGTACTTGAATATTATATAATTAAAACCCGTTTAGTAGTGCCTGGGATGTGGGTACCTATTGCTGTCTGAATTGCGAGGCACGCAGCTTCCTTCAAATACTCCATTGTTGCTATAATGCCATTTTCATCAAATATTAATCGTTACTCGTTTCAGATACAAGGCGACAAGGAAGACCCCCGTTGTCTCCATCTAACCATCCACAAACCGCGAGTGGGCGCCAGCGGAGCCCTGCCCCGGACTGTGTTGCTACGGGCCAAGTTCAAGTTCGACGACCATATCCGAAGTATGGCGGCCAAACAACGCCTCACCAAGGTTAGTTTATAGTGCGCGACAGAGACGACCGTATCTGCAATATGGCGGCTAAAGTGAGAGCTACAGAGTTAAGCGTAGTTGTGCGACAGAGAGGGACGCTGCATGCATCTGAACATCCACAAACTAGCAATCGTATGCTCCAAACTCACCTGTTTACCCCTAGAACTCAGTTTTTGTTATTTATATATGATACAAGTCGTAAACGTTAACGTAATTGAAATGTGCCGTCGCTCTCTCGTACTAAATTCGTATGGGAGAGCGTGATAATGACAGGGGGGTTGCGCTTACCGCACCGCGAGGGCTAATGAGGGAAGGGTTGGCACATACTCGTAGCGTATACCTTATGTTATGGGTGCGTTTGAGAATATGTGACGTTTTCAAGTCACAGGTATATCATATCATTGTCGGTTGTTAATAGTCTTCTTAATGACAACCGACAATGATGTGTACTTTTGATTGAAAAGGTCACATATTATCATTTCAGCCAGTATTTATGGCATGTCTCAAATCTGCATGGATATATGAAGCACGTTGAAAACCCTATTTTATTTTTTTAAGAGCGCATGACAACTAACGTATTTCATCTCTGTAGCTAAATGTCAAATTGAGGAAGGAGAATCTTACTTGTACTATTACTTATTCTCTGATAATGAGTTACATTGTCTTATCAGTTATCCATTCAACACATTAGTCCATTGAACACATTTTAGGCGCTACACTCGTATCCTAGCTGAACCAGGTGAATACTTGAACACCGTTTGAAAATGAATTAGTTACCTGGCTTAACAACTTCAGAGTTACACTCTAATTGTCCTACTCGTAGAATATGCCATACAATTAAAAAACTATATTTTACTAGCTTTTGCCCGCGGCTTCGCTCGCGTTAAATTCGGGATAACAAACCATACAAACTCCCACCCCACATTTTAGGGAAGTGGGGGGTTAGAAAGAGACAAAAAGTAGCGTATGTCACTCTCCATCCCTTCAACTATCTCCACTTAAAAAATCACGTCAATTCGTCGCCCCGTTTTGCTGTGAAAGACGGACAAACAAACAAACACACACATACACTTTCCCATTTATAATATTAGTATGGATGGTCCTCTTCCTCCTTGCATCGGTTTCCTCATCACTGAGGGTCGTGGTCATCAACAGCTTCCAGATGATCTGACGCCGTCTTCCTCTATTTGTCTCCGAGTGAAGAGCATCGTGGGCTGTAGTGTTGAGAGCTGAGCGAGTTTGGTCAGACCAGCGCATTGGGCTCCTGTATCGTGGCCTTCGACATTGCCAGTGATGACCAGTTTGTCGAGGTTATCACTGCCTTTTCTGTATTTTATGGTCCATTTAGCAATCTATATATATAAAAGAAGAAACTGACTGACTGACTGACTGACTGACATATCAACGCACAGCCCAAACCGCTGGGTCTAGAGATTTCAAATTTGGCACATAGGTTCCTTATAAGGTCTAGGGGAGCACTAAGAAAGGATTTTTCAAAATTGACCCCCTAAGGGGATGAAATGGGGGTCCAAAGTTTGTATGGCGAATCAAGATTTGTTAGACTATTTTATTCGAAACTTCACAGGAGTATACCTAACGATAAATGAGTAAACACGTGTTTTCTGGTTTTTTGAAAATTCAACCCCTAAAAGGGGCAAATGTGGTCACAAAGTCTGAAAATCGACATGGGTATCGTATCCTTTTTGAGTACTTATAGTACGCGGGCGACGCCGCGGGAAAAGGCTAGTTTTACATATTTGCAAAGTGTAAAAATACCTTGTCATCCCCAGGGTCGAACCAAGTCTCGCCAAAAGAAGATGCAACAGATCGGCCGTTTGCTGGAAGTGGCCGGCATGGCGGGCGCGCCGCCGCTGGCCCCGCGCCACCGGCCGCTGTTCGCCCGGCCCGGCGTCAACACCGTCCGGCGGCACGGCAGTAAGCATCCAATCATAGATCAATCATAATAGTACATTACTTACCAACGACTGTAAAAGAAAGAAAGCCCGAAATCGCAGGTAGTTGTAAATATGCGATAGAGGGCTTTCTTTTTTACTGCCCGTGGTGAGTAAACAATTTTACGTCTCCACCTGGCCATAATGCGAGTTTTGCCGTACGCGTAGTGTGCGATAAAACTCACATTATGGCCAGGTGTGACGTAAAATAATTTTAAACAAAAAAGAACCGACTTCACTTAGCATCGACCTTTCCTAAAGCAAATGCTCGAGCTGCTGTAAAAAAAATACTCAAATCACTATAGGTGTGCGTATAATAGTTGAAGAGTTCCCTCGATTTCTATGCGATATTTATGCTTGGAACAACAAGAAGCAAGTTGCTCTGTCCTGAGAATGTGGCTTTAAAAAAGAAAGGTGAGGAGATGAAAATCACGAAATCCATGTTGTCCCTCACAATAGTCACAATAACGGTCTGCATACTTTTCGAGTCAGTCTGTTTCATTTAAAAATAATTTTTCCACTTCTCATGCTCAAAAAGTGTGTCATATTATGCTTACCAAGGCGGACTAAAGTAGTACATTTAGCCTCTAGGGCTAGTATGTATACATATTTATGCTATACAAAACATTTTAAATTGACCAATCGGAACACTTCACCATATTAAATCCACCAATCACAACACACATATCGAAGTTAATCGGAACGCTAGATACTTTTTTGGTGCGTATACTGTGTAAATAATTAAAGTCCTTAAAAAAACATTGTATTTAATATCAACTAATCAGAATACAGCAATGTTAAAATCGACCAATGAGGAAACGCAATTTATTTCTCAAAACGTGAGGTGTTTTTTAGTTCCTACTTCACAATCATTAAAAAAAATTGTAATTTTTTGGAAGCGCTTTAAAGCGTGTTTAAACTGTCTAAACGGCTATTAGACATGGCAATTTGTAGGGCCCAATCGGTTGTGTCCAACTCCTGTCGGCCCCAACGCACGTTATTACACTTTCCCTACAAATCGCCCCTACCGACCCTACCTCACCAACAAATCGTCCCTACCGACCCTAGCTCAACGTTTACAGAGCCTTCAAAACATCTAAAAAATGTATTTGGTGAAGCACGGTGATAGTACTCATAACAGTACACATTAAATAAAAACTGAAACTGTTTTTTTTTATTATAGATATTTAAATGACCGCTCGAGCTGCCTGAATCTAAATTCATCTGCCCAACCCTTCTATTATTTAAATACAAAACTAGATAAATATATTAATTACCATACCCCGGATGACGGGAGCAAAAAATAATGCTTAGTTAAATATCGACTATTCTATCGATATACATGCATACATTTTTTTAATATGAAATAAAATCTTATTTATAAAACTTACTGTCTCACATGTCAGATTGTTACATAATAAATAACGTAACGTTAAAAAATAATATTTAAATAAAAAACTACAATTTTCGTAATGAATTTACTTTTTTAAACATACATTTTTTTAAACTTATATAGATGTCATATACAAAGGAAAAAGTGACCTAGGCCTCCGGGTAATAAACAAATCAAAATATTTATTAAAAATAATTTGATTTGTTCTTCAGTTGT
Organism: Pammene aurita; assembly: GCA_947086415.1. NCBI lineage: Eukaryota > Metazoa > Arthropoda > Insecta > Lepidoptera > Tortricidae > Pammene > Pammene aurita. Next base: position 11,420,604 of record OX352294.1, read on the forward strand.
ACTGAGGGCAGCGCCATCTCTCTCGCTTTCAATGAACTCCTACGAGTTCGGATTGGAGGTACGGACTCATAATGTTCTACCTTAGATGATTGGCTAAAATGCGCCTGAGCATTTACAAAGATTGCATATACACGGGAAAATTCGACCGGTGCAGCTGTGACCCGGGTGGCCGAGTGGTAAAAGGCGTCTGCCGCGAATGCAGAAGACGCTGGTTCGATCCCAGCCCTGGGCACCGGAGGCCTAGGTCACTTTTTCCTTTGTATATGACATCTATATAAGTTTATGATTTATATAGTAGTGTGTCTACTTAAAATAAACAAATCAAAATACATTTTTTTCTAAACATACATATGTAATGTAGCATAAATTAAAAATCGTAGGAACCTGACTTGTAAGAAGTGTTTAAGCATAAGATTTTATCATAAATTATTATTATGGATGTCGATTATCGATAAAACAGTCGATATTTAATCAAACACTTGTGAAAAGTGCATTTTTGCTCCCGTTGTCCGGGGTATGTTAATTACCAGCGAATCTACACAATTTAACTTTTATTTTAAATAAAAAACCAGACGGAATGTGTAGAAAATGGCTAACATTATAAATAAAAAAGGTAAAATAACTCTAACGACCTCCATAAACAGCTGCGGGTGTCGGGGCACTGCCGATCGCCCTAGATCGGGACTCCTACTCCCTAAGTACCATTACACCTACCAACCCGACAGGTTGGACCCTACAAATTGCAATGTCTAATAGCTACTTTAAATAGCTAATTATACCGTCGCCTGTGGCATTTATTCGCGGTGTTTATATTTTGTATCTATGTCAAAGAAGTTCAAAAATTAAAAGACCGTCAAGTTAAACCATAATTTAACCTTAGTTTAGTTATTGTGCGTAAATAATAAGTATTTTTATCTTATTTTCTCGCAATCGAAGTGAAAAATAGTATGCATTACTCTGCTCTAAAAGCCATATTACCACTCGAACAGTTTTCCCTCACTTCGTTCGGGAAAATAACCACCTCGTGGTAATATGGCCTACTTTAGACCCGTCAAACAATCTACTATAATTCAAAAATCCGGAAGTTTAGATGTGATTTAATAAATTTATTGTAATTTATGACGAGCGACTTGTAACTAATTAATGTTACACAGGCACCGATGGCGACGACATAGACCGTCGACTTCGCAGACCCAGTGGACACATGCTCAAAGACGGCATCGTTGTTTATCGCGAAAGAACGACTAGTCGAGAAAGGTGAGTGTTATCAATATTTACATATACAAAGGAATTCTAAGATTCAATTGTACTAAACTCTGTCACAGTTTAAATAAATAAAATAAAATAAAAACTGTTTATTTCGGACCATAAAAATCCATAGAATTGTTAGTAACTTAAATTTAGGTACCATCAGGTTCAAAATTGCATGGTCAATTTATCAATGAATTCATTCATAAATTGGCCATGCAATTCTGAACCCGATAGTACATTAAAAACTATGCTACTAAAACTCTTACTCAAAGTAGGTACAAGACAACGAGAGGCAAAAAGATTGATCCTATTTGTACCTACCAATAATTACACTGACCCAGTATTTTGTAATCTACGGTCGAGATGTTCGGCCAACGTCCTCAGCATGCTTTAAACGTGGTTGGTTAAACTTACCATAACATACGTGAAGTCTTGTAAAATATTATAGCCTCAAATTTTGAAAGTAAGTTTGGCAGCGATACGGCGCTTTGCGTTTTAAGTGATACGGTAAGGATTGTCACAGGTTAGAGCTTAATAACAACATATAGGAGAAATTGTATTGCCTTTAGTGCCATCTAGAATTTCAACAGGTACAGTTACCACACATGTTACCCTATGGAGAGTGTATTTAGAAGCAAAATATGACGCATAGAATGTGGCCATCGCTGTCTGCTTCAGCTGTCAAATATGATTTCTTTGTCTAGGCAATATATTAATGAATAACTATATACTGGCATATATGTTCACATATACAATCTAAATTAAACCTTATTTCTTCCCGCACACAGTAGTTTATCGCGTGGCAGCAGCGGCCACGCGTCCCGCGACGGCTCGCCGCGCTCCCGCTCCGAAGAGATACCTCTTGAAGACATAAGGAGGAACGCGGTAGCCATTACCGTGCCCGCTATAGTCCCTGTGCAGGTAATTATAAATCTGAAATTAACTTTATTGCCCTCTTCATACAGTAGTCTATTCCTTGGCAGCAGCGGGCACGTGTCCCGAATGCAAAAAAATAGAGCAAAAGTGTGACCGAATATAAGAATGGCGTCTAATAAAATAGTGTCCCATCAACGAAAAACATAATTAAATTCGGCTTTTCTTCCACAGGCTCAGCCAAGCACATCGAAAGTTCAGAAACCACAGATTTCCTCCGAAGAGACATCCTTCATATCGGGCGAGCCGCGACCCAAGCGCAAGGGAATCGTCGAAACCATTTGATATTAACCTAAATTGAGTTATGGCCAGGGAAACCAACAACAATGACAGTGGTAGGTAGACCTTATGTAAGTTGGAATAAGGTTTAAATATGGTCAGTTATGTGCACATCTCAAGTTCAGACTGAACAGACTTCCTCCGAAGACATCTTTTATATCGAGCGAGCTGCGACTTAAACGCAAGGGCATTGAAAAGATTTGATATAAACCTAATTATGGTATGTCCAGAGAAAGTACTCACTATAGGACTCGGTCACTTATAACAAGCAGGATACAAAGAGATGGATCTTCCAAATATTCCAGGTATAGTAAAGTGATATGACACAATTTATGATTAGAAATGTTATTCGAGTAATTTTTATTTTGAGTTGAATTCACACTCAATATCATAAATAGATCTATTTAAAATGGGAATTAGGTACGGTATTTAGTAAAAGAAAAGAGCTTGAATTGACATGTTTGAATTGGGATCCCGAAATTGATAAAGTTTTTAGAAATATAATTACCTACATTATCATCAAAGCATCTTCATTATTGATTATTGTGTGGATAATTCAAGTTAAATTTGCATTACATTTATTTTAACCTAATGCGTTTCAATGTGAGGTACTAACTATATTATTTGTTGGTGGGTAGCAAAACATGTATTTAACTCATAACAAATATCGAGGGTTGCGAGGTGAAACCCGATAAGTAGAAATAATTTTTGATTTAAATAAGCACCTAGCGTATGTCAGCTTATTGTTATTTTTTCAAAAACCTATTAGCTCGAGTTATCGGGTTTCACCTCGCAACCCTCGATATGCGAATTTTATACGATTTTGTCAAGAATGTTCGTCTGATCAAACTCGATGTTTTCATACACTGATGCAAGTCATCTTTAACTGTGCCCACTATTCCGTCCAAACCATGACCGTGCCACGACCGTACCAAGCACGGAACAAATAGTACGTTTGGCTTCACCCACTACAACGTATCAATTCCCGTATGCAGCGCGTACGATGACCGTTCCTACCCCGATCATACCCCGTTCATGGCCGTACGCTAGGACTGCCGCGCCACCGCTTAGTGTTGTGCATGTAGCCTGGTCGTCTTGAAGTGTTTATAAACTGTGTTCAAGTACCCAATAAAAAAGGCAATTGTAACTATCTTTTATACGGTGGGCTTTAATAGCCATTACCCCGGTCGAGGAAGAGCAAAAAAGCGATAAGATCATCTCGTCAATACTGGACTGAATACATGATGCTCTAGTATATCAAAAAACAGAGGACGATTTCAATACGATGCCGTCCTTTCAATTTAATGAATTACTATTACTTGTGTATAATACGTTTAAAAAAAAAAAATCAATAAAATTACATATTTAGTTTATCTACACTCATATTGTAAGTCCTCTAAAATGCGTTCAAAAACCGTAGGCTATGACCAGCATTACAACAAACGATTTCACTGTGATAAGTTTCTTATCTGTGGCAGTACCGCAATTTTAACGTTTCATGCTCAATTATTGATGTACTCTGAGTTTTGATAACATAATGTACACCTGCACGCGCCCGCGGCCGGCGACACCCGCCCGCGCGTCCGCCGGCACAATCGAGTTGGCCGCGCCGACACAATCGAGATGGCCGCGGCGGTACAATGGCGGCCATTCTATGGTTTTCGAATACGGCATTTATAATAAATAATATGAGTGTAGATAAAGCAGTGTATGCAACTGTACGTAATTAGGCCTTAAAACACTACGGTGATCTTATTATGAAATTCGCCTGCGGCTCATTTCATAAAACCACACTCATGTTTTAAGGACCCTTATTACGTAACAGTTACATAAACTACTAATTGACTACGGTAACATAATTTCAATTCCGTCATTCTTCCTCTTCCTACTAATAACAAAATCTCCGCGGAGCATACGCGGTTAGACCCCTGTTCAAACCCGTTTCAAACGGGGTTGCACCCCGTTCAGACACCGTTCTAACACCGTACAGCGCCATGCAAAGACCGGCCCGGCACCGGAAAAATATTCTCGATATAAATGCTCGACGGCCCGGTCGTGGCACGTTACGGTGTTGGTCTGTGCCGTAACGGTCTAAGTGGGCAAAGCAGTACATACTTTTACAATACTTTTTTGCATGTGTCGGGACGGGCACGTTCATGGCAGTTATAGTTTGTACGGAATAATGGGCACATGGAGCACAGACCTTTAGATTCACAGTGACAACGCGATCTCATACTGAAAACGAAGTAAAATATAAACCGTCCTGCGTAAGGACGTGCGCTCAGTATTTTGTACAGTCGCCTTCAGACATATCGGAGCGGCCGAACAAATATCTGAACAACAAACACCCCTAAACATTGTCAAGTCGAGGCGATAAACTGCATGTTCAGATATTTTTGAATGCCTCGGCCGCTCCGATATATTTGATGGCGACAGTACAGTGCAAACTTATTATATTGAAATACATTGTAAAGTTACACGCTCGCCGCAGCTCAGAACAGGCAGGCGATGTTAACGTGCGAATTGCCATAACGCGGTTCTCACTAACAAGTTTTTTGTTTCTTATATTGTAGGATAGATACGCTAAATAAAATTATGTAAATAACGCTATTGTCTGAATGCCAATGAAGGAAATGGCTCTTTCTGACAATAAAGATATGCCAGTGAATGTTAGTAGATATTTATAACCAATGCCACAAACGTTGTGAACACTCAACTAAGGCCTGAATCGTAACGGATTTGAAAAATTCAAAATGCTGGCACATAGCTCTAAAGTCAAATATCCTTCTTTTGTTTTTAATATTGACATTACTAATGTCACCAAATTATGTAAACATTCTTTTTCATTGCGGAGAAGCTAAGAAACCCATAAAAACATGAATCAACGTGAACGCCGTGAACAGATTGTCGCCAAATGGATGGAAAATACACAGCGACCGAATCACTTCATCGCAAAACAGTTAAAAATCCCAAGAAATACCGTTGACACGGTTCTAAACCGATACTTTGAGACCTTGTCTACTGCTCAAAAGTCTCGAATCGTAGAACATGGTGGTGCTCGTGATCCAAGGCTAGACAGGAAAATAATTAAGACGATTTGCAACAACCGAAGTATGTCCGAACGGGATATAGCTAAAAAAAACTCTACAAGTCAGTCAATGGTGAGACGTGCCAAGGAACGGGCTGCTATGAAGACAAAAAAGAAGCGGAAAGTGCCGAAAACAACAGAAAAGCAAAGGCTCACAATCAAAACCAGGTCTCGAAAGCTGTACGATTTTCTGGGTACATGCAATTTTCACTTGATTTTGGATGATGAAACCTATGTGAAAGCGGACTTTTCAACACTTCCTGGCAATCAGTTTTATACGATAGCTGATGGGGAAATTCTTCCAGACTCGGAAACTACCATAGGAATGGAGAAGTTTGGCTCCAAGTATCTGGTTTGGCAAGCAATTTGCCCATGCGGCGATCGCAGCAGTGCATATGTTACGACTGGCACAATCAATAAAGATATTTACATCAATGAATGTTTGAAGAAACGCTTAATACCATTCATTCAAAAACACGGTTCTTCGGCCTTATTTTGGCCAGATCTCGCTACAGCCCACTATGCAACGGATACCCTAAACTTTCTCAAGCGAAATGATGTCCACATCGTGCCTAAAGCACTGAATCCGCCAAATGTTCCACAGTGCCGCCCTATCGAAAGGTATTGGGCTCTGGTCAAAGGAATCTTACGTAAGACAGGTAAGACTGCCAGCAATCAGCAAGACTTCCTGAGAAAGTAGAACACAGCGAGCAGGAAAGTGACTAAAGACACTGTCGCACGGCTGATGGAGGGCATTCGACAAAAATTGCGGCAGGAGTGGGAGAAAAAGTAGAATTTTAATAATAGTTACAAGATGATAATTTTATAATGTTTTTTTAATATAATATCATTAATTTTTGTCAATTAAACCACTAAGCTGACAGATATAGATTTTTTAATTTTTCAAATCCGTTACGAATCGGGCCTTATTGAAATGAAAAAGGTATGTTACTCATAACTCTCATAAGTTATACGAAATTGTGGTATATATGCGTGATGACACTGATGACATGAACGATATACATAGTAATATGTTACAGATACATAATGTATTTCCATCGTCGAAGTGTCGATCAATTATTGTATTAAATATCTGATATTTTCATATCCATTAATATGGAACTTTATTATTTTGTGTCAAATCTTAGAGTGGCTGTAGGAAGCTAATTGAGAGAGCACAATAAATACGAACACTTCCGATAAAATACGATGGAAAACTATTATGCACTACATTTGTATGTAAGTTGCTAATGAGACGGATACTGCACTCAAGAAATAGCAAGGTGATGCGGTGATGAGTCTTTCTCACTCTTACATTAAGATCTCCATGGCGCAAGGATAATACGTAGCTCTTACATCTCGCTCTCACAGTTTCCGCATGCGGTGCCGATGCGCGAGCTAGACAGCGCTCTACAAGTGTATAGCGCTGTCCCGTTCACCCATGCGGTGCCAGTGTGATAAGCGTGAAGGCAAACCAGGCTTATAACCGGGAACCACTTCGTTCGTTCGATCGTCTATTTGCATCACCCTTTTGCCAATATGCATGAGCAATAGAGACGGATATAACGAAATTTCTATTTTCGAAGTTCGCGGTAGCGCTGGCAACGATCCGACATTTCGTAGAAATTTATTTTTAATGCTACGATTACACCAATTATGACAAAAGATAAAAAAGTTATACGTTAATGAGCGTTTCCGCGATCGAGATTTCCACTAGATGGCAGCACCGTGACGAGAGTTATTTTTGACAGTAGCTGTCAAAATCCACAAATCAAAAAAAGAGTTGGATTGATGGGAATCGTTTGAGCTTCAAGATGGTCGCATCGTCTTTGGAATAGTTTTTTGTTTTTTGCTCATTTACGTAGTTCAGTGTGTAATATTGATAGCTTATTGTGCGGTTATCTAACGAACAAGTGTGCAGCTAATGAAAAATTAGTCCCAAAACGCGCGTAACCTCCCTTTAGTTGAACAAACGGTTATCCGGGGTCCCGGCCACCCACGTGTTTGTAGGGAGGCTATCACCTTACAATCAGCAAGGCCTCAACCGAACAACATTGCTTATATTTTATGAAAAATTAATATATTAATATAATAAGTATACACCTCGACATTGGCAGAATTCACCTCGCCAAAATCGGCGAGGAGTAAAAGCCATATTAAAAAATATACCTATATATTAAATTTGATTGGTGGATTCTGACAGCTAGACCTCTCGCCACGGTGCTGCCATCTAGTGGAAAACTCGATCGCAGAAACCCTTCTTATTTACCTGTTTATATTTTGTTTGTAATCGTTGAACTAATGTTAGAATAAATATCTCATAGATTAGGTAGGTATGTTATAGCAAGGCTTGACCAGAGATCATCTATATTTTTCTGTAGATTCTATACACAACATTTCATAGTTATTTTACCTACATGACATAATATATTCTAGACATACTATTTAATTATTGCAATTTGTAATTGAAAATTATTATTGTAAACGCACTTGTGACCCCTCTGGTGGCTCAGGTGTCCAAAGGCAGTGGTAATCGATTTTAATTTTCCGGTTAGGATAGATCAATCATCCACGTAAATTAATAATTTTATTTTTTCTACTCTTCGACTATAATGCTTGAATTGAGACTTTGTAGACCGAAATACTAGCGCATACTTTTTGATGGAGCTTTTATGATCGCGTATTTTAACATCGGCGACGATGCTGAAATGGATTTTCATACATACGTCCTCCTCGACCGGCGGGTACAATCCACCGGGAGAGTGAAGTTACAAAATTGTATAGAGGGAGCAGGTTGTAAGGCATTCGTCGAACATATTTTTTACCGGCTTGCCTATTTCGAGCACTGGTAGAAAAAGTTTTGTATACAATAGTGATATAATTAAGCTTTTCAATCTCGTACCTTTCTTAAACATGGTACTCGACTGAAAAGCTCTTTATTATGTCACGATATAGTATTTTATACAATCGTGACATAATTAAGATTTTTTCAGTCGAGTGAGGTACGAGATTTCTCTCTTTCACTTGAATTTTTCAACATTTTAATGGAGATCACAAGTGCAACAGTTTTTGGTCAAGTTATTGAAAATTGTAGATAGATACATCAATTAACAATTAAATGTATTTTTGTAATAAAAAGTAAATGGATCTCTCGTTACGTCCAAAATCAAGGTCTCATTTGTTCTGAAAATCAAGATTTAGAAATTTCTGAATTAGTCCCATAGTAATAGTTATTCCGTATATCCTGTAAATTGACTCCGTAGAGAATGGCTATACAATGAAAAAATACCCTGTATACAGGATTTTACATTTAGATCGATCAGTATGGGCACGTCTGAACTATATGCCATACAAAAATCTATTCTCGGGAACCGCATGTAATCGATTTTAGGGACAAGAAAAACTGCATACATAGATTTAAAAAAACTTACTTAGTTCGGAAATGTTCTAAATACAAGTTGTTTTTAAATCGGTTCGCGGTTGTGCAGTTTTTCTTGTCCCTAAAATTGATGACATGGTCCCTACGAACAGATCATTGTAAGTCTTATAGTTACAGACTGGCCGACACTGACCGATCTAAATGTAACGCCCTATATACATTTCATTACATGTAGTTAGGATAGAAGATTTATTTAGAATAAATTTACATCATATCCGTCTAATTATTCAATTTGAAGTGCACCGAAATCCTTGAAATAGGTATGAATCAAACATTTCTAATAAGTGTTGTTTTATAATTTGTAAAAGTTCTTAACTGAAGGTCAAAAATGGTATTAATTTGTAGTGTGTTCTTGTAGGTTACTTCTGTCGACTCACTTAACTTTAAAATAATATTAATAATATACTTGTATTTGTGACCGAAATAAATTGATAGATCACATAAAAATGTACGCGAATCAGTTTCAAGGTAGATACTTAATTAATAAAATTTCAATTGTGTTCTACTCTCCTAGGGGGCGTCCATTAATCGCGTCATATTGTATAGGGGGGGGAGGGGGTCAAGAAAAAATTACCAATAGGTGTATAGGAGGGGGGTCTGGACACGTATCACGTGTATTTTTTTGTTCCTTCGTGCTATACTGTATTTCAAATATTTCAATAAAATATTGTCTTCGGTTGCCGCGATAGTTATTCATGAAATAAAACAATTAAAAACGGATTTTATCGCGTGTACTGAGCTTAAATTACATCCCGACGTTTCGAACACTTTACAGCGTTCGTAGTCAACGGATCGACTGAGGAAAAATATACAATTACCTCCGTTCAAAAACTATCACAATATGCAAACCTACCCAAACATATTAAATATTAAACAAATTTAGTGTTTGCATATGCCAGAGGGGCCTTTATAAAAAACAAATGCTAATAATGTCAAATACCTAATTTGCAATGTCAAATAATTTTAAGTTACAAAAAATATATAGAATGTTAATACGGTCAAATAAATAATTTCAAATAATTTACAAATTAAATTAGTATTAAATTATTATTAGTGTCCACACTGACCACCATTATGGTCACACAGTCCTATGTCTAGCTTGCTCCTTAACCAAATGAATAACTTGATCCCAAGCTGGTGGTACCGAAAACCCATCCTCTCTGTTAAAATTTGGATAATTTTTTAATCTCGATCGCCTCTCGCAACATCCGGGGAATGTATCGTTTCTCCTTGACGAGGATTTGCGGTTGGTCAAATTTTTGGGCCTACCCATGACATGCTCACAGACTGCTGACCTTGGTCGACGGTGCTTTACATCGGCTATATGTTCCTTTACTCGAGTAGAGATGCTCAGCTTAGTCTGGCCTACATTAAAATTATCAACTTTTAAATGAACCAATGTGTGAAAACCGAGAATATTTATCGGTTTAGGAATTATTTCAAAAATTTATCTCCAAAAAACGTCTATCATAGGCAGATACGACCTTTTGATATTACTTTTTCTATAGTAGGTACGAAACCCTCCATTATGCGTGGTCCGATACGTACTTGGCCGGTTTTTTCTATTAAATATTATTTTAATGGAATTAGTGAGATGTGCATACATGTAGTTTCATTTTGTTAGCCTTCACGTTACGTTTTCACGTGTTAGAAAACTGTACTTACTTTAGTTAGCAAAAAATTACACGTCATATTGGACGAGGGGGGGAGGGGTCCTGAAAATATCACCAAAGATCACCATGGGGGAGGGGGGGGTCTAAAACAAGCCAAAAACGTATGACGCGATTAATGGACACCCCCTAAATCAGTGATCTTATTGAATATCTGCTTGGAATTCAATCTTGCAGTTATGTATTAAAAAACCCGATAAACTGTGTAATAAATGTATTTTATTTATGTCTTGAGCAATCTACTATTAGGTACCTTAAAACAGTTATTTGTGTTATTACTATTGAAATGTTAAAGTATACGTAATATACACGTCTCAATCTGTCAATACGGTGTCCAAGTGAATTAGTAGTTTTCCACTATTTAACAAAGGCATATGTGAGGTCCTCAATCCTCACATATGTGAGGTTTTCAAGCCAAAGGTCATCGTCGATAATTGTCGGTTGCTAATAGAGTTTATTTCTAAATGATTCTTTAAGGTAGTAACGCCTTATTGACAACTGACTTGAAAACGTCACATATTTTTAAAGCAAAGTATGGTCGTCTGCAAATTTATGTTGTGATTTTATTTAAGACTTGCAATAAATTGTTGTAAATAGTATTTTATGTTTGTAAAAGATTATTGTAGTTAAATCGGATTATATTGAATGTTACATTTATTTTGTGTTTTAATCATGTTCCTTAGTAAAATGATATAGGAATAATAAGAGTTCGTCATACGATAGTGTGTCTGTTTAGCCTACCTTTTTTTGCAATTTTTCCATCAAATTTATTTTATACGCTTTACTTACGAAGGAAGATAACCTCATTGCAAGGCAGATAGAGTGAGCTATGTTTGGATTTCTGTATTTTTTTCAGAATCCTTTGAGATCTCTCGGGATGGGCCAAATATTAGGAGAAAGGTTAAACAAAAATTAAACTTTCACATCAACTATGTTTGTTCTAATTTATTTGATTAATCATCTGCTCTATACACATGATATGCACCAATGCCTATAAATAATACAAACAATGTAATGAACCATACTGGGAATGATCTCAAACAATTATTTACAATAATCAATAAATTCAACATACATACCATTGCTCTTTTACCCTTTACTATACTTACACCTCTTGAGCTCTATGACATTTAAAATTTGGTATAATCTCATGAACAGCACATTAACGGTTATTTTATATTAGAATTAATCACATTTATTTTATTTCTTAAGTACATATTTCTTTATCATGGCGTTTTCAATAGATGTACTTTGTGAAATGAAGTAATATTCGATGTAATAATAATTTGGTTCAACCGATTGCTTAAAATTATACTAAAATGTAATAAAATCGGGGCAAAAACCAATAACTACCTGAATAATTATGGTTACCTAAATAATTACGTGTTAGAGTGGTATAGGTATATTATTTTCCATTGCCCGATTTTACTCCAATTAAAATTCTTAGAAAAATTGCAATTACTTACTTAAAAAAATACAAAGAATAATCTTGACTACAGTTGTACATAATTTCTCAATTTACATTACAAATGAATGTCACGTAAAAAATTTAACCTAACTATTTGCTTAAAAATACCGAAGTTATTTCGTACGTGCGTAACTATTACTCAGTGATTTTAAAATAACGCTTTAATTTACAATATAAATGAATATCTAGTTATGCCTTATCAAGATGGTTTATGTTGAACTTATCTTATTCGACTTTATACTGAACTTATGTTGTACTTTGGTCGGCGCAACTTATATTATTAGACTTTGTTCAAGTGAAGATTACGACATGATTGGATATTAAATTATTATATTTTTTTAATTAAAAGTTTCCGGTTCGGTTTCCTGTTTTTTTTTTATGGGTAGGTAAGGTACGTAAGTATACATGGGATTAGCCTCGAATATTGGATACTCTCGATCGAAAAAAAATCCTAAACCCACCACACATACTTATTCTAAAAAGTCCATTTATTCGAAATTAGCCGTTCGGATAGGTTTTGGTACATAAAAGGTAGGTTTTTTCGAATGGTTACGTAACTTTGTAATTAAATAGACAAAATAACACGACTTACGTCAAAAACATCCATTTCTTCACTTAAACCCAGCCTGTACAGGTTATCTAGTAACCTATTGCACAGCAGGCACAATTTGCAATCAATTTACTCCTTAAACTAAATAGGAAACTCAATACACATTGCGACTTATCTTCTGAGTGCAAAATTTTATATGTATACAGTATATAACATGATATCAAGCATACAAGTTTGCAAGAGTAGGCCATGAACTACTGAATACACATTTTAGGAAACACGAAACAAGCTGTCCATGTTAGTATTGGAAGCACAAAATCAAAGATTTTACAAATACGATTTAAACTGAGTGGTCTAATTTATACCTAAGAATTAAATGTACTTCTAGCTTGCGAAATCAATCATTTATCGTACCTATATCCGTACCCGGTGGGAAGAAGTTGATAACTCGAGATATAAAATTGAAGAAATTGGAAACTTATGTTATGTACAGTCAGCATCAAATAGATAGTGACAGGGAATACTTCCAAATTTACCGCAACATCTACAATAACCATTAATACCGGTTCGTCCAGAGTGATCAAATTCTTCGGGCCATCCGACGAGTACAAATATACCGGAGCATGCACAACGCCTAATACTTGGTTACTTCCAATCCGCTGTTAGCACTGGAACACCCACAACACCATCGGTATCGTAGCATTCAAAGTATCCAAAATTACGGGACACGCTAGAAAAATTAACTTTATTTTTAATGACATAGAGCTCAAAAACATATTGATCAACGTATCAAATGTAAGTGACAAAATGAACGATCAAAATTGAAAGTTCTAAGAAGTTTAAGGTACGTAACCGTTATAAGCCTTATTGCATCCGGAATAAAGTTTGATTTCAAGTTGTATACATATTTATGAATACTTTGGCTGCTACGCAACCAGTGGCGGTGTGGTTGTACCGGTATTATTGCCGGCTTGACTGTTGTCAAGTATTAGGATTCGTGAGTGCTCCTGTATTTTTGTAAACGGTAAATGGTCTGTAGAATTAGATTACTTTGTTTGAGTTATTATTAATTACTACTCTGGATGTGACAATATATTTGGGTATCTTAACAGCCACGGTATATATGATGCTGACTGTACATAATTCTATTTTAAGTTCAAATTTCTTCAACTTTTCATCTGGAATGTCTACTTCTTCCCGCCACGTAGGTACGGATATTTTTAAGGAGCTTAAAATTGCGATTATCATCTTTGTTATAAAAAAGAAATATTAATGGAAATTGTGTCAATGTTTCATTAGTTATGTACCCACAAATGGGGCTACAACCTACAACACTATAGCAATCTGTATAGACGAGCGCATATAGTTTTTGTTTTTTGAGTTGTGATCCGCGTAATTTCTTCTAAATTCGGTTTCACACATAACTCCTGTTTCGTTCACACAAACAGTAGGAATTACGCGTATCACAAATCAAAAAACTACGCTCGTTTGGCTTCACACTTAAAGGAGAAATCAGTTTTCAGAAAATTGTCATTGATATTTCAATCTCAGCTCATAAAGTAGGTATATATTGCATCTGTATCATATTTTTCTATGGACATTTATTTGTAGAAATAAAAAATGCGTTTTTAAATATGATAGATAGTATGTAAGTAAAGTATAGATAGTAATCGTTTTTAGGGTTCCGTAGTCAACTAGGAACCCTTATAGTTTCGCCATGTCTGCCCGTCCGTCCGTCCGTCCGTCCGCGGATAATCTCAGTGACCGTTAGCACTAGAAAGCTGAAATTTGGTACTAATATGTATATCAATCACGCCGACAAAGTGGTAAAATAAAAAGTGGAAAGAAATGTTTTATTGGGGTACCTCCCCTATACGTAAAGTGGGGAGTGATTTTTTTTTCATTTCAACCCTAACGTGTGATATATTGTTGGATAGGTATTTAAAAATGAATAGGGGTTTACTAAAATCATTTCTTGATAATGTAAATATTTTCGGAAATAATCGCTTCAGAAGTAAAAAAAAAATGTGTCCTCCCCCCCTCTTACTTTTGAACCATAAGTTTTAAAAATATGAAAAAAATCTCAAAAGTAGAACTTTATAAAAACATTCTAGGAAAATAATTTTGAACTTGATAGGTTTAATAGTTTTTGAAAAAAATTTACAAAATAATTTCTGAACTAAGTTTGTAATTTAACCGTATAAGCAGGTGTTTATTGTACTTGTAATTTCTACAAAATCACAATGAAATGACGTGCTTTCAAATAAACTAAAAACGGTGAAAATCGGTTCACGCAATAAAGAATTATCCCATAAAAATCATCTTCCATACTTTAAGCTCGCGCGCAATAGTTTACTTAATTTGCCGATAGATGTCGCTGTAGGTGGAACGCTCATATCATATCCTACATGGCGGTGTTATTTTAACTCTTAAGTGGGGACACTTTCTGTGACGGACGGAAAACTACGGAGCCCTACACTGAGCGTGGCCCGACACGCTCTTGGCCGGTTTTTATTTATTTCCATGACGAGTCACACCTTATTTGGTTTTCTCGTTAATTAATATATTAGTGGCACGTGAACTATCAATCAAAATTGTAGTGGTTAGTGGTGTGAACTTTACTTTTATAAAAAAATAACACTTTATGTGATGTTCGATAAAAAGAGAGTATTGGTGAACGCAAATATAGCAAAGATAATCTACTCTTAATTTAGACATAGGTATATATATTATATTCGAACAGGAAATATCGTTGGTGTTTTTACTGTTTCATATAATATGACCTATTAACATTGTACCAAATTATGACTTTTTCAATGAAGGTTTCTGCGATCCAGATTTTCCCTAGATGGCAGCACCGTGACGAGGTCTTTTTGACAGCAGCTGTCAAAACCCACCAATAAAAAACAATTAGATTAAACATGATTGGTGGATTATGACAGGTGGACCTCTCGCCACGGTGCTGCTATCTGGTGAAAATCTCGATCGCGGAAACCTTCATTAATTGCTTATATAAATGAGATGGGCTTTAAGTAATAAATAGGCAGACAAATTTTCATAAAACCTTTAAGGCTGCCTCGGTCATAAAGATAAAGACAAAAACAGTTGCCAATCAAAAATAGATTCCTTATACTTATAGGTGGTTTTAAAGTATCAGTATAAGTTAATTTATTTTATTTTAGAAATTCATCTGCACTGCCACTAGACAAAAAAATGAACCCTGTCACCAGCTTAATGTGCGTTTTCTCTTAATCAATACTTTTTTATTTACAAATTATAGACAAGAAATAAAACTTGAGAAGCGTGTGTGTGGTTAAATCAAATAGGCTCATATATTATCATATTTTCGTATCGAAATGTAAAATGTGATATTATCGTGATTTTTCACGATGTTAATTCTACATAGGTCGAAACAGCGACATTTTCCCCTTCGAAGCTTTTGGTGAGTTATTTAATATGAATATTGAATATTGTCTGTGTAAAATTAAGAATTGGGCCCCCACCTCGGCTCGTTGCAGATTTTTTCTCTACATGCCAGATTAATTTGCTTCACTTCGAAGCACTTTACTCTCCTGTGTAGAATTAACATTACATTATGAATATTATGATTTAACGAACTACCTACTTCTTACACCACATTTGTTACACAAGCCAGTATTTCTAAATGAAGCTCATTTTTTTCTTAACACCTATGTTTGAATGACTCGGATCTTAGTGCCGGATAATAAAATAATGATCCATAAATATCCTCGTAGTTACCTACACATATTTTGGCTTATCTTCTTAAAAGAAGCAATATTTAAATAAAAACAGTTATTAGAATAAAATCTAGGGAAAGGTCATTAATTACATTAGGTTTCAACATTTTTTATATATTTTCCTTAGGAGAAATCACACGTTGCGCAATTTTTGTTTAAATCAGCACGCGTGATAACACGTGTGACAATATTGTGAATCCATCTGGTTTACACATCTTTAAATTAAGTAACAAATATTGTTTTTACTTTTTGTCATGCTACGTTAGCCTTTTATTAATCTGACAACAATATATATATTTATGTATTTCTAGGAAAAATATTTAAAAATAAAACATGTACGCCTCTAGTTATTGCCAAATTAACAAAGCCAAAAGACAACTCTTATCACAAAAATAATCGATAATTAATTGACCATTCTTACATTTAAATGATTCAAAGTAACTTCGCTTCAATTTATCACGAAGATATAATTGACAGAACGAAAACTTCCACGATAAGTATAATAGGTAGGTATATTATGTTATGTTTCGTTTCTCAGAAACTAAACTCGAGAGTTTGTCAAAAGTAGACACCTATTAAAAGTGTCTTCATAAATATATTCTAGCTAAAATCTGCAGATATACATTGTAATAATTCACTACTAAAGGTGCAAATATTTCTAAAATATATAGTATATTTAATATTATAAACAGTATTTACTATATTGTGCAGTATACAACGCACGTAACACACATTTATGTATTATTAGAATTACCCCCACGTACTTATCTACACATAAAAACATTACTGTCTTACAGTATGTATCACTCACTATTTTTATGCCAAATTTAGTTGTTTACTCGTATGTAGCTAAGTATGTTTTTGGTGTTTATACGTAGTCCTTACGCCATGTAACTACTTAACTGAACGCTTGCTCATTTCAACATAAAACTATGATGAAATCAAATACCTGACGTAATAAATGCATGTAATTTCAAATAATAATAAGATAAAATACCTTTCTTTAATAATAAAGGCTCTTGAACTACCTTTTGCTCGTTAAGTTTTTAGATGCGTTGTTGCCTCCTAAACTCGGAACTATAAAATAAACTAATAAAGATGTCGACACTATTAGCGGTACGGATCAATTCAAATGACAATTCAATTACAATGTTCCTTAAAAAGTTATCTATCTTTCTCTTATCTACAAAATCTGCATCATGAATCTAAAGTACAGTCGTCATTAGATATATTGGAGCGGCCAAGGTGGTCACAAATATCTGAACAACGCCTCTATTGTCAAGGCGATAAAGTGCATGTTCAGATATTTTTGAGTACCTTGGCCGCTCCTATATTTTTGATGGCGACTGTAGATTTTGATGTCCTCTCTCTGTCTCATTTGGATGGCTCACCATGTGTCTGAGCTTTGATGTAAGTAACGTACCGACTTAGATATATTTTTATCGGACTTGACTAAAAATACTCTTTATGAAACTTGAATGAAAAAAAAAAACTATTTTATATGATTTTGTTTTTACCGGTTAATATTTTTTGTGTAATGTTTGGAAATCAACAACGCACTATATTTATGACATAATTAAAGAATAAACGCTCATACGCAGTAACACTTTACACATCAGTTAACAATCATTATTGTCAGTTATAAATCTATTTTTATGACTTTTATATTTAAATATAAATTCGCATCTAGTAGTAGGCAGTTTTAACACAATTATGTTTAGTTACAAATTACTAGTTAGCTCTCAAACATGCAAGACTTGTGGTTTCAGCAAATAAAATAGAAATATTGTATGCTAAATTATTACACATATACTTACCCATTACCTACTTAATAAAATAAATCAATGAGCCAAATATGCGGCTCCTAAAATAACCTCGAAAAAATATTAAGAAATAAAGGAAAAGCAGAAAAAAAGAGTCCCAGCGTCGCGAGTTCGTCTCGCCTGACCTGAGGCAGTGGATTTTTCTATTTTTCATTTACTTCTCAGTATTGTAACCGCAATGACAGCTGATATAAAACGGGCTTTGCAATTTTTCGGGCCCAATCAGTCAGATAGAGAGGTGTAATAAAAGTTAGGGCACTTAGGGAATTGAGGGAGGGGGAAGGGACAGTCAGGGTACACGACAGATTGGGCCCCAGAAATTGCAATATCTAATAGCGGTTATAGAGGAGCGCGGTAAGGCGTTTTGTAGTATTTTATTGTCAAACGTTAGAGCTTGACAATCTATTAGTATGTTATTCAATCAAATACAAACATTGAAAACATTGAAAAAATAATCAACCCAGTTGGACTTGAACCAACATCGATACGCCTTACCGGGGCTCGATATCGCTTTACCAATTAAGCTATGGGTTCAGTTACCGAGCTGACGAAATTCTCAATGCCTTCAATCATCTTTTTAGGGTTCCGTAGTCAACTAGGAACCCTTATAGTTTCGCCATGTCTGCCCGTCCGTCCGTCCGTCCGTCCGCGGATAATCTCAGTGACCGTTAGCACTAGAAAGCTGAAATTTGGTACTAATATGTATATCAATCACGCCGACAAAGTGGTAAAATAAAAAGTGAATTTTTTTTTTATTAGGGTACCTCCCCTATACGTAAAGTGGGGAGTGATTTTTTTTTTCATTTCAACCCTAACGTGTGATATATTATTGGATAGGTATTTAAAAATGAATTGGGGTTTCCTAAAATCATTTTTCGATAATGTAAATATTTTCGGAAATAATCGCTCCAGAAGTAAAAAAATATGCGTCCCCCCCCCCTCTAACTTTTGAACCATAAGTTTTAAAAATATGAAAAAAATCTCAAAAGTAGAACTTTATAAAAACTTTCTTGGAAAATTATTTTGAACTTGATAGGATGAATAGTTTTTGAAAAAAAAATACAAAATAATTTCTGAACTAAGTTTGTAATTTAACCGTATAAGCAGGTGTTTATTGTACCTGTAATTTCTACAAAATTACAATGAAATGACGTGCTTTCAAATAAAGTAAAAACAGTGAAAATCGGTTCACGCAATAAAGAATTATCCCATAAAAATCATCTTCTATACTTTATGCTCGCGCGCAATAGTTTACTCAATTTGCCGATAGATGTCGCTGTACATGGAACTCTCATATCATATCCTACATGGCGGTGTTATTAACTCTTAAGTGGGGACACTTACTGTGACGGACGGAAAACTACGGAACCCTACAGTGAGCGTGGCCCGACACGCTCTTGGCCGGTTTTTGCATTTATTTTTACATCGACTTTATAGCAGCCGTAAGCGACATCTAGGTGCCAACCACTAGAGTTAGATACCCTTCCCGCCGACCCTTTTACAAGTGTCACAACGGAAATAACAGATGGCGCCTGCTATCAACTCATAATTATTTTACATATTTTTTAAAGTGGGTATTCCACTCATACATTAGTATGTTATTCAATCAAATACAAACATTGAAAACATTGAAAAAATAATCAACCCAGTTGGACTTGAACCAACATCGATACGCCTTACCGGGGCTCGATATCGCTTTACCAATTAAGCTATGGGTTCAGTTACCGAGCTGACGAAATTCTCAACTACACTTCTTCTTGACAATCTAGTTAACGTTTATGCGCGGATGTGTTGAGCTGTTGTGTTCTTATTGTTGTTATGTGAAAGTCACGGAATTTAATTCTTGCGCCATTTACGGTTCAACTAATTCTCTTTTGTGTATTACTTTATGAAATTTCCAATGTAAATTTAACCCTAATTGGCCCAATAATTGAAGTCCGCGACCGTAAAATATTTTACGTCACACCTGGCCATAATGTGAGTTTTACCGCTCGCTACGCTTACGGTAAAACTCGCATTATGGCCAGGTGGGGACGTAAAATTGTGTACTCACCACGGGCAGTAAAAAAGAAAGCCCTCTATCACATATTTACAACCCTCGCCTGCGGCTCGGGTCCCAAATACCTGCGATTTCGGGCTTTCTTTTTTTTACAGCCCTAGGTAAGTAATGTACTATTGCACTACTTTGGGCGTTTTAATATTTCTTTGTGTATGCCCTTATTATGAAATTATGATTATGTATATATTTCGCGAATAGATACTTTTTTATTATATTATTATCTAGTCATTTCGCCAAAACCACAATTCTTAAACACTCGTTATTCAGATTTCCACTAGTTGGTTTAAGATGGATGGAACGAGCACAATTAGTTTTTGCTGAAGCTCTCAAATAAATGCTTAGAATTAGGTACATTTGAAGAGAAAATTGTCGAAAATAATACTAAAGTACAGTAACTTTTGAATATCTTCTTAGATATTTTATATTGAATTCAGGACGCCTATGCGATATGCCAAACTGACCTGTGGATATCTATGCCAGATCCGTAATTGTTTGACATAGTGATTCAAACTGGCTTTACGTGTCAACTGAGAGTAACTGTTTTCGGTTGTCGGATTGGGCCCCAGAATTTCCGTCATTTTGTTCATCCATATAGGTACGGTCACAGACTTTAATCGTTGAGCCCATATACGGTTCACTTTACACTGGACTTTTCATAGAGTAAGTGTTAAACAAAAGAAAATAGCTTGACCCGTAAATGGCTCAACAATTAAAGTCCGCGACTGTACCTACATCAAACTTGTGACATTCATTCTTCACTGCAATTATCTAAAAACGTCGGTTCTAAATATCAGTAATAAAAAAAGGAAGACGAAAATATGTCAAATATTACTGTACCCAAGTTATAGTTGTCTACACCGAACACTTTAATTATATTGGTCTAGCAATTCCTCAAACACTGCATTAAAATTATGAATATTAGCAGTCCTGCTGCGTAACCTATACTACAGCTCTTTTAGAGATATGCCATGAAACAGTAGAATACCATACTCAGCTTGAAATAAAAGTTGCTTTCTTTGTTTGAAATGCCTACCAAAGACGATGATTTATCATGAGACTGCTAGTTGCGTAGGTAATGCAACTCGGGTCCAGCCCCTTGCACAAGAACGTTTAAATGCCATTTGTAATGTATGGAATTATACGTCGGCTGTCACATTACTGGTGATGTATATTCTGGGTTCTCAGCTAGCATTTCATGATATATCGCTAAAATGTCTTTTAAAATCAAACCTGACACTATTCCTATAACAAATAAAAACTAGCAAAACAGACTTACAATTAGTTACGATTATAGATAGGAGCTTGCAATAATATCTTCAAACGTGCAAATAATCAACAATTCGTAGCTTAATGGAATAGAAAGTTCACTTCACGTCATTGCCTTTAGAGTAACGTTTATTGCTGGGCTAGGATCGTAGCTGAGCGGGACTGAGTACGAGCTCGCCTTCGGTGGCGTTGGGGCCGGCGAAGGAGACGTTTCTCGGGGGCGGGCGGCGGGAGGGCGGCGCGGTGACGGGCTTGGGCGCTGGCGGGAGCGGCGCGTGCGGCACCGGCGGCGGGGCAGTCGCAGTACGATACCGGCGCAGCCTCTCGTCCTCCTCGCCGCTGGACAGGCTGGAGACGTCGCACGAGGACGCGTCCAGCCGCCGCGCGGGCGAGCACTGCGCCGGGCCCGCCCGTGCGCTCGCGCCGCCCGCCAGCGGCATCTCCTCGCCTTCTCCTCCGGACAGTCTGGAATAATTAAGGTACAGTCAGCACCAGAAATAGCTTAGGCAGAGGGAATATATTTCCCACCATTATTTGAACTTTATTTCAAAGTGATAGGGTTCAATTTCGCCTAATTTCTGACACTCTTTTGCCTTATAAAGGGTTAACAGGTGAGGTGTTCAAAATGACCTTCACGCGCTCTTATTCTCTTAACAATAAAGTCGTGTCAAGCTCATTTTGAACATCTCACCCGCTTAGCTACTTCTGCTGCTGACTGTACAAAGTTCCTTTAATGCGATAACGTATTCGATCATCATGAGCATCTCATCTTATTTCTTTTTTTTTCAAGCTTTGTTTCTTTTTTTTTCAAGATGTGATGATGACATGTCATGACAGTGATTATTTAGACAGTCTCTTTCATAATGAAATGAAATGAAATTATTTATTTCAGGCACAAGTCCTAATAATTTGATAATTTAATTTTGTAATTGGTAAAACCAATGTTTTGTTATATTTTGTAATTTTACAAATAATCACTGTCATGATATGTCATCAGCACATCTTGAAAAAAAGAAGCAAAGCGACTTTCATCCGTTATTTTCTTTGGGTTAGGGCTATGATATTCGTAAAATGTAGAAAGGAACAGGTAAGCGAAAAATGTATCTAAGTGGCATGCGAATCGGGAAAGACTTGTGTCCATCTGTGATCAGTCGCAGACTTAGGTATGTTAATGGAGATGGGCGTTCTGTGGACGTTATTTAGCAGGTAGATCTCCTTACTTCTCGTACCTTCTGCTCTCCTTGTAGTTGGTCCGCCGTCGGCAGCAGGGCTTGGCGAATATACAGAAGGCGATGCGCAACAGGCAACACGCCAGACCAGCGATGATGAGCGATGGACCCACCAGCCGTAGGGCCGGCGTTTTGAAACCCTGGAATTGTCGATGCATAATGTTAGGGGATTGTTTTTGCTAAAATGTTTTATGTAATCCGGTTCGAAAATATAAGTATCTTATGACGATAATGGATTAATATTATTTTTAGATATTGGTAGTGTTTACTGTAAGTAAGGTCTTGACTTTCGCACCAGTGTAATAGTAGCTACTGCCAAACTAGAACAAAGGATCGATAGTAAACTCCCAAGGCCAGAGTACAACAGTCGCACGATGCCTAGCGATGATTCCTTGGCTTCGAGTCACACAAAACGTCTCATAACTAATTTAGGATAATTTAAGTGGAAGTCTAACCTTGTCACCAGTACCGACGAAATAAACGACGAGGCCGACAGCGAGCGTCCCGAGGCCTGCGTACAGCAGCCGCGCGACGCCCCACGGCTCCCCGTGGCCTCCTTCGGCCTCGCCGTCAGAGTCCGATGACGAGCCATATGATGCGTCTCGAACCTGAAAACAGTGAATATGGAACTATTTTATTTGATGAGAAGGTACCAACAACCAACAACAATCGTTACAAATACACGATCGGCGCTCGTTTGATGGTATAGTTGTTAAAATTTATCTAATTTGCACTGAACTCTCGAACAACTTGTATGATAAATCTGTGCGATCTGTGTCTGTGTCTGTGTTCATCAACATTTCATAAAACTACAATGTAAAGTTTTCTTTATGAAAATAATAATAAAAATTGCGGGTGTGCAATAAGATGTGTTTTTGTTTTATGTAGCACCCAAAGGTATCAAAAAACGAAAGAGGTTAAAAACCCACAACAGATTATACCTAATTGGTTACAACTACTGTCTTTTGTTTTGGAACCTTTATCATGTTTACAAACTTATTGTTTTTGGTGTTTGTCTTTGACATATTCCAAGAGACGTTTTTTAATTATTGCAGCGCCGTCAAAGATATGTTTACACTTTAACACCTTAGGGAACGTACCCATACTTACTTACTACGTACCTATTCGCTATGTGCATTGTGGGGGAAGGGAAGTCGGGGGGTAGCGTGAACGATCGCATTGGACAATGTGACAAGATATGAAACTGCAAAGGGACATCACCTAAACACGGTCAACTGTCAAAATAGCAAATCAGCCAAAGACATTTCATATAACTCGTATAAGCAAGGAGGACAAGTCATTCATAAATAAAAAACTGGCCAAGAGCGTGTCGGGCCACGCTCAGTGTAGGGTTCCGTAGTTTTTCGTCCGTCACAGTAAGTGTCCCCACTTAAGAGTTAAAATAACACCGCCATGTAGGATATGATATGATCGTTCTACGTACAGCGACATCTATCGGCAAATTAAGTAAACTATTGCGCGCGAGCTTAAAGTATGGAAGATGATTTTTATGGGATAATTCTTTATTGCGTGAACCGATTTTCACCGTTTTTACTTTATTTGAAAGCAAGTCTTTTCATTGTAATTTTGTAGAAATTACAGGTACAATACACACCTGCTTATACGGTTAAATTACAAAATTAGTTCAGAAATAATTTTGTATTTTTTTTTCAAAAACTATTCAACCTATCAAGTTCAAAATAATTTTCCTAGAAAGTTTTTATAAAGGTTTACTTTTCAGATTTTTTTCATATTTTTAAAGCTTATGGTTCAAAAGTTAGAGGGGGGGGGGGGACACTTTTTTTTACTTCTGGAGCGATTATTTCCGAAAATATTTACATTATCAAAAAATTATTTTAGTAAACCCCTAGTTATTTTTAAATACCTATCCAACAATATATCACACGTTAGGGTTGAAATGAAAAAAAAAATCACTCCCCCACTTTACGTATAGGGGAGGTACCCTAATAAAACATTTTTTTCCACTTTTTATTTTACCACTTTGTCGGCGTGATTGATATACATATTAGTACCAAATTTCAGCTTTCTAGTGCTAATGGTCACTGAGATTATCCGCAGACGGACGGACGGACGGACGGACGGGCATACATGGCGAAACTATAAGGGTTCCTAGTTGACTACGGAACCCTAATAAAAAAGATTGAGCCCTGGCCCAAAAGATGGCGCCATAATCATGCACACAGTGAATACTTTTTTAATAAGGAGCAAAAATATTAACATATCTTTGACGTCGACTGTACATAGTTATCGAACGGTACATGCAATAAAATATGCAAATTCGACCATTCGATGAACCTTGAATCCACAATCGCTGCTTTACTTCTTGACTAGCCAGTTTTATTCTTAGGCACTGCACGAGTCAGTTTACAAGCAACTTGAACCTATTTGCAAGCTGTTATTATGAACTTCTGGGCCATCATTAATTCAGTATACACGGTGGGGCCTGTAACTAAAGCAAAAAATTAAAATGTACATTCTTCTCCTCAAACTACGCAACGTTTGTTTGACGACTTTGCAAAAAAAACTTGCGGTTTGAATTTTATTACATTTTAAAGTTAATTCGAACACGCAATGTACTATGAAATTGATTATGTCTGTAGAGTGACTAGACTGACAGGCGATGTCAATTAGACGGAGTTTTAAGTACATTGAAAATACTATTTACTTTGTTTGAAAAAATAACAATCTAAAAACTTTATGATTTTAAAAAGTTGCTACACAAAAGTTGTCTAGTTTGAGGACTAGAATCTACGTTTTAATTTTTTGCTTTAGTTACAGGCCCCACCCTATATAAGTTTTAAAGTCCGTATGGCTGTCTTCACATTGGATTCAAACCATTCCGGATTCCGGCGTGGGAACGGGTCATCGTTATTTTCTCGACTTTGACAGCTTTTGCTATCCGTTCTATCGCTAACTATTATGTTTTGTGGTAATCAAATAATCAAACGTAAATGTTTGATGGCAACAAGACTTACAGTAAAATGAAGCCGTACAACACCATTAAATCCAGCTATCAGAGGCATTTTTATTTCTTAAACTTCACACACAAGTATTATAAAATCAACAAATCTCTGGTATTATTTAGGTAATTACGAGTAAGTCTTCTAATTGGGACGCCTAGTGCTAAGATAGCCGTTTTACGTCACGGTTTAGTTAGCCTTTGACTTCAGCACTTCAGCTCTCTGCATCCAATCAGATTTTTCAAGAGCGCTCAGACATGCCAGAGGAAGATTAATGATGGAGCTAAAAGTAGCCTGGCCGAGAACAAGTGGCTCGGAGGCCATCAGTGAATAGACATTTTAAAATGAGTACAATGATACTTCAGGCTCATGATGACTTTGAATGTTTATAACAGTTCTGCGAAGAAGAATGAAGATGAATTTTATTCATGTATGGTATCAATCGATTCGTTTTGTTGTGAGGATCAAATGTCTATATGGGGCCAATTGCGTTAAAGCAACACAAAAGTCAGAAATGAGACTTAAAGTCTGAGATTTTCATTTGTTTCTCAAAACGCTCCTAACAAAATGATGTCTAAAAGTGACGTCCAGATTACTTGGTCGCCCTGTTTAAAGTAAGGAAAAGTTATGAAATTGCTATTTTTATAGTGAAATGTTGCGTTTATGTATATAGTTGCCGTACAATTTATTTTACAGTAAACTGTTAAAAATCGAATAGTATCATTGTTTTTTTTTAAACATCGTCGTACTTTAAAAAATTGTTAAATTTTTAAGCCTGATATCTTTATACCATTTCAATAGATTTTTATCATTCTGTCATATCATTTTGCATAGGTACTGTCAACTACATTTTATTGCATAATTCAACATGTGTCATCATCCCTATTCCCAGGTCGGGTCGATGGGTTTAGGTACCTATTGGCAAAGTATGTGATTAGTGGAGTTAAATGACGATAGTGTTGTTGTGTCCAATATGTCGTACATTCGACAGCAAAACAGCAAAAGTTAGCGAGTGAGGAGTGAGGTATTGTATTCAAAATGATTTTCACACGCACTTAATGTCTTAACAATCTAGTCGTGCCAAGATCATGCTTAAATGCTTAGTTATGCTGTTGAAATGCTTAGTTATGCTGCTAAATGTTTACTTCTGCTGCTGATTGTAGTACATCTTCTGTCACATAACTAATGTATTAGGATGCCCATACCAGCTTCCCTTAACGTCCCCCGACAACTTGTCCGAGTACGTACCCTGTACTTTTATCCGGTATCATTTTCCGCGCATGCGGCGCCGCCTGTCATGCCGTACGTATTGGTAAATCCCAAAGTGGCACATAATCCGCGCCGCCCGCGTCCACCGACAGTGCCGCCTCCTGCAATGCCACTTGCCTGGCTACTGCCCTTGCCCGGTTGTTCCTGTGCCACTTGCCGCGCTGGTCGCGGCGCGTGCCGAACACGGAGCAGCGATGCGCTGCGCCGCTCGCGCCAACCGTCTGTGCCGCCTCCTGCCATGCCACTTGCCTGGCTACTGCCCTTACCCGGTTGTTCCTATGCCACTTACCGCACTGGTCGCGGCGCGTGCCAAGGTGGTCGCCGAGCACGGAGCAGTACGCTACCTACGCTCACCGACAGTGCCACCGCCTGCCATGCCACTTGCTTGGCTATTGCGCTTACCCGGTTGTTCCTGTGCCACTTGCCGCGTTGGTCGCGGCGCGTGCCGGGGTGGTCGCCGAGCACGGAGCAGCGACGCGCTGCGCCACCTACGCTCACCGACAGTGCCACCTCCTGCCATGCCACTTGCTTGGCTACTGCCCTTACCCGGTTGTTCCTGTGCCACTTGCCGCGTTGGTCGCGGCGCGCGCCGGGGTGGTCGTCGAGCACGGAGCAGTGCGCTACCTACGCTCACCGACAGTGCCACCTCCTGCCATGCCACTTGCATGACTATTGCGCTTACCCGGTTGTTCCTGTGCCACTTGCCGCGCTGGTCGCGGCGCGCGCCGGGGTGGTCGCCGAGCACGGAGCAGCGACGCGCCGCGCCGCCCGCGCCCGCGCCGCCGCCGCCCACCGATATTGCCGCCGCCTCCTGCCATGCCGCACGCCCGGCTGCGCACTGGAATTAAATACAAACATATAAAACATCTTTATTTTTCAGAAAAGAGCTGGGAACGGACAGATTATTAAAAGTAAAATTAACAAACAAAAAGTCACACGCTTCTTCAAAGGCATTTTTTTAAATTATGTAAGATAAATTAAACCTTCCTTCCTTCAGACCTTCGAAATAAAATAATAGTGTTAGGTACTTCGATATTCGAGTCGTTCCACAGTGTCCAGAATGAAAATGAGGCTGTGAAAGCATACATTCTGCTGTCAATATATTTCTATAAGCATTCTAGTTTAAATAAGCTACAATACATAGGAAGAATATAGGCAATGTTTTTGACCTTGCCAATTAAATGAGACATTATTATTTAATATTATTTTCTGCAGTTTCATGAATTAACGGCTTTGTAAATATAGGTATCATCCAAACTTGTATATAAGACTAGGTACCTATAGTATTTATAATACGAGTGAGCTATCAGTAATTGATTGCAACATATTAATCGAATATTTAAAACACTACAATATTATAGTACAGTTAAATAATCCGAGTTAAGGGGTCAACCAACAACAGGGATGCGAGACTTTTAACTAGAATAACTTAAATATGTCCTAGACACGACATTTTATGTGACCTTTGAGACAACTAACAGAACGCCATAAATAAGAGTTCCCAGTTTATTATTTATCATTCCGAGATTAAACTATTTATTCCACTGCATTACAATAAGCAGCAGTACCTAAAGAAAGTTTAAAATGTTATGCCGTAAGTAGTGGAACGTTGGGATCTGAATAAGTAGTTAACCTAATATAGGCACTGAACTAAAGATTTAAATCCAAAACAATTCCAAATGCTATTATTTACTTTATAAAAACACCAACCCCAGTTGCGTAGTTTATGAGTTCCTATACAGGGTTTTATTGCAAAGACCCCATTGTGTTACTAGTGATATATCGCCAACGCCAATGCCGGGAACTACCTATTGGCTATTGGCCATAAGTCTTCATTTTCTGTATATTGAAATCGTGACTGGTATGAACAAGGATTCAAAACGAGTTTTTAACAAGATTGTATCACATTATTAAACGTTATTGCCTATGTTATTTTTCTTTTGGATCTTTACCCTAAGCGATCGGGTGAATAGAAGTATGAAGAGTACTTTGGTACAATTCTATATTGCCTTTAAAAGAAAATCTTAACACATTAAGTAAGTAGGTAAATAAAATATCAAGCGTTATTAGTCTCATCTTTTATTTCCGATTGTATACCATTTGTACCTACAGTTATCAGTCATCAAAGAGTAAGAGTGGGAACTTTTAACACTATAAAAAGCACAGGTTTGAGCTACCGTGTTTCAATTTAGTTAAAAAATAATGTAACAATAATCCAGAAAATCAATACAACCGCCGCTGGGGTGACATTCAAACTTTAAAAATCTTATACTGATTTGAAATCACTCTCAGTACAATTTGCTCGCAGTAATGCTTTAAAGGCTTGTAAAGGGTCGGCATCGCTCCTCGTGGCTGTAGGTGTCCATCTTGACCGCTCACTACCAAGCGGACTATACGCTTGTTTGACTCTTAGTCAAAGGTAAAACTTCTAAAAAGTATTTTGTCCAATTAAATGCAAAACGACGATAAATGTTTAAACTCATTCTCTCCGTGCTTGGCGTGCGGCGCGCCCACTATGTAATGTGCTTTTTACGGTCATAAATCAACCAGTGTAATTGCGCAGGATCACATTAACATAACACGGGTGGTGTTGGCGTCCCGACACCGTCTCTAATAGATTTCATACACGTGACTTGCATACATGCATTATGTTCTTGATTATTACTTAAAGGAATGACAACAGCTAAATTCCAGACCTATCTCTTTAAGCGCGAGTGAAAGAGAAACCCTGTGTTACGATTAGTATGGGAGCTCATTGAAAATTTTGCAAAATAATGAATTTAAAAAAACTACGCATTAATTAAGAAATATAAAATAATGAAGTTGTTAGTATTAGTGTGGTGGAATTCTGTCCTTAATTGCAGACGTGTAAGTCAAGAAACTAATGACATAACTGTTTAAAGCTAATTTTAAGATGTAACTTTGGAATTATTTTCTATCGTGCCGATTTCGTCCAATCGTGTATCGGGATCAACAAAATTCTTCTAAATATAATGAATATTAACATGTTTATTTTACTTTTCCAAAACAAGTAGCTAAAAACTGTTTAAGTTAAGTCAATTTGAAGGTCATCGGGCGTTGTAAGCCTCTTAAGTTTTAATTTTAACATGGGAACGACTTGTCTTACTTAACCAGCTTTATGTACTTAACTATCAAAGCTACAGACAGGTACTGAAATTAACAAATATCACTTTAAAAATGAATTAGATTGGTTGGTCGAAAGTGTTAACAGATGGCGCCAGCATAGGTTGTACCTGTCAGTCCTATCAATGTCAAATTCATGTTTGTTGAAGTTGAACAAACGGTTATCCGGGGCCACCCACGTGTTTGTAGGAAGGCTATCACCTTACAATCAGCAAGGCCTCAACCGAACAACGTTTCTTGTATTTATATTTTTCAAAAATAATAAAATCTATAGTATACCTTGACATTGGCAGAATTCACCTCGCTAAAACCGTCGAGGAATAAAAGCCATATAAACAAAAAACAATGTTTTCTGAATTTTCTGACCTATCCAGTACTAGAAAAGTGAAATTTCGTATGAGTATGTGTTTCAATCACGCCGACAAAGTTTTAAAACAAAATCTGAAAAACAAAAAAATAAATATTTTTTTTACTCCAACCCTAATGTGTGGGGTATCGTTGGATAGGTCTTTTAAAGGAACTAGGGTATTATAAAACATTTTTTTGATAAAACTAATACTTTCGTAAATAATATTTTTTATAGAAAATTATATGTGGATGAATTAAGTACAAGAACATTTCGTTCGTATGAGCCGCCGTTGCTGAGTTATTAAACCATAAAAAGGGACCTTTACGGCGCCCCCATCCACCGGTACTTTTAGTATGCTGTATAAGATACCTTTTCCTACAACTACATCAAAATTCGGCTATACACGAATTATTTTCTGTAAGTTTTCCTTTGTTGAGTGGACTATATGCTCTTTAACACTTTCCGCAGCAGGAACCCGCTAGTGGTCTCTGTGTATAGCGAATTTCCGCTACAATGCCGATTGTCGCGTTTTCCCAACGCTGGAATCGGCTACGAGCCTACGGGCGTAGCGCGTAGCGACTTGTAGTATGAAAAATACGGCGGGCACGTTATCGATATCGACCACTACATTATAGCGCTACGAGTGCTCAGCAATGAATGAGAAATTATGTTTTGTTTTAGGTAGCTGCCAGATTTCTTTATCAACTTTATTTCTGCTTGGCAAGTCTATGACATTTAGCTATAGGTACATAGTTCGTAGATGTCTATAATATCCCTAAGCTCACTTACTAAAATCTCAGTAGGTATACGTAAATGTGCCATAAGGACCTAATATTGTAAAAGCGTGGGCGATACACATCCTCGTGTGGGAATATTTTATGTGTAACAAAACCCAAACTAACTCTTAATGAAGTTTCTAACGACGGACATGAAAGTTATAATTTAATCAACATAACAAGATGTAAAAATATTACCATGTATTTTAAACTAGCTTAATAGTTTCATCCTGCTAATAAAGGTACTTCAAAATGAGTCCAAGAAAAATGAAACAAAAGGTTTAAAAGCGATTAAACTTCAGAAAAGTATAAAACTTTAATAAGAAGAGCGGATCAGCTTTGGATTAAACCAGGATTAAACTCTAAAACTTAATCGTTTAGAGCCAATGTTTATTTATACTATAAGACAAAGTCGTGTCCGTTAAACCATTTATAACTCAAGAACGGCGGAATCAATTTTTATGATGTTTTTGTTTTTTTAGATTTGAATAGCAGAATAACTGTCCATGTATTGGAGACATACAAAAAAAAGTTGGCGGTACGAATTTCGCCGGGTCAGCTGGGGCCCATTTCTCAAAAGCTTGTAACTTGTAGTACAAGCGGAAGTCCCTTTCTAGCAAAAGATGTTGAAAAGTGACATCCGCTTGTATTACAAGTTACAACCTTTTGAGAAACGGGCCCCTGGGCCGCGATCCGAAAAATAAACACACACACTGGAAAGACACAGCTCCAACCCAACTCAACTCAACGCTATAACGACATTGACATTTGCTATTCGAACAGATATTCATTCAACATTGGTATCACATTGGTCTCACATTGGTCACACATTGGTCGCACATTGTAGCAATGTTGTACCAATGTGAGACCAATGTGATACCAATGTTGAATGAAAATCTGTTCGAATAGCAAATGTCAATGTCGTTATAGCGTTGAGTTGAGTTGGGTTGGAGCTGTGTCTGTCCAGTGTGTATGTTTATTTTTCGAATCGCGGCCCTGGTCCTAAATAATTCCAAATAAGTTGCGCCGGCATAGCATGCATATCGGTCAGTAGCAAGGACCGTATAGTAGAGTTTTCTCTCAGTACAAAAGTGAAAAAATTGTGCGCATCGAGAAAAAGTTGTGGATTTTTACAATGGATAGAGTGCCCCACTATGAATATTTTTTAGTATTGGAGGTCCGTAAAATTTTTGGACCTTCACGTCAAAATCAGGGGTCCCGTGCAATATGTTTTTACTCTCTGGTTAAGGCTGCTAGGGGTTGTGTGGTATCGTATCCTTATAAAACAGACATGCAGAATTCATTTGTGATATTAAAAAAGTAAAAATCCACATTTAAAAAAAAGTTCTGTGGAGAGGAAAAACACTCAAAAAATATTATTTTCTAGAACGTTATCTAAGTAATAAATGTCATTTATTTTTAAATAAAAAAATATGATATGGAAGCAAATTTAATGCAGTTTTTAAATATATACAATTTTAAAGCTCTTATCATACAAAAACTACGCGAAAAAAAATCATTCGAGTCATGGTGTATATGTTTTCTTCATAGTAAGTATCGAAGATCATAGTGAAACGTGAATATCTGTAGCGTATTGACCTTAAAATGTATTTATTGTTTATTATTAGTCAATTTTGCTCAGAATACCTTCTACAAAATGCAGAAATGAAAAAAAAGAATAAAAAAACACATTTGTTCCAATTCTAACCATTAATACATAAGAAGAAGGTACTCTGAGCAAAATTGATTATATTAAGGTAATACGCTACGGATGTTCACGTTTCACATTGATCTTCGATACTTACGATGGAGAAAACATATACACCACGACACGAATGATTTTTTTTCGCGGAGTTTTTGTATGATAAAAGCTTTAAAATTGTATATATTTAAAAACTGCATAAATACGCTTCCTTATGATATTTTTTTATTTAAAAATAAATGACATTTATGACTTAGATAACGTTCTAGAAAATAATATTTTTTTGAGTGTTTTTCCTCTCCGCAGAACTTTTTTTTAAATATGGATTTTTACTTTTTTAATATCAAAAATGAATTCTGCATGTCTGTTTTATAAGGAAATGATACCACACAACCCCTAGCAGCCTTAACCAGAGAGTAAAAACATATTGCACGGGATCCCTGATTTGGACGTGAAGGTCCAAAATTTTTACGGACCTCCAATACTAAAAAATATTCATCGCGGGGCACTCTATGCATGGTCAAAAATTCACAACTTTTTCTCGATGCGCACAATTTTTTCAATTTCAAGCTCTGCTAGTACAATAAACCTGAACTAACCGTGATTCAAGTAAACGCAACGTCATTAACGGATCAGGGGGCTTAGCCAACATGGCAATCGTTAACGCTCCGTGCCGCAGCGCAGTCATCTCTCTCTATCACTCTTCCATATGAGTGTGACAGTGACAGTTGTGTTTCATTCGCTACGGAGCGTAAACGATTGGCATGTTGGCTAGGCCTTCTGGTCAGTTCTACAGACGTCGCTGCGGGACCTAATACCAAAAACAGAGGTATAACACAGAACTTTTGAGAAACGCGATTTTGTACAGACATTGTAAGTTCAGGATATCAAAAGCAACAGCTGCATACAGTTGTGCTACGAGATAATTGGCACAACTTCTAACTCGTGGCATCGCGGCTAACTAACTCAAGTTTTTTGGGAAACAGCTGCTGGGTCATTCAGAGAGAATTATATCTACTGTATATTTGTACTCTAGGTTTCATCATCAACCTCCTAGCGTTTGTCCCGGCTTTCGCCACGTCTCAATTGAGCCGGTGTTCCACTTGGCAACCTTATCCCATAAATTTATGTAGGCACTAGTTTTTACGAAAGTGCCTGCCGTCTGATCAGGGAATCTCCTTAAATTAAAGGGTCGGTAACGAGCATGTAATACCTCTGAATGTTATTAGTACCAATACTTTAATTACATTCAAATTTCGAACATCTTCTGGATTCGGTATACCAGAAGACGTTTGAAATTTGAATGTAATTAAAGTATCGGTTATCGAAAGTAAATTTTACGATGCACCACAGCTTATCGTTTCTGAATAATAAAAAATATATTATATTATATAGTCCGTGGTGTACACCTTATTATACGAAAAATGATGATGATTGAATTTCCTATTCCAGAGTTGGTCCTTTTGGCTCTAAGATTAATTTCGAATATAAGTACGTGGTTATGTATAGGTATCGTTGTCCAGCACATACGTAGGTACCCACTTTTTAGTGGGTGAGTAATCTTTTGATTTGATTGATTTGGGGCTAGGACGATCTCTATAAGATTTTTTCCAAATATATTTTTGTACCTCAATAATTTAAGAAATAAAAGCATTTCTGAGAATTTACCACCAATCAGTGAAAACATCATTAACACGTTCACTGCAATAGAAGGTCTTAAGACCCCCTGCTAGTACTCCCGGGCTGTGCGGGCAAAAATATTGTGGTTTCGCTCTGGTGCTCTGGTTATAGAATTGTATAGGTAGAAAAGAGTCAAATATATGGTTCGATTTCTATTATAACGTAGAATTTTATGGCACTTTAAAACACGCAGGAGGTCTTAAGGCCCCTCATTGCACTGAGAGTGAAAAGTGTGCGTCCAGTGCGGATAGGGGATCTAAAGACCTCATATAGGTAGTACGGGCTTATCCGCCCCCTCCCGCACATGTCTTTGTCTATGATAGTCGAACTATGACCCAGTGACGTGCACGCGTCTATGAGCAATATACGTAATGTATTGCATTTGCTCGTGAGTCGAAATACGTACATTCTAAGTAGTACTTAAGTGTCAATTGTGTTCAGTGATTAAGTTAAATACCCAAGAAGTGCTGTTGGTCAGTGAGTGATATTAAAAATAAGTATCAAATGTGATGAATCATGTGTCGTGTAAGTAAAAGATGTCGGAGAATTCTACAATTAGCACGAAAAATCATTCGTTTGAAAAAAATGGTGATAAACGAAGAAAATGTGCAGGCTGTTACGAAAATTTGCGCACTACGCTGTCCAGTCGGGAAGCCAATAAAAAAGTTAAGAAAATTAAATCTTACTGCCATGATTGTAACAAGCCACTGTGTCTTAAGTGTTTCTATAACAGTCATATGTGCTTACAGTACATGATAAAGTTTTTTGATTCATCAATAAAATGCATTTTTATTAAGAACATCACTAGAAGTAAATACAAATGTACCTCAAATTCAGTGCTGTAAGAGGTCTGAAAGCCTCCTAATTATTTTTTGTCAATATTCCATATTGTGACATCAGAACTTCTGGCGAAGCCAAAACAAGACAAAACAGTCAAATTTGTGAATTCCATGAGAGAAAAAGCATTTTAATATTCTTGTTCCTTGAGTGGTCTTAAGGCCCCTAACCGCACCGGTGAAATGGTACAGTTAAGGCCTAAGGACCTCTTACAGCACTAGTTGAAAGTTAGCAATATTTTTAGCCTTAAAACATTTTCATCCTTTCGTATATCGATTAGACCAAAGGTGTTTGAAGAACTTTGGATAACAATAGTGCAATTTAAGACAGTGTTTTTGCACCACCCGCTAGACCAGTAAAATTACTGAACGGTACTACGATACGTTCTATTAGCCTAAATGTTTGTGCGAGGTTAAACATAGGTTATTAATATCGAATTTAGCAGGCCCTCAAGTTACATAGACTATTTTTAGATCGCAGTTTGCTTAAACTTATATAGATGTCGTATACAAAGGAAAAAAGTGACCTTGGCCTCCGGTGCCCAGGGCTGGGATCGAACCAGCGTCTTCTGCATTCGCGGTAGAATATTATTTAAAAAAAAATTAGATTTGTTCTTCAGTCGCAGTTTGCTTGTCCAAATTACCACGCAATCCAAATGGCAGACGTTGACCCTTGGCCCTATTTTGTCACGAATTAAAGGTGCTTGTAATGTTATCGGTCAAAAGTTTTTAATAAGTTTTTTGTAACAAATTTAAATATGTCTCTGTTTGAAAACAATTTAACGTCGCTAGCACGTTTTGTACAGGTACTGATATCATCGCGTGTTCATTATACAGGTATGTCAGGTATTGTACATGTAAAACAATTGATTGAGTGAGATATCGGTTAGCTAAACCATATTTCCTGAGCCAGATATTATATTTCTAAAGATCCTTTGGCAAGGCAGGCGCGATCCGCCAAAAAAAGTCATTTTAGTGAGATCCATGCTCAGTATCAGTTGCTGCGCATGCTGCCTTGGTTTTATTTGCATAATTTAGCCCAATTGAGCGCAGTTACTCGGTAAACGTAGAAAAAAATCCAAACTTTTCCTACAATACAAAAAAAGTAGGAAAGTATAGAGAAATGTAAAATATGATTATAATAATTTTTAAAACTTCATCAAAAATCATAGCTGCAGTTGAAATAGACGTGGCCCATCGGAATACGTAAACAAGTCGCTTACAGAGTCGGACTCATAATTCTCATAAGGGTAGATTTAACATAATTATACCAAATAGCTATACTATTCCTACTTCTATCAAGGACATAAAGTGTGTAAGTAGAAATGGTATCAAACTGAAATATTTACTACTACACTGTTCCACAAGCAATACATACGTAATTGGAATATAACTGAATTTCATATACATAGTTCTCAATGTTCTCATATTTTATTCAGTTGAAATTAAGAACGGGTTCAATTCAAGGTCCCTGATTTTATAACCCTGTGAACAATGCCAATATATCTGACATATTGGGATGAAAAGCTGTGACAGTGTAAAATCTAATAATATGATAGAAATCTTTTAACAACAGGTAAGAAGCATTTCGATGGTTAAATGGTGGGTATTACTCGTATCATTAGCGTTGGTGAACTTTTCCTCACACACTGCTCCTCTACCTTGATTATGTTGTGAACGTGTGTTAAATGAGATCACACTAAGATTGTCCAACTCTTAAATAAACTAGCCGAAACATCACCCGTCAACACAGTGAATCCTCCTTTTTGTAAAAGGTCGGCAAGGCGCATGTGACACCACTGGAGTTGCAGGCGTCCATAGACTCCATAGGTTACGGTAGCTGCTTACCATCAGGCGGCCCGTATGCTTGTTTGTCACCGTCGTGGTATAAAAAAAAAATAAGTAAAAAATATATATTTGGAATTCCATCTTTCTTCGTACATCCGTGGCATCTTTGAACCATAATAAAACGTTAAGTCAACGTGTTCCTATATTTTATATTTCGCCTACGCTTGTCACGAATAACGAAAGTTGTTAGGAACATGCAACTAAGACGTTTATATTTTACGCCGCTGATTCATACATGTGTTAAACTTGTTCTGTATGTATGGTTCACGCTGTAACGTTCCGCGTCCTACACTACACTTCCGACACTTCATTTTGTATAAAGCGTCATGTGATCCTCGGAGATCACGTGATGTGGTCTATACAAAATGAAGTGTAGAAAGCCGAACGTTACAGCGTGAACCATTCCTTATTTGTAACTTTGAACATTGATTTATACCTACATGTATATTAAAAAGCTATTTTTTCAAACTTTTTAACCCCAAACGCAATAAGAATGTTATAAGTTTGACCACTATATGTATATATCTGTGTATCTGTCTGTGGCACCGTAGCGCTAAATCGGTTGAACCGATTTAAGAGGCTGACAACACCCGATGACCTTCAAATTGACTTTACTTAAACAGTTTTTTAGCTATAAGTACTTGTTTTGAGAGAGTTAAAAAAATGTTAATATTCATTGTATTTGGAAGAACTTTGTTAATTGCGATACAAGATTGGACGAAATCGGCTCTATAGAAAAAAATAACAAAGTTACATCTTAAAGTTAGCTTTAAACAGTTGTATGTCTTTAGTTTCTTGATTTATACGAGTACGTCTGTTATTAAGGACACAATTATACCACACTAATACAAAAAACTAGATTATTTTATATTTCTCAATTAATGAGTAGCTTTTTAGTAATTCATCATTTTGCAAAATTTGCTATGAGCTCCCATACTAACACAGTGTTTCTCTTTCACTCGCGCTGAAAAAGATAGCGATGGAATTTAGCTGTCGTCATCCCCTTAAATGCAGTTTTTTTATTTAAAAGCTTAGACATGTTTTATCAAAACCAGCTCCGCTATTTTTGGGGTTTTCCTAATTTTAGTCAAAATAGGTATATAAATGTAGCCACAATTACATTAAGTACATTAGAATTATGTAGCCAATAGATTAGGAAAAATGTACAAGATAAGTAGAAAAATTATCCCAAGATATACGATTTCAAGCTCACATGGTCATTCACTTTCATGTATACCCACAATATTTCCTAAAATAAGAAGACTGTTAGTTTTAGAGGAGCGGCGCATCCTGATACAGGTTTATTCACCTAATAGGAAGTCCCAACCACTGATGGCAATTTGTAGAATAAGCTTAATAAGGAAATAAATATTTTTTTCATATTTCATTTTCATTTTTTCATTCACATTATTCGCTACGGTGTGAGGGTAGACTACAACTAAAACTCGCCACAACGTCAGTTACCCCGTGATGATGGCGCAAGCAACTGTGCTGAAATATCGGGTACTCAAAAACTCTAATACACATGGTAAATACCCCGTTACAAATAATATATGTAGTTATCCCATGATTGCGACTACGGGAAAATAATCACGGCAGAAGTATTATTTAGATGTGATGTTAAGGAAACTGGTTAAAAGCTGATCATATTATTATTATGGAATAAATAGACCAGTCGATTTATCCGATAGTGGAGAATTCAAACTATTTATGCCTAGGCGCCCACAGGCTAATTAGGCAGATTTCTAAAAAACTGTTTTATGTCCGGGGGTTGTAGGATTGACTCGTTCTTCGCCGTACAGATTGGCATAGCAATTCAGAGGGGGAACGCAGCCAGTCTTATGTAACCTTGTAACCTTATGTATGTAATCTTCCCCAGGGTTCGGACCTCGGCGACCTCTCTAAATCTGTGTTTTCTGTTAGTTTTAATTTTCGAACGAACGGAGCGTAAGAGAACTGAAGTTCTTACAGACAACTTCGAACAGTTTGGACATAACGGAACTGTCAGCTGGCTACCTAGACGTCCCTGCATTTCGATAGCTTTTTGATTTTGAATAGTTGTTCCGCGATAACTTTAGTAACGTTATTCTGATCTTTATGAAATTGGTTGGGGTTGTAGCAGAGATCATATCAATATAATTTGAAAGTTCGTATATGAGCAGGATCGATCAACGGGTTATGGAGCTAGAAGGCGCAAAAATCGCTTCAAGGGTCTCGTTATATTGGTCAATTCATTTGCAAGGAAATCGCGAGTTTTCAGTTCGAAGCGGATTACTAGTGTATGTATATAATTTTAAACTAGTATTAGGTAATATTTTATTATATTAAACGGCGTTAGTTAAGTTTTTTTTCGGTTTAAAATTAATAAAAAAGAAGTTAAGAGCTGTAATTTATGCAATGTTTTACAATAGGGGTTCTCTTTGGGCTTCCCCCTTAAGTCATTTAGCAAGTAACTGTCTAGACTCATGGCAATATTAAACACAACGACTATATCAACCGCTTTCGTGACCCAAATTGCCCAGAAATACAAATTTTATTCAACCTTAAATTACTTCTAGAGCCTGCACCATTCCGAAGGATATTCCACAATTTCGTAACAGACCCTTGTAGTTTCAACTTTGAGTTTAGTCACTACGTAGCACGGTTGCTTTTCAAATAACAGAACATTGTTAGTTGGGAGTTTGTGGCACTAACTCGGCGATGTTATTATATAACTGGGTATAGTCCGACTACCAATTACAAGCAGTTAAGTGAAGAAATTTACATGGCGAGTTTCCTTGTTATAGGTGTACTTATTAATGGAAATAATCGATGCTTATGGCAGTCGTGTTTTATAAAATACCAGGTTGAACTTTTCGGAATTACGCATTCATAGGCTTTTATTTTTACCATTTTCATAGTTGAACAAAACAAGGGATAAAATGCATCCATTACCGGCGAGATATACTTATTGGTGCTCAAGTGCAGTCAAATAAATGTCTTTCATACGAGTTCAACACTCTACTTTTCATTTCCATCCCTTTTCTTTCCCTAGGCTCACTTACTAAAATCTTAGTAGGTATACGTATTGTGTAATGTGGCATAAGGACCTAATATTGTAAAAGCTTGGGCGACACAGATCCTCGTGTGGGAATATTTTATGTGTAACATAACCCAAATTAACTCTTAATGAAGTTTCTAACGACGGACATGAAAGTTATAATTTAATCAACATAAAAAAATATAAGAATATTTCCCTGTATTTTAAACTAGCTTACTAGTTTCATCCTGCTAATAAAGGTACTTCAAAATGAGTCCAAGAAAAATGAAACAAAAGGTTGAAAAGCGATTAAACTTCAGAAAAGTATAAAACTTTAATAAGAAGAGCGGATCAGCTTTGAATTAAACCACGATTAAACTCTTAAACTTAATCGTTTAGCGCCAATGTTTATTTATACTATAAAACAAAGTCGTGTCGGTTAAACCATTTATTTATAACTCAAGAACGGCGGAATCGATTTCCATGATGTTTGTTTTTTTAGATTTGAATAGCAGAATTTTGAATAACTGTCCATGTATTGGAGACATAAAAAAAATAGTTGGCGGTACGATTTTCGCCGGGTCAGCTGGGGCCCATTTCTCAAAAGCTTGTAATACAAGCGGAAGTCCCTTTCTAGCAAAAGATGTTGAAAAGTGACATCCGCTTGTATTACAAGTTACAACCTTTTGAGAAACGGGCCCCTGGTCCTAAATAATTCCAAATAAGTTGCGCCGGCATAGCATGTATATCGGTCAGTAGCAAGAACCGTACAATACCTGAACTAACCGTGATTTAAGTAAACGCAACGTCATTAACGGATCAGGTGGCTTAGCCCACATAGCAATCGTTAATGCTCCGTGCCGCAGCGTAAGTCATCTCTCTCTATCACTCTTCCATATTAGTGTGACAGTGACAGTTGTGTTTCGTTCGCTACGGAGCGTAAACGATTGGCACGTT
This sequence comes from Pammene aurita, assembly GCA_947086415.1. Classification (NCBI taxonomy): domain Eukaryota; kingdom Metazoa; phylum Arthropoda; class Insecta; order Lepidoptera; family Tortricidae; genus Pammene; species Pammene aurita. The sequence goes on from OX352294.1 coordinate 11,461,978, forward strand.
GGCTAGGCCTTCTGGTCAGTTCTACAGACGTCGCTGCGGGACCTAATACCAAAAACAGAGGTACACTTTGATTAAAGCTAGTTAAAACTTGAGAGATAGTTTTTATCCGTTTGAAATTCTACCTTATCGCGAACAAAATAAAGTCGATATTTAAAACACTGCACCAAATAGTGTCATGCTTGTAATGATCACGACAACAAGGAAGAAAATCAAATGTATAAAAATCATGTGTCAATCGTAAACTAAAGATGATCGCAGTGTATAACACAGAACTTTTGAAAAACGTGATTTTGTACAGACATTGTAAGTTCAGGTATTACATGGTCTTTACAGATGACCCAGGATATCAAAAGCAAAAGCTGCATACAATTGTGCAACTTCTAACTCGTGGCATCGCGACTAACTAACTCAAGTTTTTTGGAAAACAGCTGCTGGGTCATTCAGAGAGAATGATACCTACTGTATATTTGTACTCTAGCTTTCATCATCAACCTCCTAGCGTTTGTCCCGGCTTTCGCCACGTCTCAATTGAGCTGGTGTTCCACTTGGCAACCTTATCCCATAAATTGATGTAGGCACTAGTTTTTACGAAAGTGCCTGCCGTCTGATCAGGGAATCTCTTTAAATTAAAGGGTCGGTGGTAACGAGCATGTAAGACCTCTGATTGTTATTAGTACCAATACTTTAATTACATTCAAATTTCGAACATCTTCTGGAATCGGTATACCAGAAGACGTTTGAAATTTGAATGTAATTAAAGTATCGGTCATCTAAAGTAAATTTTATATTATATAGTCCGTGGTGTACACCTTATTATACGAAAAATGATGATGATGGAATTTCCTTTTGCAGAGTTGGTCCTTTTGGCTCTAAGATTAATTTCTGAAGGGAAGCCCATCTTTATGATGCAATTTTTTAAGTGGTGGGGATGTGCCCTTAAAAATTCATTCATGATAAAAAAAGTTTAGCTGTATAGTTGACTTTGGTATCATTTTCGTATAAAAAATTAATGCTTAAATTATTTCTGATATTTTTATTATAAATTTTCGTGTAAAAATGTCGAATATAATAAAGTTTTCGAAAATGTGTCTTACATTTTTTTATGAATTTTAAGGTTTAAAATTTAAAAAAAAAAGATATTCTATTAATAGTCCTTTTACTAATTAAGTATACATGTCGCAGGGAAATGATTAAAACAGAGATTTGAACAAATCTCTAAGGGATATGATCAAATTACGCAGGATGTTAAAATGGAGACTCCATATCATCATTTCCCTAGAAACAATCAGTCTTTTCACCAAATCACTGACTCTGTTTAGTGGAAAGACAAAATCGGCCAATAACCGCGATACGCTTTTTCATTTCACTAGATTTGTTTAGGAAATTGACAAAATCCCTAACTACGACAGTAAGTTGACGAAACGAACTCAATAAGTCAGCTAGTTTTATCATTTCGCTAAACGAGTTTAGTGAAATAATAAAATCTCAACTGGAAGATGGTATATGGTGATTTGATTAAATCTCTTAACTGATTTAGTGAAATGACGAAAGCAAGTGCCAAATACAACATTTTACTGTAAAGCGATTTGATCAAATCTCTGACTAGATATAGTGAAACAGATATTAAAACAGAGATTTTAACAAATCTCTAAGGGATATGATCAAATCACGCAGGATGTTAAAATGGAGAATCCATATCATCATTTCCCTAGAAAATTTAGTCATTTCACCAAATCACTGACTCTGTTTAGTGGAAAGACATAATTGGAAGGTGCCTTATTTGTGAAAATCCAGTGCATGCTCGTGGTCACTATAAGATGTTGTTAGATTAGCTAATTACGTAATAACTTAAGACAGAAGGTCCCTTAAGTAGGGACTGAATAAATCAACCGAATTGGTATTACATGGATCTCACGACTTTTTACGGTCGAAGAATTGAATTTCGAGACTTGTTTTTTTTACAAGTTTTGTTTTTTATGGCATAAACAACTTTGATACCTGCTTTTGACATTTTATGTAACAATTTCACGTAATTTAGTCTATATTTTCAAGTCATATCTTCAATCTTTCTTTCGTATATGTTCAAAAATTTTGCTGCATTTTCCCTCTCAGCTCTAATATTGCTTTCTTTTTGACAAAATTGGCATTTAACAACTAAGCTTTGACCTTCCTCTCCAACAGTACTTCCACATGTTGCATGCACTGGATGTTCACAAATACTGCACCGGCCGATTTTGTCTTTCCACTGAACAGAGTTAGTGATTTGGTGAAATGACTGATTTTTTCTAGGGAAATGATGATATGGATTTTCCAATTTAACATCCTGCGTGATTTGATCATATCCCTTAGAGATTTGTTAAAATCTCTGATTTAATATCTGTTTCACTTTATCTAGTCAGCGCTTTGATAAAATCGTTTAACTGTAAAGTAAAATATTGTATTCGGTACTTCCTTTCGTCATTTCACTAAATCAGTTCAGAGATTTAATCAAATCACCATATACCATCTTCCAGTTGAGACTTTATCATTTCACTAAACTTGTTTAGCGAAATGATAAAACTAGTTGACTTTTTGAGTTCGTTTCATCAACTTACTGTAGTGGTTAGGGATTTAGTCAAATTCCTAAACAAATCTAGTGAAATGAAAAAGCGTGTCACGTTTTTTGGCCGATTTTGTCTCCCCACTAAACAGAGTCAGTGATTTGGTGAAATTACTGAATTTTTCTAGGGAAATGATGATATGGAGTCTCCATTTTAACATCCTGCGTGATTTGATCATATCCCTTAGAGATTTGTTAAAATCTCTGATTTAATATCTGTTTCACTTTATCTAGTCAGAGCTTTGATAAAATCGTTTAACTGTAAAGTAAAATATTGTATTCGGTACTTCCTTTCGTCATTTCACTAAATCAGTTCAGAGATTTAATCAAATCACCATATTCTATCTTCCAGTTGAGACTTTATCATTTCACTAAACTTGTTTAGCGAAATGATAAAACTAGTTGACTTTTTGAGTTCGTTTCATCAACTTACTGTAGTGGTTAGGGATTTTGTCAAATTCCTAAACAAATCTAGTGAAATGAAAAAGCGTGTCACGTTTTTTGGCCGATTTTGTCTCCCCACTAAACAGAGTCAGTGATTTGGTGAAATTACTGAATTTTTCTAGGGAAATGATGATATGGAGTCTCCATTTTAACATCCTGCGTGATTTGATCATATCCCTTAGAGATTTGTTAAAATCTCTGATTTAATATCTGTTTCACTTTATCTAGTCAGAGCTTTGATAAAATCGTTTAACTGTAAAGTAAAATATTGTATTCGGTACTTCCTTTCGTCATTTCACTAAATCAGTTCAGAGATTTAATCAAATCACCATATTCTATCTTCCAGTTGAGACTTTATCATTTCACTAAACTTGTTTAGCGAAATGATAAAACTAGTTGACTTTTTGAGTTCGTTTCATCAACTTACTGTAGTGGTTAGGGATTTTGTCAAATTCCTAAACAAATCTAGTGAAATGAAAAAGCGTGTCACGTTTTTTGGCCGATTTTGTCTCCCCACTAAACAGAGTCAGTGATTTGGTGAAATTACTGAATTTTTCTAGGGAAATGATGATATAGAGTCTCCATTTTAACATCCTGCGTGATTTGATCATATTCCTTAGAGATTTGTTCAAATCTCTGTTTTAATCATTTCCCTGCGACATACATACAATATATTTTTAAGAGTAATGTGAACGAAAAAAAAATTCTAGTCCCGGTACCAAAAGCTTGAAAATAAAAATTACCTATCTAGTCGAGTTTGGTGTCCTTTTCATATAAAATAAAGACGCTTAATTAATTTATGATATCTGGGGGCACGGTAGTGCCCCCGCCAACTCGAGCAAAACAAACAACAAAGGCACGGCTGTACCATTCTTTTCCCGAAGCCATTCAGTCTATTTTCGACCCCCCTCTAATTCTGTTGTCGATAAAACTAGAAATCTGAAATGTCTGTGAAAAAAAGGCCACAACAAAAGGAAGATATTTTCCCAAGATGATTGAATTTCAAGGTCGCTCGAATGGGCAAGAATGATAGAGAGGCAAATAATCAGTTTTTAAATTTTTATTTTATATTCAATGTAGTTTTCATTAAAAGTACTTATCTCTTCACTGTCATTAATTTTTCCATATTTTTTAGACCCACGGTTTAAAAGTTACAGGATGGGACGCACTTTTTAAAACGTTCGGAACTATTATCTACGAAACAATTGATATTATCAAAAAAATGTTTTAGAAGACCCCTATTGTTTATTAGAGACCTTATTCTATGACACTCCACACAATAGGGTTGGAGGTAAAAAAAAAATCACCCCCTATTTCATGCATGTGCACGGGTGGTACATACTCTAAAAACGATTCAAGGTCCCTGATTGTATGACCCTGTGAACAACGCCAATATATCTGACACAAACAAAAAAGTGCCTCTAAGTTGCTAATACTAGCCAGTCTATAGACACATCTCCTGCCAGATTATAGAGTCAAATGGGTCCTTTTGTTCATCAGATAAGCGACTAGAATAACAACATCCCTGCAAGGTAACGAGAGATCTAATTGAACTACACGTGAATCTTGTTAGAGGTCGTCTAGTTCCCGACGAACATTGGGTTATGTAACTTGGGAGCGATATATGTGCCGATGAATTGTAGATGTGCCGATAGGTTCAAGTTTAGGTTTAGGCAGTTAGCGAGCCGAACTGTGTTTAGCATACATATACACAGAATATGTAGCTACGTACGTCGATGTACGTACGTAAGCAATTTATAGCCTTCGTAGCTGCAGGTCCTGGTTTTGAATCCCAGTAAGCGTATATATTTGTGTTTGTCACGAACATTTGTTCGAAAGTTATTGCCTACGAATATAAGTACGTGGTTATGTATAGGTATCGTTGTCCAGCACATACGTAGGTGGGTATAGACCCACTTTTTAGTGGGTGAGTAATCTTTTGATTTGATTGATTTGGGGCTAGGACGATCTCTATAAGATTTTTTCCAAATATATTTTTGTACCTCAATAATTTAAGAAATAAAAGCATTTCTGAGAATTTACCACCAATCAGTGAAAACATCATTAACACGTTCACTGCAATAGAAGGTCTTAAGACCCCCTGCTAGTACTCCCGGGCTGTGCGGGCAAAAATATTGTGGTTTCGCTCTGGTGCTCTGGTTATAGAATTGTATAGGTAGAAAAGAGTCAAATATATGGTTCGATTTCTATTATAACTTAGAATTTTTTGGCACTTTAAAACACGCAGGAGGTCTTAAGGCCCCTCATTGCACTGAGAGTGAAAAGTGTTAAGTGTCAATTGTGTTCAGTGATTAAGTTAAATACCCAAGAAGTGCTGTTGGTCAGTGAGTGATATTAAAAATAAGTATCAAATGTGATGAATCATGTGTCGTGTAAGTAAAAGATGTCGGAGAATTCTACAGTTAGCACGAAAAATCATTCGTTTGAAAAAATGGTGATAAACGAAGAAAATGTGCAGGCTGTTACGAAAATTTGCGCACTACGCTGTCCAGTCGGGAAGCCAATAAAAAAGTTAAGAAAATTAAATCTTACTGCCATGATTGTAACAAGCCACTGTGTCTTAAATGTTTCTATAACAGTCATATGTGCTTACAGTACATGATAAAGTTTTTTGATTCATCGATAAAATGCATTTTTATTAAGAACATCACTAGAAGTAAATACAAATGTACCTCAAATTCAGTGCTGTAAGAGGTCTGAAAGCCTCCTAATTATTTTTTGTCAATATTCCATATTGTGACATCAGAACTTCTGGCGAAGCCAAAACAAGACAAAACAGTCAAATTTGTGAATTCCATGAGAGAAAAATCATTTTAATATTCTTGTTCCTTGAGTGGTCTTAAGGCCCCTAACCGCACCGGTGAAATGGTACAGTTAAGGCCTACGGACCTCTTACAGCAGTAGTTGAAAGTTAGCAAAATTTTTAGCCGCAGTGAACGTGTTAAAACATTTTCATCCTTTCGTATATCGATTAGACCAAAGGTGTTTGAAGAACTTTGGATAACAATAGTGCAATTTAAATTTTTTTGCACCACCCGCTAGACCACTAAAATTACTGAACGTATCGTACATTAGCCTAAATGTTTGTGCGAGGTTAAACATAGGTTATCAATATCGAATTTAGCAGGCCCTCAAGTTACATAGACTATTTTTAGATCGCAGTTTGCTTAAACTTATATAGATGTCATATACAAAGGAAAAAAGTGACCTTGGCCTCCGGTGCCCAGGGCTGGGATCGAACCAGCGTCTTCTGCATTCGCGGCAGAATATTAATTAAAAAAATAATTTGATTTGTTCTTCAGTCGCAGTTTGCTTGTCCAAATTACCACGCAATCCAAATGGCAGACGTTGACCTTTGGCCCTATTTTGTCACAAATTAAAGGTGCTTGTAATGTTATCGGTCAAAAGTTTTTAATAAGTTTTTTGTAACAAATTTAAATATGTCTCTGTTTGAAAACAATTAAACGTCGCTAGCACGTTTTGTACAGGTACTGATATCATCGCGTGTTCATTATACAGGTATGTCAGGTGTTGTACATGTAAAACAATTGATTGAGTGAGATATCGGTTAGCTAAACCATATTTCCTGAACCAGATATTATATTTCTAGACCCTTTGGCAAAGCAGGCGCGATCCGCCAAAAAAAGTCAGTTTAGTGAGATCCATGCTCAGTATCAGTTGCTGCGCATGCTGCCTTGGTTTTATTTGCATAATTTAGCCCAATTGAGCGCAGTGACTCGGTAAACGTAGAAAAAAATCCAAACTTTTCCTACAATACAAAAAAAGTAGGAAAGTATAGAGAAATGTAAAATATGATTATAATAATTTTTAAAACTTCATCAAAAATCATAGTTGCAGTTGAAATAGACGTAGCCTATCGGAATACGTAAACAAGTCGCTTACAGAGTCGGACTCATAATTCTCATAAGGGTAGATTTAACATAATTATACCAATAAGGTATACTATTCCTACTTCTATCAAGGACATAAAGTGTGTAAGTAGAAATAGTATCAAACTGAAATATTTACTACTACACTGTTCCACAAGCAATACATACGTAATTGGAATATAACTGAATTTCATATACATAGTTCTCAATGTTCTCATATTCTATTCAGTTGAAATTAAGAACGGGTTCAATTCAAGGTCCCTGATTTTATAACCCTGTGAACCCAATATATCTGACATATTGGGATGAAAAGCTGTGACAGTGTAAAATCTAATAATATGATAGAAATCTTTTAACAACAGGTAAGAAGCATTTCGGTGGTTAAATGGTGGGTATTACTCGTATCATTAGCGTTGGACAACTTTTCCTCACACACTGCTCCTCTACCTTGATTATGTTGTGAATGTGTTTGTGTTAAATGAGATCACACTAAGATTGTCCAACTCTTAAATAAACTAGCCGAAACATCACCCGTCAACACAGTGAATCCTCCTTTTTGTAAAAGGTCGGCAAGGCGCATGTGACACCACTGGAGTTGCAGGCGACCATAGACTCCATAGGTTACGGTAGCTGCTTACCATCAGGCGGCCCGTATACTTGTTTGTCACCGTCGTGGTATAAAAAAAAAATAAGTAAAAAATATATATTTGGAATTCCATCTTTCTTCGTACATCCGTGGCATCTTTGAACCATAATAAAACGTTAAGTTAACGTGTTCCTATATTTTATATTTCGCCTACGCTTGTCACGAATAACGAAAGTTGTTAGGAACATGCAACTAAGACGTTTATATTTTACGCCGCTGATTCATACATAAACTTGTTCTGTATGTATGGTTCACGGTGTAACGTTCCGCGTCCTACACTACACTTCCGACACTTCATTTTGTATAAAGCGTCATGTGATCCTCGGAGATCACGTGATGTGGTCTATACAAAATGAAGTGTAGAAAGCCGAACGTTACAGCGTGAACCATTCCTTATTTGTAACTTTGAACATTGATTTATACCTACATGTATATTAAAAAGCTATTTTTTCAAACTTTTTAACCCCAAACGCAATAAGAATGTTGTAAGTTTGACCACTATATGTATATATCTGTGTATCTGTCTGTGGCACCGTAGCGCTAAATCGGTTGAACCGATTTAAGAGGCTGACAACACCCGATGACCTTCAAATTGACTTTACTTAAACAGTTTTTTAGCTATAAGTACTTGTTTTGAGAGAGTTAAAAAAATGTTAATATTCATTGTATTTGGAAGAACTTTGTTAATTGCGATACAAGATTGGACGAAATCGGCTCGATAGAAAAAAATAACAAAGTTACATCTTAAAATTAGCTTTAAACAGTTGTATGTCTTTAGTTTCTTGATTTATACGAGTACGTCTGTTATTAAGGACACAATTCTACCACACTAATACAAAAAACTAGATTATTTTATATTTCTCAATTAATGCGTAGCTTTTTAGTAATTCATCATTTTGCAAAATTTGCTATGAGCTCACATACTATCACAGTGTTTCTCTTTCACTCGCGCTGAAAAAGATAGCGATGGAATTTAGCTGTTGTCATCCCCTTAAATGCAGTTTTTTTATTTAAGCTTAGACATGTTTTATCAAAACCTGCTCCGCTATTTTTGGGGTTTTCCTAATTTTAGTCAAAATAGGTATATGTAGCCACAATTACATTAAGTACATAAGAATTATGTAGCCAATAGATTAGGAAAAATGTACAAGATAAGTAGAAAAATTATCCCAAGATATACGATTTCAAGCTCTCATGGTCATTCACTTTCATGTATACCTACATATATTTCCTAAAATAAGAAGACTGTTAGTTTTAGAGGAGCGGGGCATCCTGATACAGGTTCATTCACCTAATAGGAAGTCCCAACCACTGATGGCAATTTGTAGAATAAGCTTAATAAGGAAAGAAATATTTTTTTCATACTTCATTTTCGTTTTTTCATTCACATTATTCGCTACGGTGTGAGGGTAGACTACAACTAAAACTCGCCGCAACGTCAGTTACCCCGTGATGATGGCGCAAGCAACTGTGCTGAAATATCGGGTACTCAATAGTAGTTTATGTATCTGTTACGTAATAAGGGTCCTTAAAACATGAGTGTGGTTTTATGAAATGAGCCGCAGGCGAATTTCATAATAAGATCACACGAGTGTTTTAAGGCCTAATTATGTACAGTTGCATACACTGCTTTATCTACACTCATATTATTTATTCTAAGTGTCTTATTTGGAAACCATAGAATGGCCGCCATTGCACCGCAACCATGGCCAACTCTCGTGTGCCGGCGGTCGCGCGGGCGCGTGTCGGGCTGTCGGCGGATCCCCGGGAGGGTGCAGGTGTACATTATGTTATCAAAACTCATAGCACATCAATAATTGAGCATGAAAAGTTAAAATTACGTTACTGCTACGGATAAACAGCTTATCATAGTAAAATCGGTCGTGGTAATGCTAGCCATTGCCTACCGTTTTCGAACACGTTTTAGAGAACTTACAATATAAGTGTAGATAAAAACTCTAATATACTTGGTAAATACCCCGTTACAAATAATAGTTATCCCATGATTGCGACTAGGGAAAATAATCACGGCAGAAGTATTATTTAGATGTGATGTTAAGGAAACTGGTTAAAAGCTGATCATATTATTATTATGGAATAAATAGACCAGTCGATTTATCCGATAGTGGAGAATTCAAACTATTTATACCTAGGCGCCCACAGGCAGATTTCTAAAAAACTGTTTTATATCACCGGGGGTTGTAGGATTGACTCGTTCTTCGCCGTACGAATTGGAATAGCAATTCAGAGGGGAGACGCAGCCAGTCTTATGTAACCTTGAAACCTTATGTATGTAATCTTCCCCAGGGTTCGGACCTCAGCGACCTCTCTAAATCTGTGTTTTCTATTAGTTTTAATTTTCGAATGAGCGGAGCGTAAGCGAACTGAAGTTCTTACAGAAAACTTCGAACAGTTCGGATTCGGATGCAACGAAACTGTCAGCTGGCTACCTAGACGACCCTGCATTTCGATGACTTTTTAATTTTGAATAGTTATTCCGCGATAACTTTAGTAACGTTATTCTGATCTTTATGAAATTGGTTGGGGTTGTAGCAGAGATCATATCAATATAATTTGAAAGTTCGTATATATATGAGCAGGATCGATCAACGGGTTATGGAGCTAGAAGGCGCAACAAATCGCTTCAAAGGTCTCGTTATATTGGTCAATTAATTTGCAAGGAAATCGCGAGTTTTCAGTTCGAAGCGGATTACTAGTGTATGTACATAATTTTAAACTAGTATTAGGTAATATTTTATTATATTAAACGGCGTTAGTTAAGTTTTTTTTCGGTTCAAAATTAATAAAACTATTTAAAAAAGAAGTTAAAAGTTGTATTTTGCAATGTTTTACAATAGGGGTTCTCCTTGGGCTTCCCCCTTGAGTCATTTAGCAAGTAACTGTCTAGACTCCTAGCAATATTAAACACAACGACTATATCAACCGCTTTCGTGACCCAAATTGCCCAGACATACAAATTTTATTCAACCTTAAATTACTACTAGAGCCTGCACCATTCCGAAGGATATTCCATAATTTCGTAACAGACCCTTGTAGTTTCAACTTTGAGTTTAGTCACTACGTAGCACGGTTGCTTTTCAAATAACAGAACATTGTTAGTTGGGAGTTTGTGGCACTAACTCGGCGATGTTATTATAACTGGGTATAGTCCGACTACCAATTACAAGCAGTTAACCCTTAGGTGCATGATTTAATTTTTTTTTGCAAAAAAAATATATGTGATTAGAAAATGTACGTCAATGATGGAAAAAAATAGTAAAAAAAATCATAGTCATATTTTAATATTTTTTTTAATGAAAAATCCCTTGGTATCATAATTGATACTCCATGGAGTGTGCACTAAAAAAATTCTTCTTTTAAAATAATTAAATATTAGATAATTAACTTTATAAATAGAATTTAAACAATCAGAAAAAACGTAAACTACAAATGGAAGTATTTAAAACAAGTAGAGTTTTTGTTTGAGCATAAAAACACTACACTTATTGTACTCGACATTTCACCCTTTCATTCCCCTTTATAAAAAATTACAGTGGAATTGGGTCCCTGTATAAAATTTTTTTTCTTCTGTTATATTTGTAAGTTCTTCTTCTGCCTCCTCTTCCTCAAGAGCTACTTGCAGTTCTTCGAGCGTTGGATAAAACTCGAGATCATCTCCGTCAGAATCGGCATCGTCTTCCGATATTTCTCCACTTTCTTACTGTGCCAACCATTCTTCTATGTCCTTATATTTTAATACTCTATAACGAACCATGCTATATAAATTATAAAAACTCGTATACATACCCAAACTACATGCCAAATATTAGTACAATACAAACAAACACAAAAAATGTCATAAACCGTGCGAGTAGAAAAATAGAGCAGACCGCATGGAGTATCATTTTTGATACCACGAAAAAAGGCGCTATCACATGGAGTATCATTTTTGATACCAACTTAAAACTCAAAAAAAAATTTCAAAGAATACATATCTAACAAAAATGCATATTATGTAATATAACTATAGATACAAAACTTATTTGTACATTTTTTCCCATTCAAAATATCACGGGATTCACCAGATAAACAAAGATTAAAACTTGCAAATTTCATTATCGCAAAAAGTAACCGGACAATTGACAGTTTTGACGTTTAGTATAAAAATGGATGCACTATGGTTGCCAGTTTTTTTTTTCTTATTAGTATTGGAGCAAAGGTAACTAACTTCGGTCAATAGACCACGATGATAAAAAAAATATGAATGTTGGTGCGCAGAAAAGACAAGGTATCATTTTTGATACCGTATGCACTTAAGGGTTAAGTGAAGAAATTTACATGGCGAGTTTCCTTGTTATAGATGTATTAATGAAAGTAATCGATGCTTATGGCAGTCGTATTTTATAAAATACCAGGTGGAATTTTTCGGAATTACGCATTCATAGGATTTTATTTTTACCATTTTCATAGTTGAATAGTAGACGTTCCTTTGTTGAACAAAACAAGGGTAAAATGCATCAATTACCGGCGAGATATACTTATTGGTGCTCAAGCGCAGTCAAATAAATGTTTTTCATACGACTTCAACACTCTACTTTTCATTTCGAATTCGATGAAAGTAAAATATATATGTAGGTAGGTAACTAAGCAAAAACTTGTATTAAAATGTTTTGTAACATCGAGATTTTAAAATTAACATGTATATTATTCAATAAGTACATTTTAATAGAACTTTCACCGTTAACGTAAAAATAAAAGTGGACCATAGAAGCTACGTAATGGAAAGGGCCAGTAGCAACAGGGAAGAGAAAGATCGGTAAACCAAAAACACGGTGGGCTGATGATATAAAAGACAGCAGGAAGTACCTCGATAAACCAAGGACAATGAAGGGAAGCATAGCAATCTGGAGGAGCCATATTTTGCAAACCACCAACCAACAACAACCAACTAATAACATATATAAATTAAAAATAACTTGTAAGTACCTACTAATATAAAACGAACAACAAATTTGAAATATATCTTAGAAATATGGAAAGAAACGGCTTATTATTATCATTTATTATTATAATCGTAAAAATAAAAACATACATGAAAAGTTAAACGTTTTAACGTTTTTTTTTTAACTTTTAAAGACAGTGTGTTATTTCCTGGACGGAAACAACACACTGTCTTAATTAATAATAAGGATGCATAATGGAGGTCGTATTTGATGCCTATGGAAGAAGTTTTTTGAACATAACTAAAAAATGGGTAATCCGATGATGTTCAAAATCATTTTCGTAGAAATGTTTATACTTTTAGACTTTGCTTACGGACTCAATTTTTCTGATTTTCGAAGCGATTATTTCTGAAACTATTAACTTAAAAACTTAATCACAAAATGTTCAAGAAACTTCGATTTTATTTTTAAAGACCTATCGAGTGATGTGCAACATGTTGATATTTGGTAAAAAAAAAAATTGAGTTAAATGTATGGAGCGCCCCTCAAAAAATATTGTTTTCTGCAATTTAACTACATGACTAAATAGCGGCATAGAAAATACACCGCATGTCAAAATTTCATTAAGATACTCCGAGTAAAATGGCTGTGACATACGGACGGACGGACAGGCGGACATGACGAAACTATAAGGGTTCCGTTTCTGCTATTTTGATTACAGAAGCCTAAAAAGAGCATAGTCAGAAATATTTTAAACTGTTGTTTATGGAATGCTAACTTTATTGCATGTCTAACTTTGCGAGTTCAGAAGTTGAAATGAGAAATCGTTTTATATTTACCATTTGAATATTAGAGCTAATATTTATTTTTTACCAGATTTTGCACTATAGACAAGGGATTAATTTTAAATTAAACAAAATGAGGTCGAATAGATATAAACAAACACCGGGTTAAGAAGAACCCGAGTACTTATGTTTTATACTTGTATGTACTATTTCTCTTAATAAATATAAATAAATATTACGGGACAATCTTACACAAATCGACCTAGGTCCACGGTAAGCTCATTAAGGCTTGTGTTATGGGTACTAGACGACGATATATATAATATATAGATAAATACTTACTTACATAGAAAATATCCATATCTCAGGAACAAATATCTGTGATAAGCACACAAATAAATGCCCTTACCAGGATTTGAACCCGGGACCTCCTGCTTCGTAGGCAGGGTCACTTCACTACCGACTGGGCTAGGAGGCCGTTTAAATCTATAGGTCCCCTATGCTACTGCACTCAAAGTGTTCGAAATCCAGCTGATATATTATAAAGATTTACGAGAACTTGTTAGATGAAGGCAAACTACTTATATATACAAAAAATATACATAGGTATCAGCTGATGAGCGAAAATAAACAAAGTTTTCATTTGAACCCGGCGCAGAGCAAATAAAAAGTTTTTCTGGCGTTTTTAAATTTTGCTCGTCTATTAAATAAACGGTAGCACAAAACCAAGCTGCCCGTTCCATAATCTAGTTTGGCCAGTAGCTGTTTATTTCGTTTTTGCTACTTTGCCGCAGTATTTTGTAAGTCGGAAGGAAGTGGGCGAAAGCAGGGTAGGAAAAAACGTCACTGGCGGTGTTAGTAGCCTGAAACAAACTGTTAGGACTCTAGAATGATTTAAACCATGATTTATATATACTTATTTATTTAGAAATACTTTGGGTACTTTCCTGATTTTATTTGCATAGCTAGCCTACAATAAACCTTTTTAACGTAAAAAGAACCCACTAAATGCATATTTCTTGTGCGTACCATACATGTCAGCCAAAAAATAAAACAATTAGGTACCTCAGGTTACTTTTTTTTCTACAACGGTGGCAAACAAGCATACAGCCCGCCTAATGGTAAGCAGTTACCGTATCATATGGACGCCAGCAACCCCAGAGGATTCACATGCGTGTTGCGTACCCTTTAAGAACCTATACACTCCTTTTTAGGGTTCCGTAGTCAACTAGGAACCCTTATAGTTTCGCCATGTCTGCCCGTCCGTCCGTCCGCGGATAATCTCAGTGACTGTTAGCACTAGAAAGCTGAAATTTGGTACTAATATGTATATCAATCACGCCGACAAAGTGGTAAAATAAAAAGTGGTTTTTTTTTTTATTAGGGTACCTCCCCTATTCGTAAAGTGGGGAGTGATTTTTTTTTTCATTTCAACCCTAACGTGTGATATATTATTGGATAGGTATTTAAAAATGAACAGGGGTTTCCTAAAGTCATTTTTCGATAATGTAAATATTTTCGGAAATAATCGCTCCAGAAGTAAAAAAATATGCGTCCCCCCCCTCTAACTTTTGAACCATAAGTTTTAAAAATATGAAAAAAATCTCAAAAGTAGAACTTTCTAGGAAAATTATTTTGATTTTGATAGGATGAATAGTTTTTGAAAAAAAAATACAAAATAATTTCTGAACTAAGTTTGTAATTTAACCGTATAAGCAGGTGTTTATTGTACCTGTAATTTCTACAAAATTACAATGAAATGACGTGCTTTCAAATAAAGTAAAAACGGTGAAAATCGGTTCACGCAATAAAGAATTATCCCATTAAAATCATCTTCCATACTTTATGCTCGCGCGCAATAGTTTACTTAATTTGCCGATAGATGTCGCTGTACGTGGAACTCTCATATCATATCCTACATGGCGGTGTTATTAACTCTTAAGTGGGGACACTTACTGTGACGGACGGAAAACTACGGAACCCTACAGTGAGCGTGGCCCGACACGCTCTTGGCCGGTTTTTTAAGAACCTCATACAGTAGCCCGCTGGGAAAACCTCGACAGGGAGTTCATTCCATAGGTGCGCGACCCCTTAGGGTCCAGGGTGTGAGGATGAACACCCTGCCGACGGCGAGCGGTGCGGTGATAAAAAGCTGCCGCAGGCATCATATCAAAATTGGAGTATTATTAAGTAAATGCAATATTTTAACAAACAGAATATCAATCAAACCCAAGCATACATAATATATAAACTCGATTTATCTTTAAACATCCAACTGACGATCTATGTTTTACCGAAGGAAGGACACCGACTTACTCGTACAGCAACAATAAATTACAAAAACTGACTGAGCGACATTTTATATTAGCGGGTAGACGAAATTGATTTATTTGGTATGTACAGTCACCGGCAATAGTATCTTCCTACACAAATGCCGCAAAAATATGTGACACACTCTTATTTGAAAGGCTATAAGACCGTGTCACATATTTTTGCGGCTTTCGTGTAGGAAAATACTATTGCCGGTGACTGTACCTACAACTGCACACACTACCGAACTATTACTTTTATTTTATAAACATACATACCCACCTTGTACCTATATTATAAGTACAAATACCTCGTACTCGTACAGTCGACGTCAAAGATATGTTTACACTTTTTCACCTTACGCCTTTGTGCACCCGGGGTATGTTCTTAAACTACGTCCGGACTTGGGTATGTCCTTAAACTACGCTAAAAAGAGAGGTATGGGCACTGCGAATGGCATCTCGCTAAGTGTGGTAGGGCACATTCAGCGAATGTCATCTCGCTCAAATCTGGAGCAGAGCCCGACTGGGGAAGTACCTCCACCTTACAGAAAACCACAGCTAAATAGCACTAGACCCTACTCATAGTGTTGTGTTCCTGCTGGTGAGTAAGGTTGCCAAAGAGCTCAAAGAGGACCCAGTGTGTTGACGATGAGGGACCTTCTTGTTCCTGTAGCCATCTACATAGTGAATGCTCCTTTTTGTAAAGGGTCGGCAACGCGCATGAGACTCCTTTGGAGTTGCAGGCGTCCATAGGTTACGGTAGCTGCTTACCATCAGGCGGGCCGTATGCTTGTTTGCTACCGTCGTGGTATAAAAAAAAAGGTATAAACATATCTTTGACGTCGGCTGTACACAGTAAAGTATCTACACGTAAAATGGGAAAAAAAGAGTTATTGGTATACCTATTGTGTTCGTTCAGACATCTTTCATTGTCTTTCCTGATTTAATAATATCGTGTTTCAGTAATACAATGTATGGCAGAATCGCATGGCCTTCTACACTATAAATTAACCGAACGTTGAGCGTGCAAGGCTCAGGCCGTGCGTTCCGTAGCCCTCGGGTAAGGCGGTTATCACACTGATGCGGTTTTCGCATGCCGCGACGGTGTGTGAGCGAGATACCGCTCTGCATGTGTATAGCGCTGTCTAGTTCACTGGAGTCCACATTTTAGGGAATAGACAGACAACTTCGATTCGATCTGTTTGTGAATGAAATTATTTAGTGAAGGAATACTCGATTGCACCGAGGCGGATGGAAAATCATTCGGGGCGAGAATACGTATCGTGAACCTAGAGGTTGGTGGTAGGGATGTCACAACATACAGTTTACGCTCCTTTCTCATTAAATGTTGAAAATGGGGTAGGAAACTGACAATTCGATTGTCTAAATAATTATGCTATAGCCTCTATGGTATACGTTTGATTCCATTCAAAGTAGGACCATCGCCATGAGCGCCAACTACGATTACTTTGCACCAAGGATAAGATATGTAATGGTGCACCACACTTCGCCTATGCGGACAAATATTCGTGTTGCGTGTCTTTCCTATTCTATACAATAAGAAAGAGACGCTACATGAATATTTGTCCGCATAGGCGAAGTGTAGTCTCAGCATTATATGTTCGCATTGAATGCTGTTTGATTACTAATCGTTGGTTGACAATGTACGTACCTCTATTATGAATGAATATTCATGTCATTATTTTGTTAAAAACCGGGACTCAATCGCGTACACTTACTTTTATTATTTTATTTTAACAAAACAATTAGTGAAAATCGTGTGTGAACTGAAACCATTTTTTTTTTTTGCAATACCACTGTAACTTTAAATTGTTTAATTTTTTAAAGGTTGATCTTAATATAAATAATTATAAATTGCTGCATTTAAAAAATAGTTAATTACATCTAAACTAAGATTAAACATTGTAGTATAACAACTATAAGTAGGTGAGTAATTAAAGTTAAGAGTATTAGTCTGCGGATTAAAGTTTCGGAACAGTTCAGGCGTTGTCATTAAATCAATTCGTAAGATATTAATATACTATATACCTAAAGTTTACATGTAATATACTTTATATACAACCCTAGCACGCAGGCATGTAAGCAAAGGGTTCAGCACGGCCCTAGACTTCAGGTCAGTGGTATTTTATTGCTACGTCGATACTGCGAGCTAGATGTGCAACGATTTACGGTGTATTGAGGATCATTAGCCGTGTACTTCTATAAACGAGGCTATACGGATATGATATTGATGCTTCTCGACGTGTCAGCGAGACAATTTTTTTAAAATTACGCAATGAAAAAGCAAACATTATCAAGCTGGTTACAGAGTCTATGAATGATAGCTTGCTATTAAAAACTAAAGGAAATAACGAATACTCTATGAGTGTTGGTGAGGTAGGTCCAAAATATTACGTTTTATTAGTTTCAACACACCTGCTCGTAACGAGGTTCTTATTCCACCGCTTTTATGCTCATAATCCTAGATATTAAACACGCGTGCATTTTACAATAATTATCCAACTAGTGGAATAATTTAATAATCCGATGAAGTGACGTTTGTACTCTAGTACCAAGTTGTACGTACGCAGACGAATCGTTGTAATTTAGTCGGGTATTACCTTTACTTTTTTTTAAATTCTTTATGCGTTTACATTCTAAAAAAGTAAAAAAAAGTAAATATATTTAAAAAATACACATTTACGCATTACGGACGCATAAGAATCATTTCAACTTATTATATTACTCGTAATACACAATAAATTACGTTTTAAACACGAATTGTCCGTTTTAATATTGGCTGTTTGGCATTATACGTCCGCTCCTTTGCCTCAAGCTGCACGCACATCCAAAAAAGAAAATTGCGCTTAAACTTAACCTCAAATTATTGTTTATTTGTTAGAGATTTCTCGTTGTGTTTTATTAATTTAAACAAATTATATTTTAAGTGAATAAGAAGACAACTTTAGCGTTAATTTAACCTCTGGATATATTTCATAACAGTCATACATACTTGTAAAATGTTGTCATAAAAATCTAGTGAACAATCCGTAAGAAAAAATACTATAATTTATTGGAAAATTAAGAAAAGAGTTCCAGATAGTCAATAACATCACAAAAAAAGGTTAGTTAAATCTAATTATCTTAAAAATTCTGACAAGTGATGTTTTTATCAAAAGTTATTAATTACACTATTCTGTTCCTCTCAAGTGTGTTGAAAAACGTCATATGAAACGCGTGTGCTTGATCATTACATAAGCTCAGCTTCCTTATGCGCACTCACATGCGTTCGTGCGCACAATATCGCTTCGTATGTAATGATCACCTTAGCACACTTGTATCATAATGTACTATTATTTAATAAGCACAGTTTGACTTCAAACCATTACATTGTCCCACAAAATGTTGTTTTTGATTTATATCTCCACAAGGTTCTTTTAATTTCAATACTCATAAAATATATTTACACCTAATTTGAGAAGAATTAAACAAAATTTAGAGGTCGTTGTGAATGACACAATTTTGCAGTACAGAATGTATGAAAAAAAAATATTCAATCATTCATAATTGGAAATGATTTTGATAGTTTTTATACGTTATTTATATTTTATAACTGAATAAAGAATATAAATAAGTAGCTCCTAAAATTTTCATTTTAGAGCTAGATTTTTTTCATTTGTATGAGATTATTTATTACAAATATTGGAATCATAGCGCCCGGTAAATTGTCATCGAATGAGCTCAAATTTAAGATATAAGTAGGTTTCATTTTCATAAAAGGAGCGTTGTTGAGATAAGATTTATTATACTTTTTTTCTCCATACATTAATGGACCACCCTAGTGTTGGTAATTAATGAATGATTAGATATTCAATGAAGCCATTTTAGTAACAGATAAAGAAATAAAAAATACAAAGTGAGGCTAAAGCATTCCCCTGTCGTAAAGAACTCTGAATTAGGATTATATCCCCATAACGAAATTGGATTTATATGCAGTTACGAGATGGGTCTAAAGGAATAATTTGTACCTATGTCAGATTTTACCACGATTTTGCATACTTCACGCCACTGGTTATTGCATAACAAATGCAGATTTTTCGCGTGTTCCACTTCACTACTGAAACTTCATTACATTCCGGAGAAAATCGTCACGTAAAAAAGCTGTTAAACTGATTTTTCTGCAGTTTTTAATTAAAATGGAACTGATACTTTTTGTCCTAACTAGTATGAACTCGATTTCTTAAGGATTATACAGTTATATAGAAAAAGAAACAGGTGGGCATTCGAGCGCTCGACTTTGACATTTTATACTCTGTGAGAAACCATGAAAATGTGTTTTAAAAATAGCGATACAACAGCAATAGGCATTTATAACGGTTATTTAATGTAAAATATTAACTGTGTGTGAAAATAATGGTGAAAAACCTGTGTGAAATATTTTCAACCTTAATGTATATAAAATAAATGAAGTTTGAAAATAGTTGCACTTTCAACACCCGAAAGTCATAAATCGGCTACGGACGGTAATGCTGTAGGGACTCCAAATTCGCAAGATGACATTTTTGCGCGTGAGCGGTTTCCTAGTAGCCTAGTTGGTAGTCACCCTGCAGAAGCTGGATGACCCTGGTTCGAATCCTGGTCAGGGCATTTATATATTTGCTTCGTATTTATCTATTATGTAGGTATTATATCGACGCTAAGTACCCACAGGCTTACCTATTAAGCTTACTAGGTAGATATTTGTGTAAGATTTTCCCATAACATTAATTTCTTTATCTACACCAATATCGTAAATCCTCTATTCCACGTTCGGAAACCGTATGTAGTTACCACCATTATTGCAACCAGTAACGTAACATCAGTGTATTATCTGACAGTGTGGTAAAAACGTATGAAAATTCATTACCTACGGGTCCTACGGTAACGTAATGAAAATCTGCCCTCCCCTCCGACCACCGGCACGCGCCCGCCCGACCGCTGGCACAATCGAGTTGGTCATGGCGGTGCAATGGCGGTCATTCTAATGGTTTCCGAACACTTCATTTAGGATTTATAATATGTGTGTAGATAAAGCAGTGTATGCAACTGTACGTAATTAGGCCTTATTACGTAATTGTTACATAAACTACTATTACTCGTACCAGGTTTTTTCAACCGAAGGTACTTTATTCTAAGAAACGTAAACGTTGAAAGCAAAGCGCTAAAGTTTTTAAAAACAAATGAAAAGAAAGCATACAATGCTCTGTAACATTTTAAATCCAAGTCTTTGTTGTTGTTTCTGCAACTTCAATAAACCTGCATTCAATTTATAAACAAACTGCATTTGAGTCTTATAGAAGGAACGTAAACTCACAGTTGCAATGCATCTGAAATGTGAAACAAGTTAATTGCTTTTCGCAATTTGCGTATTGACAACGTTGCCAAAGTGCAGCGAAACCGCAGTCGGTGCTGTTCAATTAAAACGAGTGTGGGTGTTCATTCAAGGCGAACAGTTACAACTCTGAAATGATGCGGTAATGTTATGACGATGACGAAAGAGACAAACTGTAATTTTCTAACGACGAGATTGACAACGATGTAATGAATTAGAGAGCGAATTAGAAGTAGCGATCTCAATATTAATATGGATACTCGTATGACTGGCATATTTTAATATTTTATCTACACTCATATTGTAAGTTCTCTAAAACGTGTTCGAAAACGGTAGGCAATGGCTAGCATTACCACGACCGATTTTACTATGATAAGCTTTTTATCTGTGGCAGTAACGTAATTTTAACTTTACATGCTCAACTATTGATGTGTTATGAGTTTTGATAACATAATGTACACCTGCACCCTCCCGCGCTACCGCCGACAGCCCGACACGCGCCCGCGCGACCGCCGGCACAATCGAGTTGGCCATGGCGGTGCAGTGGCGGCCATTCTATGGTTTCCGAATACGGCATTTAGAATAAATAATATGAGTGTAGATAAAGCAGTGTATCCAACTGTACGTAATTAGGCTTTAAAACGTAACAGTTACATAAACTACTATTTTCTACACACAAAAATAATGTAACTTATCGGAATAAAAAAGTAAATACCTTGTATAAAAACTCCTTTATTTAGAATAAAATACTTTTCTTTAAATGTAGTTTGTTGCAAAAATAACATTCATTTAATGTAATTATTTAGCTAAGATTGCGGTGTGCGGTGTAATAATATAGACTGTAGGACCTTATATAAACAACATGACATGTATTTAACAAATTGCACTAGTCATATCCATATTCATATTGAGATCGCTACTTCAAATCCGCTGTCTAGTAATGATTGTCAACATAGATAAAAATAACAGAATTGTTGCTAGGTTATGAAATAACTCTGGAAGTATTTTTTGTGATCATTTTGTTAGAGTATAACCCATCCATAGTAAATATCATTGGTTGTACCACGCATAACTAACGAACTGGTCAAAGTTAAATATGGCGACGGAGCTGTCATCCCATATAAAACTGTGAAACTTTTCATGCAAGATTTTCTTAACGATGACGTTGACGTTAACAGAGAGTTTGGTGCAGCCGGCCCTAAAACAGTTAATCAATTCAGACTGTCAACTCAGTCAGCCAGCGATTGATTCCTCATTTTACCTGAAAGACGAAAACGTTATTCAATTCGTCTTTTAAAGCTAATTCAGAATTCAGTTGCCTGCGTCGATGGAGCATTCGTGTTCGGAAGATTAATGATTCGACGGAGGTAAAAAATCAGGGATTGCATTCTGCCCGAATAATTGAAAGCATACTTTTTTCAAAAATGTCACGCAAGGTTGACTTTTACGGTTTAAAAAAAAACTAGGCGGCGAAGTGCCTAGTTTTTGGTCAAATATGGTCAACTCCTAATGTCGTCTGTTTAAACATAATACTTAGCCAGCAATGTGCTACTTTGCCTCTTCGACAATAATGTACGATTAGTTTTTCTTATTATTATTATTGCTAATTATTGGCCGCCGGTAAATATAAAAAGTTCCGAACTTGCTTGCACTGATTCGCGCTGGTGCGTGAGTGAAAGAGCGCTACGCACTCAATGATATTTACTATGCATGGGTTATACTCCAACAAAAAATACTTTCAGAGTTATTTCATAACCTTGCAACGATTCTGTTATGTTTATCTATTTTGACAATCATTAAATCTTTGTCACTCTCATCATTAGATAATTACAGTTTGTCTCTTTCTTACGCGGGTGACAGGAGCCCATTGGCACGTCCGCATCTCTCGCTTGCCGGTGCGCGACTAGCGACAATTGTTTGAATTCACTCATTTTAAGTGCTTCACTTTTAGAGCGTGCACAACCCATCTGTCATTATTATATATCATAGTATGCACTACTAGTAAGTACATAGCGCTTGCAGCTGGCGCAAGGTATCCCGGTACTAGTGAAGTAATGACATGCTTCCCGCTTATCCATCAAAATTAGTAATTGTCTTAAACTTTTTTTTGTGCTATGTTAAAACTTCGCCACTTAATACCATCCATACTAATAATATAAATGGGAAAGTGTATGTGTGTTTGTATGTTTGTTTGTCCGTCTTTCACGGCAAAACGGGGCGACGAATTGACGTGATTTTTTAAGTAGAGATAGTTGAAGGGATTGAGAGTGACATAGGCTACTTTTTGTCTCTTTCTAACCCCCCCCCCCTTCCCTAAAATGGGGGGTGGAAGTTTGTATGGTTTGTTACCCCGAATTTAACGCGAGCGAAGCCGCGGGCAAAAGCTAGTTAAATCATAAAGACGAAAGCTCAAATAAAATAATGAAAATCCTAATCGCTAAGAATTGACTTATAGCTCATTCGACAACATTATTTATGAAGCATGGAATTAATAAAAAGGCAATGCAAGACCATCGCGTGTGCAGTCACCCTTAGTCGTAATTGATGATTAATGATCGCACGTTACGAGTGACCTATACTTTGTTTGCGCTGCGAGAGTTGCTTTACTGGACGGAGAGCTAGCCACGTCAGATATGACACAATAATGAGAGCGACGAAACCCCTCTCGTTAGTTTGCATCTACAGCTGTAAAGTGGTGGAGGTCAAAGAATGCAAATCACTTTAAGTATACAAATCCTAGTTCTGGTTTTTATGCAGTATTATGAAAAATTATATAAATAATTAGATCATATCATTGCCAAAAGTTTCCGATGGGGGAAAGTAGCCTAAAACGACGTATATTGTCGCCTACTGTTTCTCTTTCCGAAATATTACGCAATGTGTTTTGTTCTAATGTTAAAATATAGGCCCCGTCCTCTATAAATAAGATAACTTCGGCCGTTTTTACCTATTTTGGTATTACTTTTTTTCCAATACAAAAACTTTGCTAGTCTGTCACTCTGACATCCACCCAAACTGCCAGATGCCCGGATCTAGCACTAAGGATAGTAGCCCACCCAATAAAGGAAAACTAAGAGGAAATAATTCGTGTATAGCCAAATTTTGGTGTAGTTGTAGGCAAAGGTATCTTACACAACATACTAAAAGTACCGGTGGATGGGGGTGCCGCTAGCGGAAAGGGGGGGTTGTAAAGGTCCCTAATTTTGGTTTTTCGTAAATAACTCGGTAACGGTAGCTCATACGAAAAAATGTTATATTGCTCAATTCATCCACATCTAATTTTCTATAAAAAAGATTCTCTGCAATTTTTTGCTAGGATCAATGTTTAATGAGATATCGAGGAAATACGATAAACACTTTTTTAAACTTTCGGAGCTAATATTTACGAAAGTATTAGTTTTATCCAAAAGTGGTTTCAGAATACCCTTATTTTTTTAAAAAGACCTATCTAATGATACCCCACACATTAGGGTTGGAGTAAAAAAAATATTTACCCCCCACTTCATGTGTACGTGAGGTACCCGAAAGAATAATATTTTTTCACATTTTGTTTTAAAACTTTGTCTGCGTAATTAAAACACATACTTATACGAAATTTAATTTCTCTAGTACTAGCCATCACTGAGCAGGGTGAGGAGGGGTCCTACCCTTGGAGTTTCGGCATGTCCGTCTGTCCCCGTCTGTCCGTCCACGGCTTTGCTCAGTGATGTTTAGTACTAGACGTCTAGACGGACAGATGGGGTCAGACGGACTTGGCGAAACTATAAGGGTAGGAAGTGAGGTAGCAGGGTGAGCAGCCTGCTCAGTGATGGTTAGTACTAGAAAATAAAAAAATCGTGTGAGTATGTACTTTATTCACGCCGGCAAAGTTTTAAAAAAAAATGTGAAAAAATATTATCTTTTCGGGTACCTCCCGTACACATGGAGTGGGGGGGTAAATATTATTTTTACTCCAACCCTAATGTGTGGGGTATCGTTAGATAGGTCTTTTTAAAACAATAAGGGTATTCTGAAACAATTTTTGGATAAAACTAATACTTTCGTAAATATTAGCTCCGAAAGTTTAAAAAAGTGTTTATCGTATTTCCTCGATATCTCATTAAACATTGATCCTAGCAAAAAATTGTAAAGAATCTTTTTTATAGAAAATTAGATGTGGATGAATTAAGCAATAGAACATTTTTTCGTATGAGCTACCGTTACCGAGTTATTTACGAAAAACCAAAATAAGGGACCTTTACACCCCCCTCACCCCGCTAGCGGCGCCCCCATCCACCGGTACTTTTAGTATGTTGTGTAAGATACCTTTGCCTACAACTACACCAAAATTCAGCTATACACGAATTACTTCCCCTATCAGGCAGTTAAGCGTCTTCGTTTGGTGAGCTATAGTATTGCAATCTTACTAGATGGGTTTCATTGCTCTCATTATTGTGTCATATCTGACGTGGCCAGCTCTTATCCCATTATGTTTTCTACTGAGATTGATTTTCTACTCGTGTGCTTTTAAATACAATGTTCTGTTGCGTTGTCAAACGGTAGGACTAATGAAAAACAAGACGCTTAAAGAACAAAAAAAAATCTAGAGCGATAAGGACCGTGCTAAATTTTCACCAATTTGGAAGCGACAACGTATAGCGCGTAATTTAGATAGGGTAAAGCTTGACCAGAAATATATTATTATTGTCAAGAGGGCGCTATTATTCTCATTCATATGGCAAAAGTCATAGAGCGTATTATTCTCTATGGTATAGTGACATCTTGATTTATTTACCTGTCAGCGCTGAGGTCGCTATGTTGAGTATTTTTATTTTTAATATTTTTTTGAAGTTTCAACATATCTTTGGACTGTTTTGAAATATTCGAGTTTAAATTTTGAAAGCCTAAAAAACCTAGTTATGGTTGAAGTTATGGAGATAGCGGTTTTAAAATGTTCCACATACATGATATTACTCGACAAATCATATGTTGTCTCTAACATTTTACATTTATAGAAATAATACAATAATAATGCACGTAGGGTGTAGAGTCAAGAATCGAAAATAAAATATTTTATATAACTCAAGATCGACAGATTTTCAGCTGGCTTATGTTGATTTCTGAATATGATGAAGATAGGTTTATAATAAAAATTATGAAACAACCATATCCGAAGGCATAATTTTTTTTATAATTAAACAAAAAAAAATCAACACTTACATAAAAAATATATAAAATCAACATTATAATTTTTAATTCTCATAGTTAACGTTAATTTAGGAACAAAATTTACGATCAAGTGTAATTAAACACAAAAGTAATGGAGTTTTCTATCAAAAAAGTGACTTCAAAATTTAGTACTTTTAACATGATTTTTTGTATGTAAAGTGATCTAGGGTACCACATTGTCACTATTCATAAGTTTAGTGAAATAAGAATTCTACTTCCATTATTTAACATAGTGTCCGCACTATAAGTGCGTATATAGATATACGCATTTTTCATAATGATCATCATTTTCATAATGATGTTAAATGCAAATTATTACTTTTGTAAGTAATAATTTTATCATAATAAGTCTTAATAATAAGTTTGATCTCATAAGTCATAAGGCGACAATGTGGGACCCTAAGGAATGTTAAACTAACAAACTTGATCTAAATTAGTAAAACTGACGAAAAGACTGTTATTTTTTATAAAATAAGTTATGTTATTGATTCATAATAATATTTGTATTAGAATACAAATATTATTATGAATCTTCAGTCTTTTCGTCAGCTTTACTAATTTAGGTCAAGTTTGTTAGTTTAACATTCCTTAGGGTCCCACATTGTCGCCTTATGACTTATGAGATCAAACTTATTATTAAGACTTATTATGATAAAATTATTACTTACAAAAGTAATAGTTTGCATTTAACATCATTATGAAAATGATTTACACTACTCAACCTCGCACCTAGGGGTACGTAAGTGCTGACGCCAAATCATTTAAATTCTTACGTCTGATTGAGAGATTGGTGACTTTGTACGAGTATTAACTGATTAGCTTGTTAAATATAAGTCAACTATATTTTCTGTTAAAAAGTTTTGATTTGTCACTAACTTATATCCCTCCCCTTATTTGTATTTAAGTTTTTGTTATGTAATTAATCAGTATTCAAAGCATTTAGTTAGTGTTATTATTTTATGATAATTTTATATTTATAACGCATTTTATATCTGCAATTATTACATGTTATATTTTCAAAATTATATTTTTTATTTTCAAAGCAAATAAGTTTAATGAGTTTACTTCAAGCTTAGGGGCGACAATGTGGTACCCTGGTCGGTAAACTTTGACTGTGTTTTTATCCTACTTTTAGTTTAGACGTTTAACTTTTATCAATACACCGTATTATATAAAGTGTGTAGAAGCTATTTTTAATCAAAACCAATTTTCGCTATTTTCGAGTTGATTAACAAAATCAGTGATATCTGGGAATCCATAAGCGACAAAGTGGTACCCTAACCATGATAACGTCACATTTATTAACTAGGCCTCTGCCTGGAATACGAGTATCTCTACATACCGCCCGTAGATCAGAAATCGGAGAAACCCTTGTGTCATTACTTTTACATTTGGTGATCAAAAAGTACAATCACGTTTCTTGCCAATACAATATTTATATTATATTAAGTATTTATTAATTACAAGTGTAGTCCAACACAAATGTTAAAAAAAGAATTATCACTACATAGTATAAAACAAAGTCGCTTTCCGCTGTCTGTCCCTACGTATGCTTAGATCTTTAAAACCACGCAACAGATTTTGATGCGATTTTTTTAAATAGATAGTGTGATTCAAGAGGAAGGTTTTTATGTCTAAAACATGCATAATATAGTAGAGAAACACTGATAATATTAGAGGTTTTTAATGTGATGTCGTAAATAAACACATTTTTTTGCGCTTACATTGCAAACGCTCGCTGAAGCATATGAGATAAATCAAAGTAATTTAAGTACTACAGTATTGTACACCTTGAAAAGGTCTATAAAAAAGTCCAGGATGGCATATGTCTATCTCTTATGGATAACCCACAATAACCAATTTTTTATCCCGCGCGAAACCGGGGCGGGTCGCTAGTTATGGATAATATGCAGTGGTTTTATTGTAAAACCACATTGCTTGTATTATACTTATGAATGTATGCTTTTATACCTATATTATAAAATGTTAATGATTATTTATTTGCGAAAAGCAAGCATTTAACGTCTTATATATAAATTTATAGAAAATTAAAGTGTATTTTATTAAAGTGTTTTATTCTTATTATATAAAAATCAGTTTTATTCGGAAATTCCTTTATTGGCTGGCCAAAAAGTGCAGTAACAGTGGAAGTAATGAGCTATACTCATCCCTTTTTCCGCAGCGAAGGTACTTGCGTAAGAAAGAGACAGTATGATTCTCTCTGTCTATGCTTGAAGTTTCACAAACCCTGGACAAACTATACCTATCTTTATTCAATATAAAATTACTAAGCTGTATTAGTACCAGCAGACAGTTACTCCACCTGTTATTTAGAGACACTTTGCGTGCTAAACGCCATAGCATTTTCATGATGAAAATCAGCGAGCATGTTAGGTAAACTGATATTAATAATATACACCCAAAGTCGATAAAATAAGGTCAACTTCTACGGAAAGGAGATCGTCAATTCCAGGCCCACTTGCGATATGGTCTCGTATAAAGTTTGGTCTTAAATTTTAAGCAAATACCCATTTTATTACGAAACTAGACAAAATATTGCATGAAAATAAAACGGGAATCAGAAATGAAAAATAAAAAGTAATTTCGTTGATCCTTCCGCCATCCAAATAGTGCTAAATAAATTGTTAACGTCTTTACAGCATTGACATAAGGTTAACTTCTCCTGAGCCGAGACGAAACGGACATTTTCAGTAAGGAGTTACGTTTATTTTGCTAATCTTGTTTATGATTATAGTTTGACACTATTAATGTATGACGTCACCGTCATCTATGTCTGCCGCATGAAGTTATAATTTGAAACTGGAGTGTGCTCTTCGGGCACAAGGTGGGGCCGAAGGAGTTGGTGGTATGGGGTGGATGCGTCTCGTTTTGACTATTTTTCTATTAAGTAATGTCTGATACTACCATGGATTTCTAAAAAGTGGATGTAATTCTTGCACTTTTTCCCTAACCACAGTTTACAAGGTTCATCTGATGTTCATCTAAAACCGTACCGTATTACCGTGTAAAACAGTCGTTCATAGGTGACTAGAAAAAACGGTCCGATAGAGGGCATAATATGAGGGGCGGTGTTTCACTCGAATTCGTTACAAAATTGACATACATTGACATTTTGACTTGTTGTCATTCTGGCATTATTGTCTAATGACGTCATAACTCCCTAAGTCGAAGCGGAACGCGGCTCCCTAAATTACTCTCTCTTTCGGCCTTGCTTTTTGGCCCAAGAGTGTGCTCCGGTTTAAAATTATAACTTCATGGATGCTAGTATGAGCGCACTAACAGTGATAAACCTTATCTCTTTGTAATAAGGTCTACGATTGTTTAGTTAATAGTAGCAATGATGGTTTGACAGCCATTATCATTGTTTACCCAAATACAAGAAATCTGCGGCAGGATCAATATATGACTTTTTATTATTTTATTATGATTTCCGTTTCATTATCATGTCAGATTTTGTAGAAATTCTTTAAAAAACAGGTATTTATTTTATTCTATACTTTAAATCATAAACATGTACGCTTAAAAATATTGTCCTTATCACAATCATGTTTTTACATCCCGATTTCTCAATTTTCCCGTTACATTTCATGATTATTTTATGACCACCCTGATCTAGAAATTAAAGCGAATGTTTTGATATCTATTTCATAATTATACGCATCTTTATGATCTGGGGCAAATCGCCTAACAAAAATTGACGATCTCCTTTATAAAGTAAGGACGAGAACCACGAATATTTTTTTACGGACGCGCGGTCATTTGTGCGAGCGGGACAGAAATATAATTATGCATGTGCGATACAGATTGGAAATGACGCGTAAATGTACGAAATACTTCTTGCTTCGCGTCCTTACTTTAAACAAAGTGACCCCGTCTCAAAGTCCTTGAATAAGTACAGTTTATTGTAAAAACGAAATTACTTAAGATATATTTTATATACAATCGACGTCAAAGATATGTTTACACCGTATTCCTTTGTACTAAGGCTCAACAAAGTTTATCATTGTATAAAAAGACTTGTGATTACTATATATATACCTAAGTCCCTACTATAATAATAACAACAATATAATGTTATCGCTGGACAAGGTATATTAAAGACACATTATAAATTCAAGATTGATGTTTCTAGTCAAAGCTAATTATGTAAATGAATCTCAACATATTGATTTTAAAATTTTCCTAACATATTTTCCTAACTAAATGTGTATAATACTTTTTTTTGCAATTTATATTTTCGTGTTTTATCTTCTCAAACCATCTTAACCGATACATCGTACTTTGCTGACACGATATTTTGCTGCTAGAGCTCACAAATACAGCCTTGGCCAGAAGAGTTGAGCATAGCTCTTTTTTGTTTACAATTTTGATGTTAAGTATTATTTCCCTATCATAACAATGTACGATGACGTAAAATGTTATATTTTATTGATATATCTAGAAAACTTCACTTAATAACACTTTCAAGGTACCTATAAAATATGAAAAGTGGAGGTCCCAAAAATACGAATTTAAGTCGGTGCGACAAATTGCAAATATTCTATGCAGTTACTCCTCACTTTAACAAAACATGCCTGTTCAGTTTGAATTAATTGATATGATAACTTTAAAAAAGATAGAAACGCTGGTCTAAACTTTCGAGTTTTGTATGAAAATCGCAATGGTGCTCAACACTTCTGGCCAAGGCTGTGTTTGATATCAAACAGCACCAGACTTGTCATAATGCGGTCGATATGTAATTTTGTTCCTTGACGATTTCGACGCGAATTCGCTTTAATGCGCGATTCAATTACGATAGGACTTTAATTGGATGGCGTTATTAGCTGGTGTTTGTGAAATAACTTCGCCGTCGAACATTATAAGGCCATCATTATGTTATGATTTAGTTCAGAAATTACGGGGAAAAGTAATTCGGTAATAGTTATTGGTGGTACGAGGGTTGAGAGGTAAGTACCCTTTTTAGTGTTCCGTACCCAAAAGGTAGAAGCGGCAACCTATTACTAAGACTCCGCTCTGTCCGTCTGTCACCAAGCTGTATCTGAGCTCAGTTGAAATTTTCACAGATGATGTTTTCTGTTGCCGTTATAATAACTGTAATGTAGGCTGTCTAGAATTAAGAAAAATGTGTCAGTTCTGAAGTTGTTAATATATTATGTTCTGGTAATCTACATTCTCATTACACTGGCCTACACTGATTTTGGTGCCTAAGATTTTAGACCTGATTTTGGGTATATTCTGTGAGCTGATACGAAAATATCAGTCACATTTTTCACATCAGCTCTCGTTTATGAGAAAGAAGAAAAACACACATTTAAAAAAATATATACATTTATTTGGAAATTAGACATTAAGAAAATTTTTTTTGAGTGATTTTCTTGAGTGAGATTGTCACGCATAAGTCCCCAGCAATAATCAGCCATCATATGAATATCCCATCTGCCTTGGTACCTGTGTTCCATTGTTTTTATATCTTGGTGGAAACGTTCACCTTGTTCTTCGCTAAAATCTCCCAAATTATGCTCAAAATGATCAATATGATTTTGAAGGTAGTGCATTTCAAGCTCATATTACAGCCCAAATTTTTGAAGTTCAGCAGCATTTCCTCGACTAAATGTTTGTAGTTATCTGCCTTATGGTTTCCAAGAATTGTAGGTAAACCAGAGCTGTCAGCTGATATCTAGTAGCAGGAATAAAGTTTATACCACCTACCTTACCGACTACAGATACAGACAGAGCTGCACCAAACCAACATTTTTTTTGTAGGCCAGTGTTATTATCCTGAAGTATGGATTCTACAATAACAAGTACTTACTAAAAACAGAATAAAATAAATATTGAAGGGGGCTCCCATAAAACAGACTTGATTTTTTTGCAGTTTTTATAGATGGTACGGAACCCTTCGTGTCCGACTCGCACTAGGCCGGTTTTTTATTGTTGCTCCACTTCTTGAATGTGGTAATGTATTGTTCTTATATATATTTTGCAATATCAATGACTTAAAGAGTTAGACAAATACTTAAAGTTGTTTTTATTCGTGTTGCAACTCAAAACTTAAGATTATAACTTGTTAGTCAGAATTCATCAAAATGCATGACTGAAAAGAAACATGAAATAAGACACTAATTTGATTTCAATGTGTGATTATTTGATTCCTGCAAGCGTTAGCGGCTATATCGTGCCGTGCCGGTCTGATGACGAAAACCAGGGCCGCGATTCGAAAAATAAACACACACACTGGACAGACACAGCTCCAACCCAACTCAACCCAACTCAACTCAACGCTATAACGACATTGACATTTGCTATTCGAACAGATTTTCATTCAACATTGGTCTCACATTGGTCCCACATTGTACGAATGTTGTACCAATGTGAGACCAATGTGAGACCAATGTTGAATGAAAATCTGTTCGAATAGCAAATTTCAATGTCATTATAGCGTTGAGTTTTGAGTTGAGTTGGGTTGAGTTGGGTTGGAGCTGTGTCTGTCCAGTATGTGTGTTTATTTTTCGAATCGCGGCCCAGGGTGGCCAACATTGATTTATTATGTATTCTACTAGATGTCACATCTAGAACAAATTTTATGCGCCATGTTTGGCAGTTGACAGCTATGACAGAATCATGGAGTAGTATAGACTTGTAGTGATTTTCACTACAACTTTTGGGACAAAGAATTTCTTAGGGATGTCATCTCCTGTTACTCAATGGTGGCCATAGAAACAGTGTACTCTGAAACCTCATTGAGAGTTTTAAGGTTTTTTAGAAATATCTTGAGGATTGGTGTTATATAAGCTTGTTTCATGCAAATCAAAGGGGTTACCTATTCACAACTTAATTAAATTATATTAATTCTTATTTACGCATTGAATCGTAAATATGTAGTCATTTCCATCGCTTTCATTGCGTTAATTACAATCTTTTAATATTTCACCGTTCAGTTTCAGTCACCGGCAATAGTACTTTCCTACACGAAGGCCGCAAAAATATGTGACAAATAAGAGCGTGTCACATATTTTTGCAGCCTTCATGTAAGAAGATACTATTGCCTGTATACCAGTTTTCCCGTGAGAGCCTTGTAATTTCCCTAACTGAAATGGCCTTGGATACTTACAATGTTTTGGAACAATTTAATTAACCGGAAAATACCTACTTACTTAATTGAGGATTCGAAGTTAATGAAACTATTAAATTCAGCCTGTCACTACGCGACACGACAATGGGTTTTATTGTCCTACCGACTTTACAGGCTGGACCAGGGCCCCGATTCGAGATGCCAAACTGCGAGACGTGGCTCTCACACTTACACCTAACTGTCAAGCTGTCAGTAGGTCTCGCTAGAGCGTTTTGTCTATGGCTATGACCACCATTTTAGATATGTTGACAGGACATTGGGAATCCCATGGCAGAGAGTTTGGTGTTTTTTTTTAGTAGGTATACGTAGGTATCAAACCATGGATGTATATGAAGTGGATCTCATTCTTCGGTCACAAAATGAGGCCGACAGAGAAGCTGATCTAAGGGAGTGTCTCGTTTTGACTAAGGAGGTAATGACGTCATCAAACAATCAAAATGTGAATATGTGTCAAATGTGATAATTTTGTAACGAGTGCATACTTTTGGTCGCTGTACATTGCTACTGCGTTCGTTGGCTGGCCAGACTATATGTAGTTAAATTGAAGGAGAAAATATTTTTATGGGGGGCGCTCCATGTAACTAAATTACAAAAAACTATTTTTCCCCTAATATCAACATGTTGCACATCAATCGATAGGTGTTTCAAAATAACATTGAGGTTTTTTGAACATTTTGTGATTTAGTGAATATTTTCAGAAATAATCGCCTCGAAAGTCAGAAAAATTGAGTGAACCCCCCCCCCCCCCCCATAACATTTGAACCCTAAGTCCATATAATATACTTAAAAAAATATGAGAAGATTATCTTATTTTTCTATTACATACTTTCTACGAAAATTGTTTTGAACATTATCAGTTCAGCCATTTTTGAGTTATCTCCAAAAAACTTCTTCCATAGGTATCAGATACGACCTTCTGGTATTAGTTTGTTTCTTATTCCATTGAAGGTACGGAACCCTCTATTATGCGTGGTCCGACACGCACTTGGCCGGTTTTATGCTAGTCGCCTATGAACGACTCTTTTACTCGGTAATAATTTTCAACTGTGGCTAGGGCACCGAGTAAACAATAGTACTATACAGAGGTCCCTCTTTGACGTTACGAATCATGTTGTCCCTTCTTCACGCATGGCAAGTTCTCTTTCTCACTTAGGCAAACGTATCAGATACTAGTTGTCAAATTCAATGACAGAAATGCACATCCTTGGTTAGGGACAAGGTTTAAGAAAAAGATCCACTTCATATAAATCCATGATACGAACACAGATTACACCTTGTTAGCCCGCCCCACTAAATTTATCAAAAATCTTATCGGTTGGCTTCCATATAGCGATATAGAGCCCATCTTCGAGATCATGAAAAAATAAGTCTAACTAGGTCTTAAATGGGCGCTAGTATGTATAACACGATGTAAATTGTTCTTGAATAAATATCATATCATATCATATGGCGTCAAGTTGAAAATACAAGAAAATAACGTTAATTAATCAGTGGTTTTACCGCTCCAAATTTGTACTCACGGTAAAGTCTCCTTCAAATAACCTACATACCAAATTCCGGTGGGAGCATACAATAGGCATGGTGAACTTTTTTCATGTATGGTATCAATCGATTCGTTTTGTTGTGAGGATCAAATGTCTATATGGGGCTAATTGCGTTAAAGCAACAGAAAAGTCAGAAATGATACTTAAAGTCCGAGATTTGCATTTGTTTCTCAAAACGCTCCTAACAAAATGACGTGCAAAAGTGACGTCACGATCACATAGTTGCCCTGTTTAAAGTATGGAAAAAATATGAAATTGCTATTTTTACAGTGAAATGTTGCGTTTATGTGTATGGTTGCCATACAATTTATTTTACAGTACAATGTTAAAAATCATTTCAATTCACACTTTAAAAAATCGTAAAATTTAGAAATTTTGCAGCTTGATATCTTTGAGCCAATTCAAAAGAATTTATAAATTTTCACTTTAGTTGGATATATTGATCATTTTGCATCCTATCAACTAAATTTTATTGCATAAATCAATATGTGTCATCATGCCTATTTTAAGATTCGAATCTAATTGCAATTTTTGCATTTGTATTATTTTTGAGCTAACCACTCCAAATTTTTTTACCATAAACTAGGCACTTCACCGCCTTATTTTAAACCGTAAAAGTTAACCTTGCGGGACAGTTTTGAAAAAAATACTTTAAATAGTTTCAAAAATTTACTTAATTACTAACGCTAACTGGATATCCATGTTTAAGTGGCTTATAGTTTAACATGCCGTTATAAAGTGTATAACAGGTATATGTTTTTTTTCCTGTTTTTTATTGTTTTTTTTTCTCTTGTTTTGATTAAGATATTCTTACTTTGGGGATGTGATCGTTGCGTCAATGCGCCGTGTCGTCAAATGGTTGCAACGGAAGACCAGCGCTGGCCCTGCCGGCATTTAACGCTGAGTTGCGACGATTTCGTGGCAATTAATGTTTCGGGTTGTATATGTTATTGTTTATTATGTTTTTTGTAATTGTCATGAATAAATCTTTCATTCGTTCATTCATTCATGTTTCTAAAAGAATGCTTTAAATTTCCATCCTTATATTTTTTTATTTTTGAAAAAAAAAATGGTATTCAATATTTATATGACGTTCTAAATAAAACAATTTTTTTTAACGTCGTAGAACGCAATTTTTTTTATGGAAGTTACAAAAACTATTTAAAACGGGGTATTTACCATGGGTATTTGTTTTGTCGAGGTTCCAATATATATTATATGTATCGACATGTTAGAAACTAACAAACGAGGATGGTGGCAGCATTTCTCCGCTGTATCGCAAAACTTATGAGTTGAGCGAGGAAGCTGCCAGCTCTTTGGTCACCAATTGAGTCGACGAGCCTCTTTTTGCGTTCTTTAAAAAGTTACTGAGCACTGGGTCCCCACGCGCCAAGGGTCTCGACTACGAAAGGTATAAAAATGTTTTATGGGTCTTCAGTTTTTCAGCTTCTTTGGCCACCGCACCTGCTTGTTTATTGGTTCCGGTGAAGTGAGAAGCCGCCAGTGTGTCTACGCATATAGCATCCCACAGGCACGCATGTGGCATTTACTTAAGTACCGCAAGAACACCTGTGTGGAGCACAAACACGGACTCAAAGCCGGAATCAGATTTCAATCAATCAGGCGCCGGTCCAGATACTATACGGTTTAAGAAATTTATTTCTCAAAAAGATTTACATAAATCACTTACTGAGAAAACAATATTTATCTTAAAGCTAAATGGGAGAGGGTAGAATGCAAAAACTGGTGGACGAGTTAAGAACAAAGGCGCTCGGTAACACCAAGCGCAATGCAACAATGTAATGTTGTGCATAGGGACCAGTTAAAGCGAACTACCCGGTGCGTTCACTGGTTAACTTACATATGATTTGTGTGTATACATTAATTGCATATTTTGTGGAAAAGCCTTAGAAGGCGTTTTTATTTTAGTTTTTAACTTTTTTATGTTATACATTTTTGTACATTTATATATTTTTTATTTTTATTTTATTTTATAGTATTTTAATTATTTAATTTTATTATTATTTGACTTATTTCTATCCAGTAATAATGTCAATATTTCTGTACCCATCCTTTTCTACGTATATGAATGAAGGATGAGCAAGATGAGTAGAGAAATAATGTCATTATTACTGACAGTGTCTGGAAAAGCTGTCCACCCGTCACCAAACCTCCTGTTTGGTGACGGGTAAGCCGGTAGCCAGTGCTGCGGCTTAGGAGTGAGTGACTCATAAGAAATTTGGCACAATACGTCGTCCCAGCTCCAATGGCAATTTGGATGGGTAAAAACATCCTGACCCGCCAACCACTTCACCAAGCTTTTTTGGCCTCCTCTAAGCCCACAGTTCCATGGTTTGGAGGTGGGGGTCCTGTAAGATTTTAGTGACTTTACCTACGAGGCTGGCTGAGCTGTAGACGGAGGAGTGTCTTAGAGTTGATGTTATGAAGCCGACTATTTCTTAAAATGGTCTTAAATCCTTATGCGCCCACCGGTATGGTCTTACATTTGGTATTTTCTTACTAAACGGGTCTTATAGCTTCTGTAAAAATTTCGAGCAGTAAGCTCAAAAATAAATTAAGGCTCAACAAATTGCGATTTCAACTGGTCTTAAAACCTTATACGCCCACCGTAATGGCCTTAAATTTGGTAAGTATGTAGATTTTGTGGGTGGTTAAGTAAGTGGGCTTCACCGTGTGTCAAAATTTAAGCGTAACGATAAATTAACGTATTTTTTTTGTATTTTCAACTTGACGCCACACATACTAGCGCCCATTTACGACCTTTAAGACTTATGTTTTCAATATCTCCGTGATGGGCTCTACAACGCTGTCAACGCTATATGGAAGCCGACCGGTGATTTTAGATTTTTGATAAATTTACAGTATAGCCGGCACCAGTATCTAAAATGTTTAAGTAGTGAAGTATCAGATGTCAAACAATCCTTTAAGACACTGACTACCAGGCTACCGATAGTAATGATGGAGGCGACCTCTAGTAATTGCCCCCACGAAACTTTTGCGCGAAGTTGATTTCTGACTATTCAAACTAGGTAAGATACCTACTAGAAGTAATTATAAAATTGATATGATTTTAAGACATTTTCACTGAGAGCAATATTTATAATTTTTATGATTTTTAATTGTAGGTATTTATTAAAAATATATAACTGTTAAAATATAATATTATTGGCATTACCTATTTAACCTAAAGTTCAATTAACATGCAATAAAAGAAATGTCGATATCTGGCCGAGGAGCGAATGGATAAACATCAAAAAGTGCGATGAGTTGTAGGTGTTCTTCCAACCTGCTGTTGGAAATATCTCTACAGTACTCTGCATTCACTGTGCTCTGCATTATTTTGTGTAATTTGGATGCTATGTTAGAGTAGATTTCCTCAGATTAAGCAAGCCACTAGCAATAAATCTCCTACAACGCCTTGACTGTATGCGGCTGTATAGCCATCCCCCATGTACATGTGCATGTGGGATACTACATGCGTAGACACACTGGCGGCTTCTCACCTCACCGGATCCAATAAACATACAGATGCGGTGGCGAAAGCAGCTGAAAAACTGAACACCCTTAAAAAATCGATGTTTAAAAAAAACAAGTATGTATAGTTTAAAGTGCCATGTGTAACCATATCAATTCATTATATAAGAAATATAATATGATATAATATTGGAATATAACTTACACGTAAGTCAGTCAGATACACAATTACATTTACTTGCAGTAAACGTCAACTTCTTTTTTGAAATGAAGACACATTGGTTTTCATATCCCGAGTCTCCTAAATAGTAATTCAAAACTTGGGTCTTGTTAGTGGCAATTAGTTATAATCATGAGGATTATGACTAGTACTACTGTGCACTGTATTTATTTACCTGATATGTTTATATTTCCATAACATCCTCAACTCTCAGTATTAGGAATACCTTTGTAATATAAGAGTCTTACATTAGATTAGAATCTATGAAGAATATGTGTAATATTGTTTGAAGTGCTTAAAACTTTAGTTAAGTTAGGAGGCAGTAGTAGGAGCCAAGTTTGAACCCGCGATCCTTAGAGCGTAAGTCGGGCGTCTGGCCGCCAGGCTACCAGAGTTTGTTTTGATAATTACTATACTGTTGCTCCATTTTTCTACTATGTTTATCTGCGTGAAGTATCAAATGTCAAACAATCCTTTAAGGCACTGACTAATACCAGGCTACCGATAGAAATAACGGCCTCCTAGCCCAGTCGGTAGTGACCCTGTCTACGAAGCAGGAGGTCCCGGGTTCGAAACCTGGTCAGGGAATTTGTTTGTGTGTTTATCACAGATATTTGTTCCTGAGTTATGGATGTTTTCTATGTATTTAAGTATTTATCCATATTTACATATCTAATATATATATATATATTTATATATATATATACTCGTCGTCTAGTACCCATAACACAAGCCTTACTGAGCTTACTGTGGGCCTAGTTCGATTTGTGTAAGATTGTCCTATAATATTCATTTATTTCTCGAATTTAATTTCTTTTCTGATGTTTTTGAAATGCCTCAAACTTTCCATAGACGTTGACGTAACAAAGACTGCACAGCACTATAAGTAGGTATTAAAACAGACAGAAACATTGCAAAATTAAATAATTATATTGGATGTTTTCTATGTATTTAAGTATTTATCCATATTTACATATCTAATATATATATATATATATATATATATATATATATATATATATATATACTCGTCGTCTAGTACCCATAACACAAGCCTTACTGAGCTTACTGTGGGCCTAGTTCGATTTGTGTAAGATTGTCCTATAATATTCATTTATTTCTCGAATTTAATTTCTTTTCTGATGTTTTTGAAATGCCTCAAACTTTCCATAGACGTTGACGTAACAAAGACTGCACAGCACTATAAGTAGGTATTAAAACAGACAGAAACATTGCAAAATTAAATAATTATATTATTAGTAGTTAGGTTTTCTTATTAAAATTATTTTCTTGTGTATTAATGCTTTTTCACCACATCAGCACCACCGCCTATGTTGATTTTTTAAAGCGTCAGTAAAATTGTATTTTTTTCACAAGGGAGAACAGTAATTACTTTACGTTATAGAACGATGATTTTGAACCATAAATATTTGGCAGAATTAATTTGTTTGATTTATGTATTTACCTAAGCTTGTATTTTTTTGCCGTGGCGTGGTGAAAAATGTTGTAATACTCTCGGCAGCAGTTTGTTTGCTTCTAGTGCCTCCCGCAACGCTCAAGATACCACTTTTTTAACTATACACTTGTTATAATTTTGTAATCTTTCACTTTTTCGGGTCTCGATATAAACACGTGAGATAGATATCAAGGTTGTATTCTTGATAATATAATTTATTTACACTAAACCTTTTCTACATAATATTGGATCTACGTGGTCGGTTTACAAGTCAATGTATTGTTTTATTTCTTGTGACAAAAAACATTTATTGGTTACAAGAAATCTTAAAATCATTCATAGCAGTCATTTTTATTCAATATGTAATATTTGTCACATATATTTTACCCAAAGCACAGGTTTCGTCATAGTTGCTACACCCAAAAATGCATCGTCAAATCTAAAAAATTGCTTGTAAGCCGTCTATGTAGACTACCCTAGTTCTAGCCTAGTATTGTAGCACGAAAATACACGTATGATTTA
Source organism: Pammene aurita (assembly GCA_947086415.1). Lineage (NCBI taxonomy): Eukaryota > Metazoa > Arthropoda > Insecta > Lepidoptera > Tortricidae > Pammene > Pammene aurita. Next base: position 11,502,587 of record OX352294.1, read on the forward strand.
CACACATACTCACACACGTATTTAGTTTCAGAAGACATTTAGAGATGTCGCTTTCAAATGAGTTTTCATAAAATGCTTCAAGGCTCTCTTTACCTACTAGAGGTAAATAAATGCCTTACGTGGGATTCCCATAATTTACTGACGTCAACGTCAAAACAATAAGATGGCGCCCATGCCAATAGAGAAATTCCTCTAGCGAGACCTGTTGATTTTGACGTAGGTGGTTAGGTGAATCAACTGTCACAAAAGTGTGATCTCATAGTTGTCTCGCTACCTACTGTCAGTTATGCCATGTCGAATAGACTCCCTGTAATGTTGTACAATATTTCATTGCAGGTGCCGGATTCGAATTTAAAAATATATTAACAATACAACCTAACTCAAACGTAACTCCAACACACAACAAACATTCAAGCAATATTGAAGTTGTATTGGAGTAAGTGGAATATTTCTCAAGCAAATTCTCATATTTCTGTTTCAGATGTTTATGCCGTAGGTGTATTGCGTTGTTATTGCATTGGAGAAGTATTGAAGTTGGATCGTGTCTATACGTGTTTTAAAGTTAGAATACGGCCCCAGATGCCACGACTCGCCACCTTCGTGACGTGAATATTAGTTTTATACAAGGAACCTAACTGTTCCGAGAATTCCGGTAAGCACAATTTGTTTGTGTGTTTGTCACGAAAATATTTGTTTCTGGGTTATAGGTATAGGTGTTTTCTATTTGTTTAAATAATTGGGCCAAATTAGTTACCTCTGATTCTGCCTCCCAGAATTACCAGGGCAGAGACAGACCAACAAAGGGATAGTGAAATTTTCTTCGTTACAACGCTATAAAATACTCTCTCTCTGTCTCTTAAAGACCGTCGTGACTGCGTACTCTGTTCTGCTGTATAAAATATTGCATTCCAGATTAGAAATACCCTCACTACTTCAAAATATAAACATCTAAGTCCCTCGTGCGCGTCAGCGTAAATGTCGTAAAAAGGAATTATTTTCTGTGCCATATATATTAGAACTTGTTATGCAAGAAATACGTTTATTTGGCGTGCTTGTAAACTTTATAATGACTGTGTAAAAGTTTCAGATATTGATGTTTTTCACTGTAGTATAGGCTCTTTAAAGAAAGCATTTGTTTGCAAAGCTTAGACTTAGACATACAGATGTATTTTACGTTTCGAATCAGTGGCAGCAGTAGCTAAGACACTAACTAACTACCTAGGCTTTAAAAAGAAACTATGTATTCCGCTTAATGCCCATGACGTACAAGCTTTGATATAGTTTGGGGCCAAGTAGATTTAAATATTTTTCGTAAGTATTGTTTTAAGTATCTCGGACACTGGGTGACCGATACTCTCCAGGACGACGCTGATATGGAGAGGGAGCGCAGGGCATTGGCGGTGCGCTGTAATATGTTGTCTCGCAGGTTTGCACGGTGTAATGGGAATGTCAAAATAACACTGTTTAAAGCCTTTTTCCAGACCTTTTACACGTGTAGCCTGTGGACAAATTATACAAAAAATGCTTTCAATGCCCTGCGCGTCCAGTTCAACAATGGGTTCAGAATGCTGTTGGGACTGCCTCGTTTTTGCAGCGCGTCAGGTATGTTCGCGGAGGCGCGCACTGACAGCCTCAGTGCGATATTAAGAAAGAGAACGGCCTCCCTGATTCGTCGCGTGCGTGACAGTCAGCCTTCTGCGCCTAGTGTTAGAGTCGCCTGCTTGCGCCTTCTGGAGACATTTTGACTCTCTACACATGTCGTCCAGAGGCTTAGTGTATAATATAGGTATAGGTCTTACTAACATAGTTTTAAGGGAATGTATACTAACACTATGGACAAATGGTCTGATAATAAATTATTTTGAATTTTGAATTTGAATTTGAATTTATGCATTTTTATTTGCCACTTAAATACAACTACAAAACTATCTTTTACGTATGTATTTATCAAATCGTTGATCTTCGCTCCTCGCAGCGAAGTGCTGACCGGCCCTTCATATTTTATGAGACACAGAGATAATCTTTAAGAGGCCATCATCTTCCACTTGACGGGACATCGCTTTCATATTTACTCGCTACAAGCTCTTAACCCTTCATAAAAATAATCTGTTCCTTTCAGAACCTTCTCATTCTCATCTTATTTTGAATCGGGCTTAGAATAATTAAATTTAGAGCGACGTAGATAAATATAGTGCTTACTTAAGATCAGAGATATTAAATATACCTACCGCTTTCATGAGTCAATCAACTTTTTATTGCCCCTCGTTGCTATGGTTACGTCCCTTGGACAACTAAACATTTTCTATGTAGATTAAGATGTACTTCGGACACCGGGGACAGAGTAAACAATATTAAAAGTTGATTCTCATTCGCCCTACAATTCTGTATGTGACACTGGATTCTATTGTATAAATCCTATATGTATAGTAATAAATCTTAATAAGTATCCAGTTCGTTTCGTTCCTATCTTAAACAAACAAAGAGGACTGAATGTCTCCACAAAATCGCGTTCGTACAAATATTTGGATATTACTACATACTGTTACTAAAGACCACAACCTGCCTACAACGAATATTGCGGTATTTTGGCCATGTTGCACGCAGGGATACCAGCAATTTGGAACGCCTTATGGTGACCGGTAAAATTGAGGGAAAAATGCCTAGGGGTAGAAGTCCCAAACGTTGGTCTAAAAATACCTGTCAGCGACGCACTCCACCAAGCTAATACAGAACCGGACCGATGGAGACAACTAGTTGACGGAATCATACGGAGTCACGATCCTCAGCAATGAGGGACCGATTGAAGAGAGAGAGTTACTAAAGAAACACGTTTAAGTTTGACCCATTTTGTTTAGGCCTCTGCTTTCTGGTGCGGGTTCCACTGCGCCATCGATTCCAAAATAAATGATCACATCACTGACAATCTATCTTATATTCCAACATATACTAAACCATACTTGATAACGTTAGCTTAACGCCTCGTCACGACATACTTGTAGTTACACAAATTGGCTCCTAACCTGTAGATCAGATTTTTTTTTGTTTCGTAGCAATAACACAATTGATTTCGTTACAAAAATAGTTGTCTGTTTTGAATCAGGAACAAGCAGGTCAAACTTTTTGCGGTTTAATTGATTCAAAAGTAAGGCACATACCATATAAAAAAATATCATTATATTTATAGGCGTAGTATGAGTCCCCATATAATTCATAGAAATAAATCGGTTTTGCTAGCTGATTTGACTCGTTAGGAAAGCAGCTTGTCGGTGTCCGTGCTAAATTGTAATTATCCAGCTACCATTGTATGTCAAAGTACACGGGTACGCGGTAGGGGTTTGACACGATAGTGATGTCCTGAGGCCAGCATGTCAAGGTGACGCTATGCAGATATCGATGAGTGGTCTATCTTTACTTTCGCAGACACCTTCAGCTGTTATTATTTATTGTTACGAGTGTATCTCTTGAGTAGAATGTTCTGTCAGCGAAAACCTTTAATAAACCTTTAAAAGTTTAATAAACCTACTATTAATTCTAGTACATGACAAGAAAAACAATCTGTGGAAGAGCGGTGTTCTCTTAACACAAGTATCTATAATACTTAAAAAGAGGTATCAGCACAGCTATTGTAAAAACTGATTTTAGTTACAGAATAAAAATATATGTTTTATTTTTATACCATGCACGACTAATAGATAGTGACGTAGAGATGACGTGGCGAGTGGCTTTCTAAAAGCTTTCTTAGATAAGATTACACGAAATTTAATCTATTCCAAATAGTAAAAGTTTTAAACAATCTCAGATTCAAGATTCGATAACCAAGCTATAAACTGTACGGGTATTGACACGATAGTGTTGTGCTGCGGCCAGCATGTCAAGGTGACGCTATGCAGATATCAATGAGCGGTCGATACGATGCATGACTAATAGATAGTGACGTAGCGTCAACGAGCTGATTTCGATGTGTTTTTTTAGAATAGACTACGCGTAACGTGACTAAGTTTTTATTACAACAGGGGCTAGGAAAACAGAGATTACCGGCCAAGTAAAAAATCCGGGAGGAGGCCGGGGATTTCTTTTCACGCCAAGGTATGTATAGTGCTTTCTCAAACATGCAATGAAATAAAGAAAGAAAAAACCCTTATAGACGGAGAGCTAGCCACGTCAGATATGACACAATAATGAGAACAACGAAACCCCTCTAGTCAATTTGCTATACTATGCTTATTTCTAGATCTGGACATCTGGCAGCCTCTAAACTGGTGGAGGTCAAAGAATGCAAACCACTTCAAGAAAACAAATCGTAGAATTCGGGGTTTAATGTAATATTATGAGATATTATATGACAAACGACGTATAATGTAAAAAAAACATAGTTTGTGGCCTACTGTTTTTGTTTCCGTAATAATACGTAATGTTTTTTGTTATCTAGTGTATAATAGTAGTAGTGTAAAATATAAGCCCTGTCAAATGACAGTTATAAAGATAACTGAGACAACTTCGGTAGTTTTACCTATTTTGGTATTACTATTTTCTGATTCAAAAATGTTGCTAGTCTGTCACTCTGACCTCCACCCATTAAATGCTGCCCAAAAAAGTAATTAATTCTCTTTAAAAACAATCCGACGGAGTTTTACGCGATAACAAATTATATTAAAACATAGATAAATCACGAAATTGATATAGCAGCTTTAAAAATTCACAAAACTGTCAAATCGCTTAAAAGCCCGCAAAAGCCAACAACATCATTCTAACTTCATTCTTATCAATATCGCAGACATGTTAAAAGATCACTCGATTTGCCTTGAGCGTTTATAAGGCAAGCGACTGTCAGCACCCATTCAGCTATCATGCGGAAGCTATTACCCCTCCTCCCCCTCTACCCCCTAAACCACCCTAACGCACCTTCGTTACTACTTCAGTACTACCAACTTGCATTTACCGCCTCTTAAAAAACAGTGGACCGTATGCCGCACGCATAAAGCTTAAATTTGCATAATAAGATGAATTGTAAACGCAAATCAGGGTAAAGACGCTACAGAAGTTTCAGTTTCGTCGGTGCCGATAACTTTTAGCGGAAAAGAACGTCATCACTAGAACGATGTTTCGAATATTGCTGTTTGATTTGAATAAAGATTTCACGTTTGTGGAACTTTTGTAAAATAGATTTTTAACGTTCATGATATTGTAAATTATCATAAGATTCATAAGTCGGTCAGTCATACAAAGGCTTCCTTAGTTGTTTTGATATACATTTTCCCACAGCTAGCTTATACCGGAAAAATAATCCAGAAGACTGAAGTGACGCAAATTTCAAAATGAGAAACTATTCAACATTTATTATTATGCAATTCCGTATCGTTTTTATGTATGTTTATTTGGCACATGCTACGTTATCATTATTTATTTTATAACTACCAAATAAATGCTAAATTATAATGCTATAAAGTCAGGTGTCACAACAACAAGTGATAAGAAAAAGTTGATACTTCCAATGAAAGATTGCTTGCATTTATTTATATTTAACCCCCTCTGCGCGCAACATTAAGCATTCGATTGCTTCCAAGTCGATTGTGGCATTATTAACGCCTCGTAAGCAGAGTGAACTCTGCAAATTAATTACTGTGTAATATCTCATTAATGAATTACTGCGTAGCGTAATATCCAGGCACGGATTCAGAATTTTATTCAGGGGAGGAGGGCAATTTCTTTCACAAAAGGTCCGCATATATGGCCGCCGGAGCACACCAGGCTTACTTCTCAGGGAGGGGGTGTCAAATGCCCCTGCCCCCCCCCCCCCCCGCCCCTGTATCCGTGTCTGGTAATATCTGTATGTAATTGTCATTTTATGTATTTGTCTGTATAGATAGTTTTACTACTTCATGTAACTTAGCATGAGACATGTTTCGTTCCGTAGTTATAACAAAACGAAGGCTCGTTATTGTTAATAGGGTTTTTCAATTTTAATCTATCTACTATTTTCAGAATTTGAAAGTTTTGTTTTATGGAGTTAACTCCTTCATAAGTTTAATCACAGCGCGCACTAAGCCGTCGATTGCTTCCGAGTCGATTGCGGCATCATTAACGCCTCGTAAGCAGAGTGAGCTCTGCTAACTAATTAGTCCCACCGTGAGTAATAGTCAACGCTTCCATCTAGGTTAGGCATTACAGTTATAGGTTTTAGGTACATGTTAGATATGCATGAAGACGAAACCTAATGGACCGTAAGCCAGGAACAAATTTCATAATCAATCACGTCCCAGGCGATAACTTGTGAAGTGGTTTAGGGCGATGTATTTAATCACTTTAAAAAAATCGGTCATCGCGTCACGATTGAAAATTTTTCAGATGATAGTTCATATGCTCTTACAAATATGGAAAATTGTATGTAGGTGGAAAGACCGTCAGCGGCGTCAGCTGATGATGCCCTGAAGATCGTATGTGCACGTGACCAGCTGAGGGTCTTATCACTGCGATTCAGCTAACTGACGATTTTTTATATTTATAATAGGATATAAACTATCACTATCAAAGTTTCAATCGGGACGTGGTGACCAATTTTTATTATTGATTAAATGTCTGCCGTTCCTCAATCCACCAACGGAGAGGCAGCTGAACTTCATGAAGCGGTGTGGCCTGGGACGCGATGATTAACGAAATTTGTTCCTGGCTTACGGTCTATAACGTACTCGTATAGATGAGATTATGCGTATTAATTCACAATTGCATCTAATAATTACATAATAATATACACGTATTATAGACAGTGTGAAAGGACGTGGGTAATTGAACATATCGAAGAGATTCTGCGAATTGATTTAGAAGAACTTAAATAATTGATTAGTCTCACATATTACGCTTGAGCAATATCCAACGCTTGTGGCTGGCCCTTAGGCGTTGCAGATGCATATGCATGATGACGTAACAACCTCGTGACTTAGATTACACGGCTTTAGTAAATTGATTTACAATAAAATTGTTTTTTCTAGTCCTAGATTCGAATCCTAGATGAGCATTGTAGTATATGACAACAATATGTTTCCAGTTTATATAATCTTCCATAATCATGGGCGCAGAGCATAAAATACTAATTAAGAATTATTTTTTGATACTAAATAAATAGTGATTCTTCTTCTACATGAATTGTGATTATTTTTAATACCACGATGATGGCAAACATGCATACGGCGCATGATAGTAAGCAGTTACCGTAGCCTATGGACGCCTGCAACCCCGGAGGATTCATATGCGCGCTGCCTACCCTTTAAGAACCTATACTCAAACCTATATTTCTTGTGATCAAGAAATACTTGAAATCTTACTGCGACATCATGCTGAATTGAGTTTCGTTTTATAATTACATATTTTTTGTTACTATTAGACGAAATTAATTAATTGTATTATTAGGCCAAGCAAATAAGATCTATAAAAAGTGTTTTGAGGAATTAATTCCCAGCAGGCTGGAAATCGTTTTAATACCTTCATGTGGTCCTAAATGCATGTAATCCGAGTTTGCCCAATACCAAGAGGTGTTCATAACTGTTTAGCGAAAATTTTGCTCGTTGTCAGTTTTTTGCTTGTAGCTCGAAGACGGTACTTCCGACGGAAAATATCATGTATATCAATATTAAAGATGGTTAAATTCTGCCTTGCATGAGTATATTTACGTCTAATTCGGTTCAGCGGTACAGCCGAAATCAAAAGTTATAAAGCGGGAAAATGTCTCATTTAATTGAAAAACTCATATTTTGACTTCCATACCACATATCTTTGAAACAGATGAATCCTGGTGAAAAACCTATAGAATAAAAGTTGAAGACAATATAATTTCACGTTATATAGACATTTCAATTTTTAAATTCAGTCATTTTGAAAGACTAAATTTTGAATGAATTCATAAGCGGTTTTTTACTAATTCCTTCTAAGTTGCATATTTTCCATAAATATGAGGTGTGAGGCGTACATTTAATGCATTGTTACAACTAAAAACATTTAGGTGCAAATTTCTAAAACGTACTCAATCAGAAAACTATTTATACATCGTGTTTTTTTAATTTCCGGTAAATTCAAGGGTATATTCCTGAGCTTAACTTAGGTTTATTTCTCAAAGACTCCAGTGTCCTAATTAGCTCCAGTTCTGAGGTAATCGATAGTTCATTTTCGTCCTTCTGATTGTGTATTTTTTTCTTTTAGTTTGAGAACCCGCTATAAAGTCATGTAACTGTATGTTAAGACAATACAATATTAATTTTGTACTAAGCAGAAACGTCTGCAATCAAAATTTCAATTTTATAATTAAAAGAAAAATGGAAAAATTCGGACCGGTGTTCCGAAAGGTCGCAAGTTCGAATCTTGCTCGTTGCGGTGAATTTTTTCATTTTTCTTTCAATTATACAATTTTCAATACAATAACAATAGACTTGTGTAACGTATACCGTTACAATGTTCCCTTTGTATCTATAGGATTGTTAATATTCGAAATTTCATTGACATGTCATAATGTTCAATTGTTTAGTTGAGTTAATAAACCTACAGATTGGGGAATCAATCAACAACTGAGGAACCTATTTGACTTAACACACAGGTGAATCATTTTGTAGTGGGTTCTCAGAGTAAAAAAAATTAAATGTAGGTTTACACAATTAGAAGGCATTAATAAAATATCGATGACCTCAGAACTGGAGCTAATTAGGACACTGGCGTCTTTGAAAAATAAACCTAAGTTAAGCTCAGGAATATACCCTTGTAATTACCGGAAATAAAAAAAAACACGGTGTATAAATAGTTTTCTGATTGGGTACGTTTTAGAAATTTGCACCTAAATGTTCTTAGTTGTAACAATGCATTAAATGTACGCCTCACACCTCATATTTATGGAAAATATGCAACTTAGAAGGAATTATTAAAAAACCGCTTTTGAATTCATGCCAAATTTAGTCTTTCAAAATGACTGAATTTGAAAATTGAAATGTCTATATAACGTGAAATTATATTGTCTTCAACTGTTATTCTATAGGTTTTTCACCAGGAGTCATCTGTTTCAAAGATATGTGGTATGGAAGTCAAAATGTGAGTTTTTCAATTAAATGAGACATTTTCCCGGTTTATAACTTTTGATTTCGGCTGTACCGCTGAACCGAATTATAAGTAAAGATACTCATTCGAGGCAGAATTTAAACCTCTTTAATATTGATATACATGACATTTTCCGTCGGACGTACCGTTTTCGAGCTACAAGCAAAAACCTGACAAAGAGCAAAATTTTCGCTAAAAAGTTATGCACACCTCTTGGGATTGGGCAAACTCGGATTAGGTACATGCATTTAGGACCACATGAAGGTATTAAAACGATTTCCAGCCTGCTGGGAATTAATTCTTCAAAAAAATCTTATTTTCTTGGCCTATATACATATAGTTCAATTATACAATACAATACAATTTCGAAGGAGTAAGGTATAGAAAAGACACGCAACCTGCAAGACCAAGCAAAACTAAAAGAAACTGTTAAAGCGGAACGAAAATCCCGATTGTTTGTTGTGACATTGATACGATTCAGTTTTGACCTCTTTTTTACGTCTGTTTTTATCGTTATTTTACTTGCATCTCCGGACCAGGGATATGACATCGTAAAAGCAGCGAAATTGCGATATTACTGAGGTTCACCCATGTGTTGCCAGTTGTTAGTAAATATCTGTGTCGCCACACAATACCTACTAACAAAATAGATATACTGTTTGAAAGCATTGCCGTTTAACAAGCAAGGAAAATGTTAGGAAGATAATAGTAGGTAAATACTGTCCATTAAGTACGTCAACATTTGTTTCATTTTCATAAAACAGGGTGCCATATTGTCGGTATACTTTAAACGGGTTTTTTAATTTATATTTTCATCATTATTGTCGTAGTAATTTCTCAAAGTTGACCTAAATAGAGTCTCCTATGTGTCACATCTACGTGCACAATACAATGGTCTACGCATTGTGCTGGAGTAACAGATGATGTACCTAAATAGAGTCTCCTATGTCTCACATCTACGTGCACAATACAATGGTCTACGCATTGTGCTGGAATAACAGATGATGTACCTAAATAGAGTCTCCTATGTCTCACATCTACGTGCACAATACAATGGTCTACGCATTGTGCTGGAGTAACAGATGATGTACCTAAATAGAGTCTCCTATGTCTCACATCTACGTGCACAATACAATGGTCTACGCATTGTGCTGGAGTAACAGATGATGTACCTAAATAGAGTCTCCTATGTCTCACATCTACGTGCACAATACAATGGTCTACGCATTGTGCTGGAGTAACAGATGAGGGCGCACCAGTATATTCCGCAATACACGAGTACCCTATATTACTGCCGCACCACGCATAATAACCGTATGTACGGTCAACCAAATTGATTCTTAGGCCACTGTAGAACCTTCTCGTAATGACAGTTGCCCGTGGATACGTAAAAACGTAACGTATTCGCTACCAAACTGGCTATTGTGACAAAGGTACTAGAGTGGCCTAGGAATCAAATTGGTTGACTGTACCTACATTAGAAATCTAGTTTGAATCTGGAATTTATTGCGGGAGAATACGAATAACAATTTTATGAGTTTGAATCGCGGTTACGATTATTCTGTTATTCACGGAGCTTAATAAAGCTTACATACCCCTACTATAGTACTATACTGTGCACTACGAGTACCGATTACGCAAAAACAAAACAATAGCGAGATGAATGGACTGCACAACGCTCGTGATGAATTAAAACTTGACCTAGTCTTTTCTATTTAGGTACTACAAAGGACTCGGAACCGAAGAATATTGCGTTTGCTCTCTCGCAGCATAGAACGATATGAAAATTTTCATAAAGCAACTTTTCCTGGTGAACGATGATAATGGAAATATACATTTTTAACGGAAATATTCTGCTAAACGCCCTGAAAACAGATTTTTGTTTGAATATTGTTGTATTGGGCAACCGGGATGATATCGAAAAACACACGTTAGGTTAAACATTTCATGGCCGCCATTCAAAAAATAAACTCAACGCTATAACGACATTGACATTTGCTGTTCGAACAGATTTTCATTCAACATTGGTCTCACATTGGTCTAATATTGGACCAATATGAGGCCAATGTGATACCAATGTGAGGCCAATGTGATACCAATGTGTGACCAATGTGAGACCAATGTTGAATGAAAATCTGTTCGAATAGCAAATGTCAATGTCGTTATAGCGTTGAGTTGAGTTGGGTTGGAGCTGTGTCTGTCCAGTGTGTGTGTTTATTTTCCGAATCGCAGCGCGTGTTTGAGTTTACTAAGGCAATCAAGTAACACTTATGTACCCTATACCTTATCTGATATGCAAGTTTAAAATAAAAATAAAAAACTAAATGACTATATATACTTTCTCATTATTTCTTTAAATATTAAATACCTACCGGTACGTTCACTCGAGGAATATGAATACTTCATACTATATTTTTTTATACATTGCCAGTAGCAAACAAGCGTACGGCTCGCCTGATGGTAAGCAGTTACCGTAGCCCATGGACGCCTGTAACTCCAGATGATTCACATGCGCGTTGCAGACCCTTTAAGCACCTAGGCTTCTTAATTATCCCTTAGTATACGTGTTTCAAATTTTATTAGTCAGTTACGTTACTTACTGAATCGTAATTCACTTGTATTACTTATGCGAAAGTTTAATTTAGTTAACTCAAAGTCACTAGAAATATAGGGCGTATACCTAACATGATTTATTCCATTCATTAAAGATATATAACACAGCGAAGCATACATAAAATATGTAGGTATACCTAACCACGATTATTACGGAGACTACGGCAAAAACACGTTGAGTATGCAGCGAACACTCATAAGTTATAGGTACTTTAGTTGCAACCCCATTGGTAACATACAGTGCTGGACGCAGTAAGATCGTGGGAATAATAGGCTTTGTACCAAATCCAATGCCATCGAATACATATTTAATGAAAGGACGTCCCTAGTGGAGACGGCCTGAACTTTCGTCATAGAAAATGCAATATTGGTAGCAGCTCAGAGAAAATTGGATACCTCACTGTATCAAAGAGCTTGTACAAAAGATTACTTTGAATAGTGTTACGTTCGATGTAACGATCAATTGTATTCCTTAAAGTTTTTATTTAAGAAGAATTTTGTAAATAAATTATATTATTATAGGGTGTACTGGGGTAATTTCGGAAGGCGGAAAATTTCGAAAATTATTCTAATATCACACATATAACATTGTAATAAGAGTCAGCTTTCGCATTTTTCCGCCATTTTTTCCTATCGAAATTAATAGTAATATAGTAGTTTATGTAACTGTTACGTAATAAGGGTCCTTAAAACATGAGTGTGGTTTTATGAAACGAGCCGCAGGTGAGTTTCATAATAAGATCACACGAGTGTTTTAAGGCCTAATTACGTACAGTTGCATACACTGCTTTATCTACACTCATATTATTTATCCAAAATGCCGTATTCGGAAACCATAGAATGGCCGCCATTGCACCGCCATGGCCAACTCGATTGTGTCGGGGAGGCGCGTGTCGGGCTGTCGGCGGATGTGCGGGAGGGTGCAGGTGTACATTATGTTATCAAAACTCATAGCACATCAATAATTGAGCATGAAAAGTTAAAATAACGTTACCGCCACGGATAAAAAGCTTATCATAGTAAAATCGGTCGTGTTAATGCTAGCCATTGCCTACCGTTTTCGAACACGTTTTAGAGAACTTGCAATATGAGTGTAGATAAATAAATTAACGTAACTCATACTTACAGTGATATTTCAAACCACAACCACAATCCTCAATCAGAGTGCAATGACACAATTTAAGAAGTACTTTTTTTCTATATATAGTATACCTATAAAGAAATCTACGTAATTATGAAGCGCAAATGAACGTTATCCACGTTACAGGAAATCCCGCGAAATTCAAATAGTTTGTTTGACTTTAAACATGTTATGGCCTAATGGCAAACTCATGTGCTAGAAAAGTCAACCCATTTTAATTCTGAGCCACTTTGTATTTTTAATACATAACACAGTGGCAATACTATGGGTTTTATAGTATCCGTCTGCGTAAACGACCGTGTAGTAGTGATGAGGCATGTGGCTAAACCTCCCTCAGTAATCCCCCAGCTCTCTCGCTCAGTACTCGCGTCTTCGAACTTTTCCAGGTTATGGTCTATCTGTGTGCCAACTTTCATCCAAATGTATTCAGGCGTTTTAGCGTGAAGGAGGAACAAACATCGATATGTTTAAACATCTAAACATTAAAAAAAAACTAGTTATACATTGTTACTGTGCCATGGTAAAAATTCCACAAATTAGAAATGAAAAAAAAAAAAACTATTGATGATCCAGAGTTCTTCACAGTTGATATTTTCATTGTACCTAATGGACATCTGTTTTCAATGTTGCTGTATTTTCCACTAAATAGAAACGGCAAATACATATATTGATAGTACCTGTTGAGGTACTCATATTAAAAATTTCTCTTGAGGTAAAAATTGGTTCAAAAAATAAATTGGTTGGCTTTACTCAATAAAGATTCAAAAGATATTTAAATATTTGATGCTTACATTTAATATTCAAGAAAGTAAATCGAGCTTAACGAACTGAGAAGTGCAGCTCGATTTTAACTCAAGTTTTGTTGAAATAAGTTAGTTTGTTAACAAAGTATACAAGATATCTTTTAAGTTGCATTATAAGTGCATCGTATTCATGCGATGAGATAAAGTTATGGGTTTTGAGTTCATAACATCATTTTTCCGATTTTTTTAGTTTAGAGCTCGTTCACTTATTTGGCCGAAGGTTTGATATAAGGTTTCATGACATTTCGTATTCTGTAGAATACAAAATGTCATGAAACCTTATATCAATTATTAATCTACATATATGAAACAGATACGTTAATTAGAGACAAAGATGACGCTAACGAAGTTAAAATCCATACTAATATTATAAATGGGAAAGTGTATGTGTGTGTTTGTTTGTTTGTCCGTCTTTCACGGCAAAACGGGGCGACGAATTGACGTGATTGAGGCTACTTTTTGTCTCTTTCTAACCCTCCACTTCCCTAAAATGGGGGGTGGAAGTTTGTTGGTTTGTTACCCCGAATTTAACGCGAGCGAAGCCGCGGGCAAAAGCTAGTGTTTAATAAGTTCTACGAAATATTTATTACACGCATTGCCCTTAATCTTAGAGCATTAAACCCGAAGTAGGCATGTCTGTCATTTTCTATACAAAAAAGGTCTCGATTTTTGCGGGGATGGGAACGTCAAATGTATGGCATGGTACGTAACGTACAAAAAGCCACATCAGATAAACGTCAGTCCATACAATAAAAGACGTAATGTATGATCACTGGTCATATATTTTCGGCAGAGGGAACGCCTGTCAATGGCGACTCCGGTTGGTTGAATGTTCTAAGCTTATAATAGTTGTGAGATTATGAGACATGTAGTCAGTGTAGTCAGTGTGACTAAGGTTATGTGTGTTTCAAATTGACACAGCATGTGGCGGATTTCACCTTTGATTGTTATGTGAAATCTTTTTTGTGTATACACCTGACGAAGCCTGCATTGCGGATTATAAAATTGTAGTTAAAAATGTTGTGTATGTGTTATGTTCAAAATGAATTATTTTCAAAGTATTTAAATTTAAAAGTAAAATAAAACACAGCAGGCCCCTGCTGTGTTTATCATTACAACATCAATATGACATTAAATTGTAACTACATAACACCACTACATTAATAACATCTTGTAAAAGCAATGGGATAATAGTAGTTTATGTAACTGTTACGTAATAAGGCCTAATTACGTACAGTTGCATACACTGCTTTATCTACACACATTTTATAAATCCTAAATGATGTGTTCGGAAACCAGAAGAATGACTGCCATTGCACCGCCATGACCAACTCGATTGTGTCGGCGGTCGCGCGGGCGCGTGCCGGCGCTCGGGGAGAGTGCGGATCTTCGTAACGTTACCGTAGATAATGAATTTTCATACGTTTTTACCACACCGTCAGAGAAGTTACGTTACTGGTTGCAATAATGGTGGTACTTACATACGGTTTCCGAACGCGGAATAGAGGATTTAAGATATTGGTGTAGATAAAGGTAATTAACTAACAGTATCACCAGAGACTATACATATATAGACAGCTCAGTATAAGAACTTTTTGAAGCTCCAACTCTGAACTTCTGAAGCGCCATCTGAAAAAGATACCCAAAATGTACGAGGAAATGACAACTGCACTGCAGCGCCATCTAGTAACGAGTAGCGTACCGTAGTAACTCGTTACTCGATGTCATTTCCTCGTACATTTTGGGTATCTTTGGGTTGCTCTCGTTCAGATGGCGCTTCAGACTTGGAGCCTTAAGAAGTTCTTAGAGTGTCCCGCTCTATTAAATATACAGGATGGAACAAATAATACTGGTGATCCGTTTAAGGGCGTAATTGGAATGGTATAGCGACTAAGAAGAGGTAGAAAAAAAAAACATTTTTGTACACGAAAAATTTTTTTTTGTATGGGGACGTCGTATTAGCTGGCCAACCCTCCATACAAAACAATTTTTTTTCGTGTAATTTTTTTTTTTTTTAGTTTTTCATAATTAGAATACATAGATACATTGGTGTTACACCTCTGTGGTATCACTAATGGATTGGTTTAATTTATACTTAGCATTCGTAGCTACCTATGACCAGTGCGATCCGGTGTTTATTTTAAGAATGTTTCCTATACAAAACTAACACACCTAACACAACAAATATTATAGTAACAAATCCTAAACACTGAATACGAAAACATGTTTAGGGTAAGTAGCGTAAGAATTTAGAAAAATCAAGCTTTTAAAAAATTTGGTATTTTTACACTTATGGCCTGTTTCACAATCTCCAGTTAAAGTATATCTGTCAGATAAATGTTTGCTGTCCTTTTCTTTTATATGACTGGAGAAAACGATAGCAATAATTTTAACTGGCAGATAAGTTTATCTGGAGATTGTGAAACAAGCCCTTAGATGATAAACTAATCTGAATATTGTCTGTAAATCTTACACAACTGACCCCTACAATAACACGCACAAAGTTATTTCTATCAGTGGGGTACATAAGACGCAGTTCCTATGAACACTGTTTAAACTGAGTCTTATTTACCTAAATAAAAAAGTACATACCCAAGAAGCTGGTGGATATCTCGGGAAGGGGGCGATGGACTTGGTAGCAATGTTACTCGGCAGGTCATGCTTGATCCCTCTCTTGAGACGCTGTTTTCTTCTTTCCCGCGATTTACTTCTTAGCATAAGAGCTGCCTGCATACCTGCCAGTTTTGTGGCTACGGTGCGCGATTGCAGAAAATTTAGCCTACGGCTTTCAGTCGCACGGATTTACACTTCACTTGTTTTATTGCTTTGTTAATGTTCACTCAGTTTGTGTTCGATTTAATTATTGATAAACTCGAGCAATTGAATTAAACCTACAGCTAGCGCGACTATACTATTCTCTTCTAGTTTAAATTACTTTTTATTATAAATAGATTAAGAAAGATCTACTTATTTACACTCCGAACGCCGATATCACTCTTATAGTTCCATCACAGAATAATTTATTCCGATTTCTCACTTAATACGCTTTAGAATTGGATAAAGATAGGCACGAGAAAGGCGAAACTATATTAAGTTGTATAGCTAATTGAACGATTTAGTTACGATAGTGGTCGTTATCTTAAAATACCGATATGTTTAACGTGAGAAAAATTAATGGAAGCAAGCGCAATTTGGCGTTTATTGTTGAACAGTCAATTGTCTTGGTTTATTCACTGCCACTCATGTTTCGTTCCTCACGTCTAGTCGCAGTCTCTGGTTCTTGGACACCTTCCATCGGACGCTACTCGGCGTTAGGTGTCGCTGTTTCATGGCCGGCCCACTTTTGTCACTTTAATCATCAACACTTCCCCGAAGAACATACTGTTGGATTCTTCTCAAAAACACAGTATTTATAACAAATGAATACATGGCGGGTGTTAAGGGTATAACAAAAGGCGCGTACCTATTCCAACGATCTAAACAATTGCATTGTCTCACATAAAACGACACCTACACATGCTAACAATGAATTATAGCTACGATATACCGATTAACAAACATCGACTTACGGTACTTAATACACTGAACACAGAAAGGCCTTTGACATTCTCGAACCTTATACATCTAACATTATTAATTTTCGAATAATCTGGTTTTATGACACCTTTAATTCATAATTGATTGTTTGCGATCTGTTACTGTATACTACTAGCATCAATAGCTTTGTAAATCAGAATCTATTTTCTTGTAGTTCTTTTAGCTATGAATTGAAATTGAAAACTACTTTTCAGTATTATATGTATGTAATGCCACACAGTAGTAAAGCAAGTGAGTGTTTTCAGGTCACATTTGTAATAATCGAATTCACTCGTGTAAAATTCTACCATACCGACATTACAAGTATTACAACAGATCATAAATCAACAATTATACTTTGTTTTGTATCATTTTATAAACGCCAATTTAATCGAAAATCAATTTAAATATAGTAATTATGAAAAAGTAGTCAAAGAATTATTTTTTCTAATAATGAAATGATAATTATTGTCACAACCTTTTCATATTGATCTCCATAATTTTGACAAGAATATCGCAAGAGCATGGCTTACACTCGTATATTCACACTCATGGAGCATTGTTTATATTGGCACTTGAACAATAGGTAATATCGTATTAAGGGTTTTCCACACCAAAACGTGCGGAACGCCAGCGTAACATATTACGGCCCTTATGCGCCGTTTTTGTCAAAAAAAAAAGGCTAACTGCATCAACTCGGCGTCGTCATAGTATAACTGCCTTTAACAACAGTATTACTGTCGGTAAATATGACACGATTCCTGTCAAAATCTGGAGTTAGCTACCATGCTTAACACTATTACATAAACACACATGGAGCATACAGGCTATACCTCGACGACATCGCACGCCGTGTGCTCGGAAACGGCGGCGGAGAGCGGGCGTTGCGGCGGCGCCTGGAGCCGGGACTCCCAGTGCTGGCAGGAGTAGGCGCGGACGCCGGTCGGCGCGGGGTGCGGGGGGCTGTGGCCGGGGCTCGGCGGCGCGGGCTGGCGGCCGTGCTGGCGCGCCTGGATTACAAAAAATTTACATTTTAAATATACCTATTATGCCTATTTTTAAAACAATATATTATCAATATTATTATTCAAACATATGGTTAAACTTAATATGGGTAACATCAATCAGACACAGGCAAATACGTACATAAGTATGTACGTGCGCGTGCATTAAAAATATTTATCGATACAATTTTGACATTGAGCGTCTATTTCTTACAAAAAATGCTTTATCATAATTGAAATCAAGTTATTTTAAGAAAATAAAAGCATTTGTAGAAACCTTTCATTAACTTTCTATATATTATATGTATGTCCAAGTACTAATCACATGTAAATTGGAAAACTTTTTTTCTTGTGGAGTATAATAAAAGGCTAAGTTTCACACTGTTATAACCGCATTAAATTCGATTTTACATGCATATGTAACAACTTATTCCTCATAATAATGTGGTTGTGGCAAGCTTTAATTATTGTAGGTATCATTTCAACTTCATTTGCTTGTGCAGTTTGTTCATAAATTTTGGTCACGTTCACATATTGATACTATTTATTTACCTTTTGGGGATTTCGTTTCTATCTAAATAAAAATAAATCAGAATTAAAGTGTAACACATTTAACATTACACTCAAGTTAATAATACTATATTATCTAAATATATAAAAGAAGAAACTAACTGACTGACTGACTGACATATCAACGCACAGACCAAACCGCTGGTTCTAGAGATTCTAAATTTGGCACGTAGGTTCCCTATAAGTTCTAGGGGTGCACTAAGAAAGGATTTTTCAAAATTCACCCCCTAAAATGGGGGTCCAAAGTTTGTATGGCGAATCAAAATTTGTTAGACTATTTTATTCGAAACTTCACAGGAGTATCCCTAACGATAAATGAGTAAACACGTGTTTCAGGTTTTTTGTAAATTCAATCCCTAAAAGGGGCAAATGTGGTCACAGTCTGAAAATCAACATCGTATCCTTTTTGAGTACTTATAGTACGCGGGCGAAGCCGCGGGAAAAGTCTAGTATTATAATAAAATGCCGACGAGATAGGCCAAAGGCTTATGCAACGTTGACTCAAGTTTTATCGTACAGCTGCATTCTTTTAGGTACCACTTCTAATATTTGCCTCAAAGCCGCAAAAGACGTGCCGCCTTCCACTGTAATTTGCACCACCACTACGCTTTACTTGCTTTTAGGTATAATTTCATTTTTTTGTTTCGGGCGTCAGCTCAGGTAACGAGTAGGGATTGCTCCTACTCGTTTTCTATACAAATCCAGCACCGCAACCGGGAATTCCCGGTTCTCTCCATACAAAATCAGAACCGGGAGCATTCCCTAGTAGCGAGTTACTTAAGCACGCCGTCCGTATTCAACGCCGACTGCGGGAGAAGTGCACATCTTGGTTTACATTAAACCCCGTGAGCGACGTGTAGCAGGCATCGCCTGTGTCTTACAGCGCGCTGTGCGTACTGAACGCCGACGCCGGTAAATAAATATTTGTTTACCTTACGGCCCGCGAGCGACGCGCCGCCCGCCGCCGCGTACATGCACCGCCGCCGAGCACGGCTCAGGTAGCGGGCATCGCCTGTGCCTTACAGCGCGCCGCCCCGGCTCCGCCGTCCGCATCTAACGTCCACCTACAAAATGTATTGTTAATAAAGTAAAATGCACGATTACGAGTAAAACACACCGTGTCCAAAAAGTGCGAATACACTTTGGAAGTCTTATAACTTTTTTGTACGAATAGATCGTGTAGTGAAATCTGTATTTTATTAAAGCTATACTAATATACAAAATATGCTGCAAATATTTTGGACTAACTCCACCTCTTACTTATTTTACTAGCTGACTACATTTTTCAACTCAATCTCACGCGGCACGCACGACTTTCAAGGTTATTTCATCCCAAATAATGTCGATAGGTAAATCGCCAGTAACTGGCCACCGTTCAATAACTGGCCACTTCTTACTAATAATGAACTCTGTTCACCTATAAACGAAATTCATTTTAGTATAAGGATTTCATTACTTGCCACCCTTCAATAACTGACCAAGTTATACTAAAATGAATTCTGTTTGTAGGTGAATAGAGTTCATTTTTAGTATGAGGGGGCCAGTTACTGAACGGTGGCCAGTTACTGGCGATTTACCCTATAATTTTTTTTTCACTGTCCATATTTGCTATTTTATAATAATGTGACCGAGGGCCGTATTCTAACTTTAAAACACGTATACATAGACACGATCTCACTTCAATACAACTCCAATGCATTAACAACGCAATACAGCTACGGCATAAACATCTGAATCAGAGATATCAGAATTTGCTTGAGAAATATTCCAACGCAACTCCAAAACAACTTCAATATTGGTTGAATGTTTGTTTTGTGTTGGAGTTATGTTTGAGATAGGTTGTATTTTTATTGTATTTTTAATTTTGAATCCGGCACCTACAAGGCATGTAAAAACATACAAAATTAATGTAATAAACGCAAATCTGGAGAATGGAGTGGCCGTTTACTTTCGGCAATATAATCATCGAAATTAGCTTTTCTCAAAGCTTGAACAACGTTTGGACTGTTTTGAGCACAATTTTGTGAGAAAATAATTTAATTTTTATTTAGAAACACAGTTTTCAAATTTTCTGTAGTGTTTTTCGACAAAAACCTCTAATTTAAACCTCTGATATTCATTATTAATGTACGACAAATTAATGTGCGATAAAGATCGCTAAATATAAGGAAATTTGACCCCACATATTTAACTGTTCTCACCAATAGTTCCCTCTGGAGTCTGGGAACATTAACCTCATGGTTTAGGCTGTTCTTTATACTTGCTGCTCACAAACGGCCGTTTTGAGATTGTGAGGCTATTTTAATTCAATGAGTTTCTCGTCAGAAAATCAACTCATTCCTGCGTGCCAGGAATGTATTGAGTTGGATTATGTACTCTAATTTTCTCAATTGCTACGGAAAAACGATGAACTTCACGTTTATTGTAGCTATGATATCCAAGATCCACCTCCAAAATACCACGTAAGGATCTCCTCAAAATTTTCAGATCGGCAGTTGATTTTCGGATAAAGCGGCTTTTGTCCTCTATTTTTGGACCCGGGGTATGTCCTTAAACTACGTCCGGACTTGGGTATGTCCTTAAACTATGCCAAAAAGAGAGGTATGGGCACTGCGAATGGCATCTCGCTTAGTGTGGGAGGGCACGTTCAGTGAATGTCATCTCGCTCAAATCTGGAGCAGAGCCCGACTGGGGAAGTACCTCCACCTTACAGAAAACCACAGCCAAATAGCACTAGACCCCACTCATAGTGTTGTGTTCCTGCTGGTGAGTAAGGTTGCCAAAGAGCTCAAAGAGGACTCAGTGTGTTGACGATGAGGGACCTTCTTTTTCCTTTAGTCGTCAACACAGTGAATCCTCCTTTTTGTAAAGGGTCGGCAACGCGCATGTGACTCCTTTGGAGTTGCAGGCGTCCATAGGTTACGGTAGCTGCTTACCATCAGGCGGGCCGTATGCTTGTTTGCCAACTTTGTGGTATAAAAAAAAAAAAAAAAAATTTAAACTCGCACTCTCACGATATTTAGTATTTTAATGGTTCTAGCTGAACGTAGCTGACCAGATTTTTTCCTGTCTTCTAAAGAGGAGCTATTTTAAGACCTTCTCATTGTTGTGTAAACGAGATTGCGTTTTATTCCAAAAAGTTTTAACGCCTTGAAAAAAACACCTTAGCAGTCGCCATTACGAAATTTTGTACTAAATAGTACATCGAAAGTACTTCCTTGAGGAGTGAAGACAAATAACAAGTCCTTGGCGTTTTTTGTTATTACATTATGTTCAAGTTAACTTATTCTTTAGATTCATATAAGAAATATATGGCCTGCAGCCTGTATGCCTTCAGGGTCAACGCAAAAAGATGTGTATTCGAACTTATTGGACAGGGTGTATAACATTATATTTCAAAATGATCTATTAGGCAAACGTAGATGGTTAATTAAATTAGAACCTTTGGGCATATTGGTAATAAATTTGATTAAAATCATAATTATTAACTATATTAAATTTAATTGGTGTTTTCATACCTTTATATTATGTAAGAACATAAAAGCATGTATTACGTATTACCTACTCGTAGTTATGCGAACGACGCATCAAACCACTTGACTTGACCGAAGCTTGAAGCTCAGATACCTCTTATGAAATCTAAAATCTTAAAAGTTATTGCCACTCTAAGTACTTACTTAGCAACTTATCCTGCAATCACACTTACCCCACCATACCCAACGCTAAACCCTACACGCGTTAGTAACTAAACTTGCATTAATTTAAATCGAGGACAGGCCCCCAGACGAAACTTTTATTGTTTATTCCATTAAAGTTGCTGGCTGCGGAGCCAAGTTCAGTGTAAGCTACAACTCATTTACATAATATATTAACGATAGTAGAAGCGGTGTTTAAGCTATGAAATCAAGATTTGTTATGGATTTATTTAAACTTTCACGGTTTTTACACATTATTATTATTGGACTTAACCGCGTATATAATTTTATAATTGCCTTCGATATGGACGAAACGTGTTAAGGATACATGACGAATCACGTAATGGACGAACTGTGACTTGGACAAATCGCATGTTGGGCCAACAGCTACCAAATCAACGTTTCGAGGACGACATTGTCCTTGGGGCCCCGAAGAAAAACTGCTATTATTTTGTTATTAAATATGAATAATAATAAAACCTAAGTCGGAGCGGAGGCGGACGCCCGAGAGCGCATCAAGATAAATATAGCTGTCTCGGCGCCAAAAACGAGTTTGTAGCGCGGTGTAAGGTTCCTGGGTTCGTTTCACGATGAAAAATAGCCAAGATTTCCGAAAAGAAGTATATTTGTTAAAGAGAGCGGTACATCCACATTTACTAGCAAAAAGGGACGTGCGGAGAGTGCAACAGCTCTTATCGACTGGTTTTTAAATTGTATCTAGTGCGGTCAACTTGCAAAACCGCTTCCGCGCACCCCGCGCACCCCGTACGTCCCTCAGCTTTGACAAACAAAACAGGTATTTAACTAACTTAACTATTAAGTCTAATTTCGTCGCTCACATACCCCACCCCAGTGCTGCTAGCAGCACTCTTCACCTATTGGTATTCGAGCGACGCGTGCGGCGGATCGGGTGAGGACACATGTCTTCGTCCTTATTCTAACCATTCTGGTCCGCCCGTCTCTGCCCGGCAGGGTCTGCTCAATTATGCCTCGTGGCCAAATGTTACGGGGCCCATCCGGGTCAACGACAAGAACTAGGTCTCCCACTTGCAAGGGCCTTTGCTCCTTGTTCCATTTCTGGCGTGGCAGCATATCTGGCAGGACTTCTCGCACCCATCGTTTCCAGTATAGATCGGCTAGCCTCTGTGCGATCCGCCACTGCTTTCGAAGAAAGAACTCGGAGTCATCGAAAATTCCCATCTGAGGTAAGTTTGACGGTGAGCCCAAGAGAAAATGGTTTGGCGTCAAGGTCACTTCACTTCCGGCTTCTACAGGGACATAGGTTAATTTCTTTTCTCTTTCAGGACGATTTTCAGGGAGCTCTTCACGCTCCTTATAAGCCTCTCCCATGCCCCACCCCAGTGTGGGCTCGCGGCGGGAATGAATGTCCATTTGGTCCCTTTATTCATGGCAGCGTTACGAATCTCTTCATCATCTTTTAGTTCCAGGAACGCTCGTTTCAGCTCGACGTCGGCTCCTCGAAGATTTGTACCGTTGTCAGAAATATGTGTTGTGGCCATCCTCTTCTGGCAGCCATACGACGAAGGGCCATAATCAGGGCATCGGTCGTCAAGGAAGCAACGGTCTCCAGGTGAATGGCTCTTACGGTTAAGCACGTGAAGATCACCCCGTACCTTTTCTCCCGTCTTCTTCCAATAGCTACTTCTTGCGGGCCGAACAAGTCTATTCCGCAGAAGGTGAATGGGCGCTGGTGATGAGCCATCCGTGCTTCAGGTAGATTACCCATTCTTGGGATCTCAGGTCTGCTTTTCTTTATTCTGCAGAGCATGCATTTAGAAGTAACATTTTTCACCGTTGGCCTCAGTTTTATAATCCAATAATTTTGTTTAAGGTTATTCACTACTGTCTCCTGGTTCCCGTGAGCTGCGCTGACATGGTAAGACTTGACAATCAACCTAGTTATATAATCTTTTCCGTCTAGGATAACTGGTCTTTTTGTTTCAGGTGACACATCAGCAGCGTTATCAATTCGGCCCCCGACGCGCAGGACTCCGTGCTCATCAAGGTAAGGTGACAGGGTAAGTAACCTACTACTTTTTTCTATATATTTTCTTCGTTTCAGGATATTAATTTCGTCACTAAACGTCTGCACCTGTGATTTTCTTATCAGCAAGCGCTCGGCGTCCTCCATAGTGTCATAATTATTATTACCGGTAAGTTTACGACATTTTCTTATAAACTTCAAAACAGTATAAGTACTTCGAAGCAGACGCAACCAAGACGAAAATCGTGTGGGCTCAGGCACAGGTAAGCTATTATTATTTACCGTTTGTATAATGTTTACACATTCTAATTCGTTATCATCTGTTGCAGGTTGTAAACAATCCTTCGGCCAAGTGTGCTCCTTACCGTATAAGAAAACCGGTCCGTGTAGCCATTGATTTTGCAGAATAGAAATATCGTACGATTCTCGTGTACCTACATCCGCTACATTAAGGTGCGTCGGAACGTATCGCCATTCATCACTGCAGGTAAGTTCATCAATTTCGCCTAAGCGGTTAGCTATGTACGCGGCTTGTAATTGCGAAATTTGTTTCTTATCCAATGTAAAGTTGTCGAAGCGTCATTCCAAAATATTTTCCGATTCGGCTTTATTTTATGCTCCTTAATTATAGTGTCAGCCAGTCTAGCAGCCAGGTCAGCCGAATTCAGCTCAAGCCGAGGAATTGATGTAGTTTTATTAGGCGAAATACGGCATTTACTCGCAACAAATGCAATGTTTACATTTGCATTACATTCCCATCGCCAGTATGCAACGGCGCACATGGCTTTAGCCGACGCATCGCAAAACAGATGCAACTGCAAGTTGGTATAGCGGGCGGCATGCGAGGGCTGTGACGTCAGCGGCTGCACCTGCGCGGGCGCGCCATCCTTATCTCGCTCACTGCTCTCACTGCAGGTGTCGGCCGCGGTCTCATTCATTCCCGTGGCTCCCATATTCGCTACATTGTAATAAAATCTCGGCAACCGTATGTTACGTAATGATTCCAAACAACTTATCCAATTGCACCATTTTTCATGTATTTTATCAGGTATTTCCGTGTCCCAATCGATATTTTCTTGCCAACATAACTGTAGAATCATTTTTCCATTAACCGTGAACGGAGATAAAAATCCATAGACATCAAATATGGACATGACAACACGTAGGATGTCCCTTTTTGTAGGTCTGTGTTCCGTTAATTATATTTTCAGGAATCTTCTTGAATGAAACGTCGAAACCCAGTGCATCTTCGTGTGGAAACCAGATTAAGCCGAGCGTTCGTTCGCTTTCATACTGTTCTCCGGTTTTGAACTTTACAGCTGCTTCGCCGAGAGTCGACTTTGGCATGGACTCGAGAACTCGTTTACTATTAGAAGTCCAGTTGCGTAATTCGAAGCCACCTTGTTGATGAATTGTTTTTATGTTTTTTATCAGTTCAATAGCGGTCTGTTCGTCTGGTAGAATGTGTATGTAATCATCTACATAGTGTTGGTTATATATAGCTTCGCACGCAGGTAACATCGTAGGCTCGAAACGCTGAGCATTCTTGTTTTTTATATATTGGGCTATGAAAGGGCTACAGTTGGCGCCAAATATAAGGGATGTCATGACGTAAGTTTTTATCGGTCCCTTAGGGTCGGTTCTGTATAGAAACCTTAGTGCATTTTGGTCCTCTTCTTTGATTTTGACTCGTAAAAACATATCTTTAATGTCGGCAGTTACACCAATCCTTTGCTCTCGGAACCGCAACATTATTCCAAACAGTGACCTCAGTAGGTCGGGGCCCTTGAGTAGGTAATGGTTCAGTGACAATCCATTCGTTTCAGCGGCACAGTCAAAAACAAGTCTTAGGCGCTTATTATTTTTATTATCCACTCCAAAGTGTGGTAGGTACCATGTTTTACTGGTTACTGAGGTATCCTTCAACTCCTGTGCGTAGTCGTTGTCAAACAGGTGTTGGATACGCTCGTTATATCTATCCTTATAGCCATCACATTTCTCCATCTTGCGCTCCACTCCTTTGAGCCGCGATATTGCATGAGGTAAGGAGTCAGGTAATACAGTATCTTCATTCTTCCAGGGAAGTCCGACGTACCACCGTCCATCAACAAGCGTAGAAGTTTTATCAAGTTGTTCCACAGCGCATACGTCGTTATAGTTCTCACGAGGCTTACTAGTTACGCCCAATGAGTCATATGCGAAAGACCGACGTACTTCCTCATGAAGATCTTGCAGCAGTCGTCTGTTCTCATTGGCGTCATTGGTGACGTCATTATCGCAGATAAACAGAGTTGAGTGCGGCGTGTTCGCTGATGATGATATGCAGGCAGGAATCCTTCCATGTACACACCAGCCGAGGGGTGTGCGTGTGGCGTAGGGTCCTTCAGGACCACCAGCGACAATTTCCAAGGGTAACTGCAAATGGTAGTAGTCTTGACCTATCAGTATTTCCGGTTTTAAGTTTTCACCACAGAAATTATTTTTAAGTCCATGTAAATTATTAAATTTATCACAGTTAATTAAGTTCGTGTTATGAATCGATAAGTCTAGGGTCATTAACACTCCGCGCGCAAAGCGTAAACTTCTGTCCATCCTTGTTAGATATAGATACATCGACGATATGAATCTCGCACACTAGCTCGGTATCATACTAACCGAGCTGCCGTCGTCAAGCAAACAACTAGTGCTAATTACACCGCAGGGTCCATGAATGTTTATTGGCACTACTTTTAAAAATGCCCGAGACGACTTTATGTGCGCCACTACCTCCGAATTAGATTCAGTCTCAATCTCAGTCACTTGCACTGCACTGTTATTGTCCTCGTTTTGTATTCATTAGGTACGTAATGCAATAACCGATGGTGCGATAATCCACAGTTGTTTACATCGCACGCGGCGGCGGGACAGTTCGTTCGATCGTGATGTGATAACAAACACTTATAGCATAAACCGCGGCGTTTCACGTACTGCCAGCGATCTTTGCGTAAAGATTGTTTAAACTTTTTACACTGCGGCAAATCATGTTTAGGTTTTTTACAGTAACGGCACATTAGCTCACTTTGTCCACTTTGCACTAATAAAGTTTGCGCGGTAAAGTCACTCTTATCGTGATATTTATTACGTTTAAAATTGTCCGGACGTACGTTTATAAGTGTAGCACTGCATGTAGATACTTTCAGCGCTTCTTCGTGAAGAAAATTAGCCAATAAGTCGAATCTTGAGGTAGCTCCTTCGGTGATGCGTTGATAACTATAGTCGGCCCATTTTGATAACAATAAGGTAGGCAGCTTTGACAACACAATAGTGACTAGACTCATTCCTTGTAGGTATTCTTCACGTTTTAGGGCACGTACGGCGGCGACGTAATTTCTTATTTTATTAGAAAACACAATGATTTCTTTGTGATATTCAGGGGTCATTGTGCCTAATCGTTTGATGTCGTAGATAATTCGGGATAATATGACATCAGTGTTGCCAAACTGTAACTTTAGAGTTGAAATAATTATTTCTGGAGATGTTGAACTCCCTGCCGAGGTTTTCCCAGTGGGCTACAGTATGAGGTTCTTCAAAAAAGGAGTGTATGGGTTCTTTGTTTCAAGCATACCGTTAAGTACTACATTGACCCGTTGAAGCACCCGTTGTTGCCTGCTTTTTGGACCTATCGAAGGCGTTCGATACGGTATCATATGACATACTATGGGATAAGATGGAAAAAGGCACGAGCACTCCGAGGGAGGTGATTAACCTGTTCCGTTACTGGTATGGGCATCAAACCAATCAGGTGAGATGGGCGGGAGCGCTCTCGGACGTGTACAGGTTGGACTGCGGGGTGCGGCAGGGTGGACTCACTTCACCGCGCTTGTTCAATCTGTACATGGACGAGCTTATTGCTGGACTCAGCAGCACGAATATCGGATGTTCGATTGATGGCACCACGATGAATAATATTAGTTACGCGGACGATATGGTGCTGCTGTGTCCATCAATCAGTGCGCTAGTTAAACTTTTAAAGGTGTGTGAAGAGTATGCGGTCGCCCACGGTCTGAGGTACAACACAAGTAAGAGTGAGCTGTTAGTCTTTAAAGCAGGTAACAAGGCCTTCGACTCATTACCACCGATCAGCTTGTGTGGTGCTCCTCTTAAAAGGGTGTCACGTTTTAAGTATCTCGGACACTGGGTGACCGATACTCTCCAGGACGACGCTGATATGGAGAGGGAGCGCAGGGCATTGGCGGTGCGCTGTAACATGTTGTCTCGCAGGTTTGCACGGTGTGGTAGGAATGTCAAAATAACGCTGTTTAAAGCCTTTTGCCAGACCTTTTACACGTGCAGCCTGTGGACAAATTATACAAAAAAGGCTTTCAATGCCCTGCGCGTCCAGTTCAACAATGGGTTCAGAATGCTGTTGGGACTGCCTCGTTTTTGCAGCGCGTCAGGTATGTTCGCGGAGGCGCGCACTGACGGTCTCAGTGCGATATTAAGAAAGAGAACGGCCTCCCTGATTCGTCGCGTGCGTGACAGTTCCAACAGCCTTCTGCGCCTAGTGTTAGAGTCGCCTGCTTGCGCCTTCTGGAAACATTGGGACTCTGTTCACATGTCTTCCAGAGGTTTAGTATATAATATAATATAGTATAGGTTTTACTAACATAGTTTTTAAGGGAATGTATACTAACACTATGGACATATGATCTGAAATAAATTATTTGAATGAATGAATAGGTTCCTAAAGGGTAGGCAACGCGCATGTAAATCCTCTGGGGTTGCAGGCGTCCATAGGCTACGGTAACTGCTTACCACCAGGCGGGCCGTATGCTTGTTTGCCACCGTCGTGGTATAAAAAAAAAAAAAAAAAATGTTGTGCTGATAAGTAGGGCATTCACTGCGTCCTTGGCGGGTCCACGTAAACATTTCCTTAAGCGCCATAGGTTTTCACTATCACTAAATTTACACACTCGGGTAGACTCATCAAACGCAGATTTAAATTGAAGCCAGTCCATAGGATCTCCAGTAAATATTGGCAACTCTTTAGGGGTGCTTAAGCGGCTCAGTAAATTAGAATCTACTTTTTGGTTGCAAGCAGAGGTAGACATCATATCCTTAAGTACGCAGGCCAACTGTTGAATTGGACCATCGGTGCCGGAATCCACGTTTTCCGGCGGGCACAGCATGCCTGATGATTGACCTTGAGCAACGTGCTGTGATTCCAATTCCAAATTACTGCGTTCTACCCACTTAGCAACCTCACTTCGATTATCGGTAACTGATGGGGGACTGTATTCCTCTTCTAACTCGGCAAGGTCCGCTTCTAAGCGTTTATCGATAAGCTGCAATTCTATTCTCGCTTTTTTCTCGGCCGCTTCGAGTTCCAACTTTTTTCTGCGAACTTTGATGGAAGATGTTGACGATTTCTTGGACGACGATTTATGGGACCTAAGCAACTCGGACTTTGCACTTCGTATGTCCAATAATTTGTCCGGCTGCACTGATGGTTCCTTAATTCCTTCTCAGTCGTCTCCGATTTAGCGGACAAAGATTTATTGGCACCGGGCA
The DNA here is from genome assembly GCA_947086415.1 of Pammene aurita. Classification (NCBI taxonomy): domain Eukaryota; kingdom Metazoa; phylum Arthropoda; class Insecta; order Lepidoptera; family Tortricidae; genus Pammene; species Pammene aurita. The sequence continues at coordinate 11,532,616 of OX352294.1, forward strand.
TCACTTTCACCTTGAACATTTCAGACTTTACACTTCGTATGTCCGGCTGCATCTTTGCTTCGTCATTTTTGACTCCACTTGTAGTCGGCTCACTCTGAACGGCCTCCTTTCTCTCCTGTTCTCTTCTCACAGTTCCACGGGTCTTGACCATTGTTTGCGACTGCGGCGTGTGAAACATGAAGATCCGGTTCGAAGACCACTTTGTAAGGTTCTGGGTTCGTTTCACGATGAAAAATAGCCAAGATTTCCGAAAAGAAGTATATTTGTTAAAGAGAGCGGTACATCCACATTTACTAGCAAAAAGGGACGTGCGGAGAGTGCAACAGCTCTTATCGACTGGTTTTTAAATTGTATCTAGTGCGGTCAACTTGCAAAACCGCTTCCGCGCACCCCGCGCACCCCGTACGTCCCTCAGCTTTGACAAACAAAACAGGTATTTAACTAACTTAACTATTAAGTCTAATGTCTTCGCTCACACGCGGGCTTCACAGGGAACTGGGCAAAAGATTGAGGGAGGCCACAGGTGACCCTCGCGCTGGCAGCTTTCTCGCACAAAGACTCGCTATAGCGATTCAGCGCGGGAATGCTGCCTGTGTGATGGGCACCTTACCGACGAGCCAAGGTTTAGGGGGTCTATTTTAGTTATATATTTATTTTTTAAGTTGCACTTAATTTTAGTACTTTTGTTTTAAATTATTTTTAAGTATTATTCCTAACTATGCGCAAAGCAACTAAACTGTTTAAATTTGCATAATATATAAACAATACCAGCATTTCGTGTTTGATTTTAACGTTAAAGGTCTAAATAGTAGAGCAAAGGTTAAATGTTGAACTCTTAACTACTTCATTCATATTTTATTTGCTACCGATTGATTTGTCATATCATCATGATAATATGAATCAACAAGTGTCCTATAATTAATAACTTATGGGTTTAGCTATCTTCTAAATAAAACAGTCAATAATATAGATAATGAATCTATCCCACTATCGATATTATTTTTATAGCTAAGCCAGTCAAATGAATAAAACCTGAAAATAGAATTGTCCAGCCGTAGTAAGTTCTTAGTTGTATTCACATGTAGGTATACAGATTATACTAGTAGTCCGCCTCGAACTCAGAACTCGCGATTTCCATGCAAACGATGACCAATATAAGAAGACCCTTATGATGATTTTTTCGCGCCTTCTAGCTCCATGACCCCTTGCTCGATCCTGCTCATATACAAACTCTCAAATTCTATGTATCTCTGCTACAACCCCAACAAATTTCATGAAGATCAGAAAAACGTTACTTAAGTTATCGGCGTTATCGCGGAACAAACTCTCAAAATCAAAAAGCCATCGAAATGCCGAGACGTCCCACTAGCCAGAAGTTGTTTGTAAGAACTTGCTTCGCTTACGCTCCGCTCGTTCGAAAAAAACATTATTTCTACTCGTCGACTATAATGCTTTCGACTATTGAGACTTTATAGACCGGACTACTAGAGCATACTTTTCGATGGAGCTTCTATGGTCGCAAATTTTAGCATTATCCTGCGATAACGATGCTGAAATAGATTTTCACACAATATTATACAACGGTCGGGAAGGAGGACCGTACTCCTCCCCGACCGCCGGTACGATCCACCAGGAGATCGAAGTTACTAAATTGTATAGAGGGAACAGGTTGTGTAAGGCATTCGTTGAACTTATTTCTTACCGGCTTACCTATTTTGAGCACTCGTAAAAAAAGTATTGTAAACAATACTGACATAATTAAGCTTTTCAATCTCGTACCTTACTTGGGCCACCTAGCAAGCTTCGTGGTCTAAACACGGTACTCGACTAAAAAGCCCTTCATTATGTCACGATTGTATAAAATACTATTTCTCAAACAAGCATTGAATATTGTCGTTACGTTCTTTATAGGCTCGGAAGTATCCTGTTTCGCGCGCTCTCGAGGGGACTATAATGGGATTGCATACAACTTTTTGAAATAAAATTACAACTTTTCAGGCCTAGGCGGCTGGTTTTAAGAACAGCTGATTTTCATTTCTTATTTGACTTGTGACATGGTCATCGCATCTGAAGTGAGAAAAATAATAAAAATGTACAAGGAGACTAATGGTGTATGAACGCAACTTATAAAGTTTTAAAGAGTTTCATTATTTATTTCATTGCATATCTGAGAAAAGCACTATTACTATCCTTCTATACCTACATGCCCAGTAATTGCTGGTTTCCCGGCCTGTGTTATGCCTAATGTATGATTATAAAAGAAACAATACAAAACCGTAGCAATTTAAAAAAAGTTTAAAATAGGCGTTCATGCCTGTAATCAGCGTAGTTAGAAGCAGTTTTCCGCTGTTTCCGCCGTGATAAGGGTAAATAAAGCAATAAGCATACAATTATAGTGCAGGACAAAACACATGGCACTTTGCATTGCATGAAAATTGGTCTTTATGAAGACAAATTCCTGTCTCTTTATATGTTATGCTTTTTTATTTTTCCTTTTAGTGCTTTGACCCTTTTTAACATATTTTAAGGTGTTTGTTGGACGGACAACTAACCTAATCGTTTTAGAGGGTAAAACCGGCCAAGAGCGTGTCGGGCCACGCTCAGTGTAGGGTTCCGTAGTTTTCCGTCCGTCACAGTAAGTGTGCCTACTTAAGAGTTAATAACACCGCCATGTAGGATATGATATGAGAGTTCCACGTACAGCGACATATATCGGCAAATTAAGTAAACTATTGCGCGAGAGCTTAAAGTATGGATGATTATTTTTATGGAATAATTCTTTATTGCGTGAACCGATTTTCACCGTTTTTACTTTATTTGAAAGCACGTCATTTAATTGTAATTTTGTACAAATTACAGGTACAAAAACACCTGCTTATACGGTTAAATTACAAACTTAGTTCAGAAATTATTTTGTAATTTTTCAAAAACTATTCATCCTATCAAGTTCAAAATAATTTTCCTAGAAAGTTTTTATGAAGTTCTACTTTTGAGATTGTTTTCATATTTTTAAAACTTATGGTTCAAAAGTTAGAGGGGGGGGGGACGCATATTTTTTTACTTCTGGAGCGATTATTTCCGAAAATATTTACATTATCGAAAAATTATTTTAGTAAACCCCTATTCATTTTTAAATACCTATCCAACAATATATCACACGTTAGGGTTGAAATGAAAAAAAAATCACTCCCCACTTTACGTATAGGGGAGGTACCCTAATAAAAAAAAATTTCCACTTTTTATTTTACCACTTTGTCGGCGTGATTGATATACATATTAGTACCAAATTTCAGCTTTCTAGTGCTAACGGTCACTGAGATTATCCGCGGACGGACGGACGGACGGACGGACGGACGGACGGGCAGACATGGCGAAACTATAAGGGTTCCTAGTTGACTACGGAACCCTAATAAAAAACAGTCGTTATTGTATTTTAGTAAAATTTTCACTGTTTACGCTGATATTGTTAAGTAAAGCACCTACATACAGTTGGTCATATCGTTAATCTCATAGGTAAAATGATTCTAATAATAAGTAGTGACTATCTACAAATTTGAAGTTCCTGGGTTTGAATCCCGGTAAGGTCATGTCGGGTTATTTGTGTGTTTGTCAAGAAGACTTATTCTCAAGCTGTCTTTCATGTATCTATTTAACCCTTTGACCGCCAAAGACGTCAAATCACGCGCACGGAATGTCGTACCCTCAGCGCTAGCACGTGATATCACGTCCAAAATATAACCGGTAGGCCTTGCGCGCGCTGCCGGCGCTGAGGGCACGATTTTTCCGTCCGATGTTTGGCGGGTTAAGTACAACTTATTTATATAAGTATGCATATAGCCACACTAAAAACTTTGCTTAGTTTGGGACTAAAATTATCTTTGTGGGTGTGAAATGTTGTTTATTATTTATTGACTAGTTTACTCATAGTTGATGGCCGTCTTTAAGTGGATGCAATTAGAAGTTAAAGTTTATATGGGGGCTCATGTGTTGTGACAAAGTTACAAGTTATATTCTACCTTAGGTGATATGGGGTGTTTATAACCGTGGCGGAAATTAAACTATTTAGATATACGAGTACCATAAGTAACTGATTATCCGTTTCACCGAACTACCACTTGTTTTCTAGCAAAGTACGCGAACTCTAGTTATTTTTTATTATTAGTTATCTATATTATTATTTATTAAATAGTATTATTAGTTATAGTATTTCTATATGAAGGGTACACGGAAAGAACATGGCTAGTCACCTTTTTGCAAAATGAGATTTTTATATCAAAATGAACTATTAGTAACAACTTCTGTTACAGGTGTAAATTTTAACTTATATCCACTTCTTAACTCATAAAAAACATCTAGTTACGAAAATAGTATGGTTAATTGAATCGTTCCAAATTTTAACTAGACGACTACACGTTCGTGACTAGACGTTCTTTCCGTGTACCCTTCATATGGTTTATTTCTTTCTTTAAACATGATTTAACAAAACAAGAAAAATGCAAATGGCGGCCTTTTGGCATTATCTATCAGTCAACCATTAGTTGCATTTTTCCCACGGTTACAAATACCCCATCTGACCTTAACAGTGTGTTCCCACAACCAAGCATGCATTTGCAACGCCTACAGCTCAACCAAAATGCTTCAATAACAAAACGATGTAAGTGCTAGTAGTATCCTACTGGAACATGCTTTTTGTAAGCCAGAACAAATATTGGAATTGAAGTTTAAACAACGCACTCCGTTCTCTATCGAATATGCTTCAATGCATTGCATTAACTATGGAAACATTTCCAATAATTTGGACTTCGAGTACGGTCAGCTGCAGAGAACAAGTGCCACGCTGCATACAAAGCTAGTATTGTTGTACCTATTACTGGTTATTAGCATTAAATTGCATATATTATTACTACATTTTTAAATCAAAACGTAAAAGGCGTTAGATAAGATATGAGTCGTATAGTTCACGTAGGTAGTTTTCCATACTGAACCAGTTGGTACCGATAGCGAAATTCCTGGTTATGAGCATACAAAACTGATAAGATACGATAAGAATTAATTTATTCGTAAAGTCAATTTACATGTCCAATTAAAACGCTTAAAATAAAAATTCACATAATCAAAATGCTAAATTAAAAATACACAATATTTAAAAATATGCATTATTTAACGCTACAAAATAACTCTTTAAACTTTTTACAAGTAACAATTTTTTTGTAGCTGTAAGACGGGTGCTCTTTTTATAACAAAAGCAAGATATGTTATGTAACCTAAACCTAGCGCCTGAACTGCAACAAGATGAAACGTTATTAAAATCACTACATAGTATAAAACAAAGTCACTTTCCGCTGTCTGTCCCTATGTATGCTTAGATCTTTAAAACTACGCAACGGATTTTGATGTGGTTTTTTAATAGATAGAGTGATTCAAGAGAAAGGTTTTTATGTATAATACATGCATAATGAGTATGAAACACAGATAATTTTTGAGGTTTCTATTGTGATGTAAATAAACAGATTTTTTGCGCTTACATTGCAAACGCTGGCTGAGCTCTACGATATAGATCAAAATAATATACTACAGTATTGTACACCTTAAAAGGTCTACAAAAAGGCCGGTGCGGGTCGCTAGTGATGTTATATTTTAAAAGATCAGGCGCTTTGTTTTGGCATACACCTGCAAACTTTTGATGCTGCTGCCACTGACAAGGCCACGCAAGGGGGCTTGCAGCACCGCATTATCGTGTAGCCCTACCCCTCCCCTGCTTCGAAGAACAAAGGAAATCTAGGAGACATATCATACTATAAACCGGATTGTTTATTAAAAAAAAATACACTGCTACTTTTTTTGCATTGCAGCATTGGTATTTCGTATTCCCTCATTAAAGACGTGACTAATTATATATATCTCATCTAGGAGACTTATCGAACTAGGTTCAGTGTCGTGGGTTCTTATACTCTTATATTGGGAGCATCAACTATTATTTTCAGCAACCTATTGAGTACTATAATGGGTCCCATTACATGTGTTAGTTTTTTTGACTTTGTCAATCTTTCCGGCATTTCGAGTGTTGTAATTCTGAACCATTTCATTTGTTTTTAAGGCAGCTATATTTGTTTTCACAAACATAGCGACTTGCATGACAATTAATGAGGGTAGTGTGAGCAAAATTTATGAAATAAAATACCCAATTTATGGAACAGTTCCTGAGCGAGCGTGTCGTATGGCACCCGAGCGATACACCTGACAGCACGTTTCTGAAGGCGGATAACTCTCCAACTGGGCGCAACGGCCCCAGAGCTCAGCACCGTACTGGATTAATGAGTGTACGGTACCAAAATAACACGCGCGAGCAACTTCCGTAGTCACCACTCGTGCACTCTCACCACTCTGCCGAGAGCGAAGCATGCGCTAGCAAGCTTTCCGCACAGTCTATCGACATGCTTGTCTCACTTCAGACTAGTGTCAATGTCAAAGCCTAGGAAGGATGTAGTAGCAACTTGCTCTATCAATATTCCATCCAGCCTTACCGTCAATAGTTTAAGATAGCGTCCCGACAGATTAAAAGGCATTAAAGGATGAAAAACAGGGTTGCACAGGGTGGTTCCACAACACGTAGGCAGCTTAAATACCGCGAACCATCCAAGGCCGTGATTCGAAAAATAAACACACACACTGGACAGACACAGCTCCAACCCAACTCAACCCAACTCAACTCAACGCTATAACGACATTGACATTTGCTATTCGAACAGATTTTCATTCAACATTGGTCTCACATTGGTCACACATTGGTCACACATTGGTACAACATTGGTACAATGTGCTACCAATGTGTGACCAATGTGAGACCAATGTGAGACCAATGTGTGACCAATGTGAGACCAATGTTGAATGAAAATCTGTTCGAATAGCAAATGTCAATGTCGTTATAGCGTTGAGTTGAGTTGGGTTGGAGCTGTGTCTGTCCAGTGTGTGTGTTTATTTTTCTAATCGTGCCCCAGTTGCCTCGCGGACACCAAAACTACGCGTCCTTGCTGTGAATATATAAATAAATAAATATAAGACTTGGGGGTAACTCTAACGTTTTTGAATTTGGAACCTTCTTTCATTTGTACAAGAGTTCAAACCTCGATTTTTTATTTGTACTTGTACAAGTACGCGGGGCCGTGCGAGGTTAAGCCAGCGTCGTCATTTATTAGTTGACCACATTACGAGACCCTCGTAACACGTTACCCCTCGCGTGATGGTCGGCTATCGGCCGATCTTAACGTTCTTTGAACTTAAGCCGTGCACTAAAAACAAATCCGAGGCGTTACACCAGTTAATGAAGTCGTCGATGTTCACAAAAAAACTTCATTCGTATACATAACTCAATACAATAAAATAACTTGAAAACGGTATTATAAAGTTAAGTACAGATTATTTTGCAAAATTATTACAACAATTAAGAAGGGAACGTCAAAACTTACCAATGGTCATAATTGTAATGTTCGATTTTTTTTAATACTACCTAAGCATAATCCGATCAGTTAATAGTAAATGGAAAATGAATGTGGTTAACTTGATACACAAGATTTGGAATAACAATGCTCATTAATTAAAACAGAATGCACCAGATACATCTTTACTATCTTTCGTAACAGAATTAACGGTATTTTACCGCTTTTACCAGTAATTTCAGTACAACATTTTAATGGTTCAAATTCCCTAATCTGTATATGTAATTCGCTCTAGTCTTGCTGTCCACCATACCTAATTGAAGTCCGCGAATTTTGATCCAAATCACTTGTGAAATAGAAGTGATTTTCCTTTGTTTCACATTTAAAGTAAAAGAAGGCAAATTCACTATAAACTCAACCTGCCCAGGCTTTTTACTCTTAAAGCATTAAATATCTAATTTGAACCAAATTACTTGGAAAATAGGGTAGATCATCCTTTATTTTACATATTAAGTTACAAAAAGGAAAATTGACTAAAGCTGCAATCTGCCCAGGCTATATTTATTGCCCTTCCTAAAGGACTATGACCAGGACGAGGCTAAAAAACTGAACAAATTGGTCTTCGTCAATTAGGGTATACCTAAGGTACGCCAATATAGTTCAAGTGATATTCGTTATTGGTTTACGATTCCATTGTTACTGAACGAGTCGCGTGGTGATACTCGGATTTGTTTTAGGATTTGGTAATATCGTTGTTGTCGAATTTATATCTAGGCTTTAAGGTTCAAATTAGAGCATTCGTAAATATATTTGAAGTGCTTTGTTTGAACCTGTCACGTTAAATAGAAATGTGTGTGTTAGAGTGCTCTCTTGATTTTTTTTATTTCCACTACTTTTGATAGTATTAGTAGACTAACTTTAAAATCATGGTTGAGTTTTAAAATGATCTTCCTTTGTCATCAAAATGACATAAAAACTGTGTTTGATTGTGATATTGTAAAGTTAAATTGAGATTTTGACAAGGGATATCATTATTATATCGATATGATTATCGTTTTACGTAGGTATCGTATTGGGGCATTTTCAAAGAAAAGTTACCTAAATACCATTTACTATTTCTGGAAAACCTTACAACTTTTTGTTGCATTTACTCAGAATCAGGAGGATTATTGATTTAAATAATAAAAAAATGTAAATTTTTTTTTTGTTAGTTTTATGTTTAACGTACTACGTTCCTTTTGTGTGAAACGTCACAAATCTGACTAAATATTTTTGTACGTTTTTTTTCTGAAAACCCCCTTGACCTTAAGCAATCCTTTTTTGACATGACCTTGATAATTATTACAACAAGAAAAATTGAACTTGTTTTATACATGCAGGTCGCAGCAAGTCTACAAGTCAAATTTGTACTTCACTTCAGGCTTCCATTTCTACCGTAAATTATTTTCATAATTCAGGATTTACTAAGTTTCTTTTCATCACAATAGAAGCCACTAGCGACCCGTAGCACGGCTACGCCGTAGCTCGTCTACGGCTGCCAGCTACGGGATTGCTACGAAGTTGTAAAGGAATTTTAGGAAGTCATGGAGCGGTTAATTAGGTTATCTAGTTTAAATAGGTTATTAGTTTAACGGCCTCCTAGCCTAGTCGGTAGTGACACTGCCTACGAAGCAGGACGTCCCGGGTACGAATCCTGGTAAGGGAATTTATTTGTGTGTTTATCACATATATTTGTACCTGAGTTATGGATGTTTTCTATGTATTTAAGTATTTATCAATATCTCTCTATTATATATATCGGCGTCTAGTACCCACAACACAAGCCTTATTGAGCTTACTGTGGGATTAGGTCGGTTTGTGTAAGATTGTCCTATAATATTTATTTGTTTATTTAAATGTTTTCTAAAAATAACTATTAGCACGTACTACAACATGTATTCTAACTATCAACAAAAAACATAACATAACATAAATACTCTTTATTTCACACCTCAAATAATACCAAAAACCGAGTGGAGTACAAGTAAAAAAAATATGCTTAATTAAGCATGATTAGATATTATTTATTATATAGGTTTATCTGAGGAGCAGACGAGCTGACGTCACGCAATTAAAAATAAATGTACTAAAACTCGATTTAGGACGTGAATGAAAAATGTTTCTAAATAGAATATTGGTCGAATATTTTTTTGTATTATTTCTAATAGAAGCTATTGATGTTGGCTTTACTTCTCTTCCAAAAGTCATCCACAGCTCAACGAGATGAATCTAACAGCTTCCATTGTTTTATATCACATAGTTCTTATGACCCCTTCAGTCTCCAGTGGACTAAGAGCTGGCCACGATAAGACACGTCCCACAAACATATGATTTATATTTTTAGTATAACTAACCTAGTTTTTAAGTTTTAATAAGAATTGATTAACACAACTGTGGACCATTGGTAGTCTGAATAAATAAATTTATTATTATTATTATATCTGACGTGATCAAATATAAATATTGTATTGTTATCAAAGTTACGAAGCGAGCTAAATTTTAGCTCAATCGGATATCACGAACTGATTCAAATATGGTTTGCAAGATTCTATCTACACAACTAACTAATTGACAAACACTGGCCGCGATTCGAAAAATAAACGCACACACTGGACAGACACAGCTAAAACCCAACTCGACCCAACTCAACTCAACGCTATAACGACATTGACATTTGCTATTCGAACTGATTTTCATTCGACATTGGTCTCACATTGTACCAATGTGAGACCAACACATTGTACCGATGTTGTACCAATGTGAGACCAATGTTGAATTAAAATCAGTTCGAATAGCAAATGTGAATGTCGTTATAGGGTTGAGTTGAGTTGGGTTGGAGCTGTGTCTGACCCATAGATTATATAAGTCCCAGATAGAGTGCGGCTAACAAAATTTTGTGATTCCATAAAGAGCCAGTGTCCTCGTCGTTACGCACTACACACACATACGCACAGCAATAATGAGCCGCTCCCCCGCCATTCGTGTCCAAACGTCTATGCAGTCAAGAGCAGTTAAAAAATAATTAAAATATGCCGTCGTGCGTTGTCAAATGCTGCAGAAATGCCACCGGTCGAAAGAAAAAAACGGATGGGATAACTTTTCACCGTTAAGTAAACAATTAATTGCGTAATCACATTAAATATCAGTAATTTCATAAACTATTATCTTCATGGTAGCGGTGTTGCCAGGTGGTTGAATAGGGAAACTTCCCGAATGTAAAGGGGTCTATAATCGCCGCGATATGGTGTCAACACGATATGAACCAAACACAACTTGATATTTTATTTCACGCACATTTTCAACTAATATTAACATATTACCTAATAGTTCATAAATTATAAGTTTTTGAAAGCAAATTATATTCCTTAGTATTTTTTGAATAAAATTAGTTAATAAACTAAACTATATATTTCTTAAAATAATTACAAAAATTGCGTAAAACATAAAGCTCATATATTATCGAGTCGTAGGTTGAATGCGCAAAATTATGCCACAATGAGTGATCTGTCCAACTTTTGTCTCATTCTAACTATCGCTCCCTCTCACTCTGATCGGTTGACTAGTCGCTTTAGTAAGCGACTGGTCAAGCGATTAGAACGAAATTGAACTATAGTTAGAATGAGAGGTTAGCTGTCAAACCGGTTGTGTTGATCGATCTAGGAGCATTTTTAACCGACTTCAAAAAAGGAGGTTCTCAGTTTATGTGTGTGTATATATGTTTGTTCACGATTATCTCGCGTTTGGCTGAACCAATTTTGATGCGGTCCTTATATACAGCTGTATTTTTTATCTATCGCGTTCGTGAAAACAAAATATACGTTTAAATAATATCTAATACACTGAACTTTACTGTAATAAAATTTACCACGCCGCAGCATTGCGTAGTTCCATATTTTTCGAAAAAAAGAAGAATTTTCTGAGCTACGCTTTTAAAGGATTCACATTCAATGATTCGTAACTCATATTTGCCATAATTAATATCAGGTATTACAAAATTTTCACAACCTTGTTCAAATTAAAAATAATTTTGTGAATTCCATTGAATTACTATGGAATTTAACGGTTCGAAGACCTCCGTCTACACTAACGCCTCTAGCGGAAATTCGTACGCGATAGTCATCATTCATATTCAGAGGCGATTGTCTATGGTTGCGGAAATTTGTCTATTGTAAGATTGTAACTGATTTTTTTTATGGAGGCCATAGACAAATTTCCGCAACCATAGACAATTGTCTATGAATTGATGAATTCAGATCAATCGTGTCGAGCGACAAATGCCACCTTCTTATCGAAATCGGTTTTGTAGTTTAGGAATGACAGTGTTATAGACAACATACAAATAATATAGGTGTACTTGCCCTTGTACCCCACGTGCCTGATATAAATATAAATTCAAGTCAATTTAATGATCATTTATTTCGAAAGTTTCCATATTATATTAGTACATTTTATTTCTACTAAATTAATAACATCTTATAATTATGCCAGAAAGCCCACTGTCCACGACTGTGGCTAGAAGGCTGTCGTAAGTAGGTTTTGCACGATGGAAAATTATCAGTGGGCCCCATATAAAAAAAGCCAGAACTCATAGACCTGGCTGAACTGAATCCCGCTAAGTGTGTGTTGCGCCTAATCTTACCAAAAGCAAGCCATGTAAAATTAGAGGCCAAGACTCACAACACAAGCTCATAACGCTTTAGCGTCTGCTAGATGGTTGCCAACAAGGCTGAACGACGAAGCTCAACCTGACTGAATTTTGGTTCTCTAGTGTGAAACGGTTTGAGATAAGGTAAGTTTATAATAATACGCTTTTAGTTGGGTTCACCTTGGCCATATTAAAAAGGTATAATAAATGCTTAAAATAATAATATTGTGTCGAGAAGAGAGGCCGGACACACTCAAGTCGTGTCCTTTTATTAATTTATAAATTTAGATTTTTTACATCATTATTTTTTCTTTTATCCGCCTCTTCAGAAATATATTTCATCAAATTTATTAAAACAGGTGCTTATTCATTCTATTTAAACATATATATTAATAATCTATTTTTTTTTATTAAAAAATACTGTATTCTTAATCGGGAAAATTTGTATTACATGGCAACACTCGTCTGGACACACACATTCAAACCAGCCGCCATCTTGCGTCACAGTTTGTTGTACAGCCATGCTCCGTCCTTTAATTTTTTTCGTCCAAGGTCTGACCAGTGTGTTTGTTTATTTTTTGAATCGCGGCCCAGGTTAGTTAAACAAAGCTTGTAATAATAATTTTAAACAAAAAATAACCGACTTCACAGTTGGTCCCATTGTAACCAGGTCAGGATCTGATGATGGGATCCTGGGGAATTCGAGGGAACTCTTCACCTATTATAGGCACACCTATAGTAATTTGAGTTTTACAGCAGCTCGAGCATTTGCTTTTGGAATGGTGGAGGCTAAGTGAAGTCGGTGTTTTTTGTTTAAAATTATTATTACAAGTTTTGTTTAACTAACAGTGTTTGTCAATTAGTTTGTTGTGTAGGTAGAATTTCGCAAGCCATATTTGGATCAGTTCCTGATGTCTGATTGAGCTAAAATTTGGCTATTACTATTTCAAAAAAAAAATGCAAATCGGTTCAGCCGAATCGGCCTTTGAATATTCAGAGAAACTATATTAAAAAAATAATCCCGACGAATTCAGAACCTCCTCCTTCGAAATCTAGAAATCGGTTGAAAAGACTTTCTTCTTTTACTGTTGGTGATAGGGAATTCATGTGTATATAAATTACTCCCTTAAGGTGAAAAAGGGTGAATATACATTTGACGTTAACTATACAGACAACAAAAAAGTTAATATTTACGGATTAAATAGGAAGGAGACTTTTCTAACAATCACTTAAATACAATCAATTCAAAATGCCAATAAAGCTATGAAAAACGACTCGTAAAGTATCTTAGTTAAAGTTCATATTCGATCGGCAAGTATCAGAGCCTACGAACAATGGACTATGTCCCACAAAGCACTGATTGATTGTACCGTAAGGTTGAAAATGCCTGACGTTTAACAATCATTTTTATGGGCGATATCTATTGTCAACAGAATATTTTCGCAAAGAAAAATAAACGTAGAAGATTGTACGGTTTCTTATACAATATTTTACATAATGTCCTCTAGAAAATAAAGTTATTTAGGGGCATTGTTCTATGTGTTTACATGCGTATTTAAAAGAAAGTTGTTTATCGTACTACAATAGTGTAAACATTTATTTTGTGGGAACACAAGGACAAATAACAAAGATAATAAAATGAAAAACTACTTAAAAATAAATTAACTAAGCTAAAATACATTTAAATAAGGCCCCCGCGGCATCGTGCAAAATATGATGGCATATAAAAAAAAAGTTAAAATATAGAGGTAAACAACAGGCAAATAGTTCCTAAAGGGCGATCACTTCCAGGTAACTTTTGGATACCTAAGGTGAAAGTTTGAAATGGAGATGTGCAACTTAAATGTACTAGTACCTATACAAAAAATAGAGAGTATTTCGCAATAAATCAGTTTCCAAATACATGCAACAATACCTAATTTACTTACACTGTTTTTTATACGTATTTAACCGCCTCAGCGCACTCGGCGGATATGAGAGAACTAGTTTTTTTTAAATTTTTTCTTCCTCGTTGCGATTGTCCCGGCTTGGGGTCCGCTTGACAACCTAATCCCTTGAATTGACGTAGGCACAAGTGTTTACAAAAGCGCTTGCCATCTTACTTTCCAACCCAGAGGGGAAACTAAGCCTTATCGGGATTAGGTCCGGTTGCCTTACGATGTTTTCCTTCACCGAAGAGCGACTGGTAAATATCAAATGATATTCCGTAGGTACCTAAGTTCCTAAAAATTCTGTGTTACAAGCCGGGGTTTGAACCCGAGACCTCCGGATTAAAAGTCAGACGTCTTACCGTCAGGCGTTTTTTAACTAGTAAATAGATAGCGTAGCATTTTATTATTAAAACATAATGTAACATAATGTATGTACTAAAAAACTAAAGTTAGACTTCTAAAAATTAAAACTATACTAACAAATTAAAAATATAAAAATAAACCTACCTATGAAAACCCAACTATAAAAAGAATACCCCGTCCAAAAGGTCCGCCTGCGGCATGGTCCCCATAACGCTGGTCGCGTTACCTCTCTGTACAGCTAAGGCTATACGCTGGGAGAGGTAAGCGCCAGCTCTACTACTAGTTAATTAAATTGATCATCCATGCAATATGCTTTCATCGCCTCAGAATATTGAGAGACAATAATAGTTATTTTTAAAGTTTATACATACCCGCGATCGATAAATATCATATCGGCGATCTACATAGATCAAATGCTTAAGAGTCGCCATTACCAATTGTAATCATAAAATCTATAGGTAGGCTTATCGGCCAAGCAAATAAGATCTATAAAAAGTGTTTTGAGGAATTAATTCCCAGCAGGCTTGAAATCGTTTCAATACCTTCACGTGGTTCTAAATAGTCTCAGGAGGTGTGCATAACTTTTTAGCGAAATTTTTGCTCTTTGTCAATTTTTTGCTTGTAGCTCGAAAACGATACGTCCGACGTAAAATGTCATTCATTTCAATATTAAAGAGGGTTAAATTTTGCGTCGGTTGAGCAACTTATCTTAAAACAGTGACTTTGAAAGACTAAATTTGACATGAATTCAAAATCATTTATTTATAAATTCTTCTGAGTAGCATATTTTCCATAAAATATTATGTGTGAGGCCTACATTTCATGCATCGTTACAACTAAGAATATTTCAGTGCAAATTTCAAAAACGTACCCAATCAGAAAACTATTTATACACCGTGTTTTATGTATTTCTAAATTCCAAGGGTACATTCCTGAGCTTAACTTAAGTATATTTCTTAAAGACGCCAGTGCCCTAATTTGCTCCAGTTCTGTGGTAATCGATATTTCATTATTGTCTTTCCGATTGTGTAAACCTACATTTAATTATTCTTTTAGTCTGAGAACCCGCTATACAAACAATGTAACTGTGTGTTAAGTCACTATAATATGGCTCCTTTGTATCTCGGATTGTTATTGTTCGAAATTTCATTGACATGTCAATTTACATTAGGAGCCGATTGGGGAATCAATCAATAACTGCTGAACCTATTTAGATGAAACTTAGTATAGAGATAGTAATCCACTCCCATTTTTACCTCTTAAGAGATGACTTTTAAGATAAAAAACTATTCCATTTCCTTTTCCAGAACTTAAACTATCTCCATACCAAATTTTATCTATGGATATTTTCATATCAGTTCAGTTGATATTGATTCCCCATACAAATAATTTTTGCCCCCAGGGTGTGAACCCTTCAAGGATAGTTTCTGGGATAAAAACTCCCCAGAACTCAAACTATTTTAATAGGTATCAAATTTCATCTAATTCGATTTAACTATATTAATAACTCTTGATACTAACTTCTTACCCACTTTACAGCCCCTTAAGAGTTGGTATTTTGGGATCAAAACTACTTTTTATGTACTTTTTACGGACTCAAACTATCTCAATCTCTATACATAATTTCATCTAAGTAGGTTCCGCAGTTACTGATTGGTTCCTCAATCGGTCCCTAAACCAAACAATTGAAAACTAGACATGTCAATGTAATTCATTTCAAACATTAACAGCCTGAAATACACCATTTTGCGTGCATCAGTTTGTAGCGGGTGCTCAGATTAAAAAAAAAATTATGTAGGTTTACACAATTAGAAAGACATAAATGAAATATCGATTACCTCAGAACTGGAGCGAATTATGACACTGGCGTCTTTGAGAAATAAACTTAAGTTAAGCTCAGAAATATACCCTTGAAATTACCGGAAATAAAAAAAACACGGTATATAAATAGTTTTCTGATTTAGGCCTCACACATCATATTTATGGAAAATATGGAACTTAGAAGGATTTATAAAAAAAACGATTTTGAATTCATGCCAAATTTAGCCTTTCAAAGTGACTGAATTTGAAAATTGAAATGTCTATATATCGTGAAATTGTATTCTCTTCAACTTTTATTCTATAGGTCTTTCAACTGGAGTCATCGTTTCAAAGATATGTGGTATGGAAGTCAAAATATTAGGTTTTCAAATAAATGAGACATTTTCCCGATTTATTATTTTTGATTTTGGCTGTGCCGCTGAACTGAATTATAAGTTAAGATGCTCATTCGACGCACAATTTATCCATATTTAATATTGATATACATGATATTTTCCTTCGGACGTACCGTTTTCGAGCTAGAAGCAAAAAACTGACAAAGAGCAAAAATTTCGCCAAAAAGTTATGCACACCTCTTGGGATTGTGCAAACTCAGATCACATGCATTTAGGACCACGTGAAGGTACTAAAACGATTTCAAGCCTGCTGGGAATTAATTCTTAAAAAAAATCTAATTTTGTTAGCCTATTAGATAGACCATCCCTTCCATGTTAAAAAAGCGTGGGCGCTATCACAAAACTAATACAAACTATCAGGACGCTTGACGCGGCCCCGACCAGTTTTACGAAACCCATTTGCATGTGAAGGGTGCAATAAGCGGGCGTAGGAGCCTGTATGTACATAACCACCCAGTTTATAATAGGACCCTCCCGCCATATGGACATAACAGTGAAACAGGGTCTTATTACGTTAGATGTTTTATTACAAGTATGCTGGGAAGCTGCGAGCGATGTAAAACCACATTGTGGTTTAAAATCTCTTTCCCAGTAATTCCTGCGGGGCTACCGCAAACGTCGGAAATCGAAATTTCGTTATCTCCGTCTCTATCGCTCTTGCATATTCGAAAGATAGGGATGCAAATATATGATCGAACGAACGAAGTGGTTCGCGATCATAGGCCGTGTTTGTAATTGGAAATTCGTAATAAGCAGCTCGATTTAACTAGGGCGGGTATTTTATTAAAACGTTCTTAATATTGAATTTAAGGGTACCTAGAAAATCTTTTAAAGTTGCAATTTTTAGGTTTCCGTAGCCAAAGGGTACCGACCCTTATAGTTTCGTCATGTCCGTCCGCCCGTCCGTATATCACAGCCATTTAACTCGGAAACTATAAGACGTATCTTAATAAAATTTTGACATAAGGTGTATTTTGTATGCCGCTATTTAGTTATGTAGTTAAATCAAGGAAAATTTGCTGCAAGTGCCGCAAATATGCATTTTTGAAAAACAATTACATATTTGCGGTACTTGCAGTTGAAGCCTTTGGATTGGACCATGATCGTCAGACACCAAACAAATTATGAAAGAAGCTTCCCATAAACTTGTCTGGGTGTATGGCGACCTGCGAGCGGATGAATATTTTTCTCAGAGGCTAAAAGCGCCGTGACACTTGTCCTAGTTAGCTTCCTAAATGAATTAGTTTCTAAATTTAGTCAAATCTAACCGCATTTAGCAATTAAATTAAATTTGCAATTGAAAAAAGTTAGGATCCTAATTAGGATGCTAGTTAGGACACTAAAAAAAGTAAAGTGTAACGGGGCCTTAAGTCTGGCAGTTCAGTGGGGACGCAGCAAGTGTCTTGGGGACGATGCCCCGGACAACGTTGAGTTTAATAGAAAATATTAACTAGCAATGTGTGTATTTATATCCCTTATTTGAATAAATTATTTTTATTTTTATACACATGTTGAAATCATTATGATTACAGTAGGTATTTTAATGCAGAACGTCGAGCGCGCGTAACGTTTGCATGACTGGCTATGTCTATTCTCGTGCGTTCGGTTTGCGGCTATGATTCCATCACACTTTGCTGCACAAATACAAAGCTCACATGTTACAACCGAATCCATGAATCGTGAGTGTTCTAATAATGACATGAGTACCAATTGTCAGTGGAAATCACATACCTACCTAGCTAGGTATACTTTGGTATGACAAATATAATTAAACGGATTTAAAAGAGTGAGCCCAATATATTCAAACAATTATAGTTAGTTCGAGGCCCTGATATGAATACTTACGTCGAGTAGCGTAATTACTACAATACGTGTAGTTGGAATATAATGGGTATTATTTTATTAACCATTAAAAGATGGTTCACGCTGCTTTTAACTTCACTTTGTATACAGAACATCACGTAACCTCCAAGGATCACGTGACGGTTCCTATACAAAATGAAGTGTCGGAAGTGTCGTGTAGGAACGGCGTGAACCACCCTTAACAGGTACAGGTTTTACCGAAGATTTGGCCTGCGTAGAAAAAAATCTTTAAACGCACTTCTACTAGTCCCAATTAAACGTCTACCGCATATTGTATTCCCAAGGAAATGATTTCCCGTACCTATAACAAGTAACGTTGGCCTGATTTGATTCTACTATAATATTCATGCGACATTTTGTATGTTTAGGTGAATGTTTAGATGTTTGCAGAACGAAAGCGGTCAAATGGATTTGGATGAATTTGGCATAGAGGTAACAGGTCCTATAAAAAACGTAAATGTGAAATGAGAGCCAAGTTCAATGCCTTGGTTGTTGATTTCAACGTCAAAAGAAGTGAGATCTAAATGAGTATCCAACAATATATCACTCGTTAGGGTTGAAATGAAAAAAAAAACAATTTACGTATAGGGGAGGTACCCCAATAAAACATTTTTTTCCACTTTTTATTTTACCACTTTTTCGGCGTGATTGATATAACATATTAGTACCAAATTTCAGCTTTCTAGTGCTAACGGTCACTGAGATTATCCGCGGACGGACGGACGGACGGACGGATGGGCAGACATGGCGAAACTATAAGGGTTCCTAGTTGACTACGGAACCCTAAAAAGGCATTACACTACAAGTAAGTGTTCCTAATAGAATCAATTAATTGAAAAATTATAATAAAATGATAAAAATTTACCACTTTCTGATTTATTTCTTTGTATTCACCCAACTACCTATCTGGATGCCAAATTTGAACTTTCTAGGTCATGACATGGTTAGAGTTTTGGTCTATAGGTCAATACGTGATAAAAATGACGATTTCTGGACGTTAATATCCATACGTCGTTATCGCGGGAGCAAAAACGATTTGACAGTAGTCAAAGATTATGACAAATAAGAAATAACAGAAGTGACAGTAGTTTCAACGCGTTTGTACCTACAAGTTCAAAATTTATCGATGTTTTTTCTAATATCTAAACTTCGTAATCGACTTGATTATAGTACATACTAAAAAGATTAGCCACGCAATCCTAACGACAACTTCTTCAGTCACCTGTTATTCAAAAAAAAATTCATTCATGATCGATTTGTCTGGACTTGTAAATAAAGGATTATTTTAGACACACGAAGAGTATTTTTTTTTCTCAAAAATCAACGTTAGGTACTTGTAATTTTCATAAAAAAATTATATCTGTTAAACGAAATTTCTACACAAAAAGACGCACTTTAACGAACGTCGAAAAGGAGCAAGTCGAGTTTGATTGATAATTTCTAGCAAAAACATTGTGCTAGATATGAAGAACTTCTTAGAGGCTAAGACGTGTAGGCATAATATTCTGTTTATAATAAACGGACATTCTGTTATACATATTCTTCAACACATTTGTATTTGCTCCCGCGATAACGATGTATGTTAATATCTAAATAACCGTTTGAGATGTGTTTATGAAATTTGGAGATCATTATGTATCTTGCAAGTTTCAATATATGATCCAAATTTGACATGTTTATGTTAAATAGTTTTTGAGTTATGAGGGGGTGAAAAGTGGGTCCAAATGCTACTCTACTCGCCAGTTTCGTTATACTTGAACTTGGCTTAACACGCTATCGCGTATCTAGACAGATATGGATAAGATTATGGCCTCCAATTGATACCTATACTAAAATAATGACAAACCTGTTTAAATAAACTCTCAGTTTTAGAACACCGGACCAATCGTCAACAGTCCGACTGTCTATCGATCATGAGTCATTAGGTTGTCGCAGTGTTGACGGATGCAATGTGCTTATTAAAGTCACATTATGACAGGTGACAATCTAGTATTATGGCCGAGGCCGGTAATGGTAGCTTTCAGAAACGTTGTTTAATTTTAAAGTGTGGTTCACGGTATAATTCGGGTTATTTTAGCACCCTAAAAGGGTTGAAAGGTTGTAGTGCCGCAATAGTTTTCATATTGATATTTAATGACGCATACACTTGTCCTAGTTAGCTTCCTAAATGATTTAGTTTCTAAATTTAGTCAAGTCTAACCGCTTTTAGCAAGTAAATTTACTATGAAAACTAGTTAGGAAAAAAGAGCAAAAATCGACTTAAATTACGTGAGTAACCCGTTATAAACATTTTTAATAGTTAGGATCTTAATTAGGATGCTGGTTAGGACACTAAAAAAAGTAAGTGTAACAGGGCTTTTAGGCATACCAGTACGAGTATAAGTTTAGAGCATTCGACCAATCGGAGTCGCCATTGACAGGCGTTCCCCTCTGCCGAAAACCTTAGAGAATTCGACCCGGATGGAGTTAGCCATATCTGTCATTTCCGATACAAAAAAAGTCTGCGATTTTTGCGGGGGAGGGGAACGTCAAATGTATGGCTATTCGTACGTAACGTACAAATAGATAAACGTCAGGCCATACATGTGTATGACCACTGGTCATATGTTTTCGGCAGAGGGGAACGCCTGTTAATGGCGACTCCGGTTGGTTGATTTCTCTAAGCCGAAAACATTACTACTACTCCAGGTTGAATGCTCTAAGAATATAAGACCTTAATCTATGGCATGAAGTTATAAATTATAAACTGGAGTATACTCTTCGGCCACAAAGTGCGGCCGTAAGAGAGGTTAATACTCGTATAGGGACTAATATACACATATTACTAAACCGCGATTAGAATGGGATTGAGATAGCTGTCAATCCATATTAATTTTGACGTAAGTGTAACATGGCAAATCTTTCAAGTCTTATCCCATTCTCATCGCGGTTCAGTAATAATGACGTCATCAGATAATAATGCCAACATAACAAGTTAAAATGTCAATTTTGTAACGAGTGCGAGTGAGACAATGACCCCTAATAATCTCTATGGGACCGTTTTTTCTAGTCACCTATGAATTCGGTTTTACTCGGTAATAAGGTTCAACTGTGGTTAGGGAAAGAGTGAAAGTACTGCCCGGTTTCTCTATCTACTAGTCCTTGGTTTATGGTGAATGGATTTGGAATACAGATACCATCGAGAAGTCGGTGATAGATACAAAGATTTTTATACTATTGTATCCTCATTAAATTTGATGATGGAAAGGTGATTATGGAATATAAGATCTATTATGAGATTAACTAAAAATAGCAGTGGAAGCGGGTCACAAATATTCGTAGGGAAGCCGGAACTACTAGATAAGCCGATAAAATTCGGGTTCTATGGACGCTCTGGCACTATTAGCTAAGCTAATTTAGTAGAAAATAGAAATAGGTCGTAATAAACAATAATGGGCCTTTTCGTTTATCGTACGATATAGTTCAAAATAATGCATTATTTTTTTCTAAAACTGTGTAAACACTTGGGACAAAGCATGTACCGTACTTATATGACATTATACTTGTATGAGTAATGCATAAGCTCCTTATTAATTACATTAGTAATATGTAAATTAATGGCAGATACAAGCGCGCTGGAAGTTAACTATCGCGTGCGTTCACTGACCCAGATTTTAGCCTTCATACGATATGCTTAGAACAGTTATCACTTCTACATTCTATATAACTCCCAGGGTTAATGAGAGTTGGGTGAGTTAGGTATTCATTATAATTATTAAATATTAACTTTCGTGAGACATTCTAACACTATATAAAATACGGCTTAGGAGAGATTAGGTCTCGATCTTCAAGCACTAAGAGTGCTATTTGAACCGGCTCGTAGCTCATTTTTGCACGTCGCGTAGCTGTCCGAAACACGTCGCGCGAAGTGACTAAAGTAACGTGAGTGTAACCGTTATATTTTATAGAATTATTAAAATAAAAACGTATATATATTAACTAAACATCATAAAACAGGAAACGTAGTATAATGTAAAAATGCTAAACAATGTGTAAAATAAGAAATGTTTAACAGGAATGACATATCCTGAAAAAGTCCCGTATTTATTTATATATTTAGGATTCGATTAGTGTTATCGATTATTAACGATACGATAACTACTCGGCTAGGCCCCAGGCCTATTAATAAATAAAATTAAATAAATTAATTGAATAAAGAGTAGAGAATAACAGTTCAGGTAGGAAAATATATCAAACGTTTTGTGAAGCAGTAAGATTGGGATTTTATCCAAAAATAATCCAAAAATGGGAGGTCTGTGTTATTTTGTCTGTGTGATTAGGTCTGTGTGACCCCTATTTTTTTGATGAGCACTATCGAATGGGTTACGTGCCCACTTGCTAGTCATTGAAGTAGTTTTTTTGAATGGGTAATTTTTTGTTGACTGCAGAAAATGATTCAAGTTTGGCTCAGGCTACCAGGTACTAAAATACATTATACTTTTAACCGTGCATTGCCTTACATAAGCCGAATTCTGCAACTCAATGAGGAAGGGTTGCTTACGCCCTACTATTGATCTATTAGTTATTAATTTCGACTGAAACCTGAACCGACTCTATGAGGAACCGAGTTTAGCTTTTATTATTTTTATTTATTTACTTAATCGTATGGCGATATAGTGAAATAGGCAATAACATTAAAGACTTGATTTTATAAGGCAACATCTAAATTGTGTAACCAATGACACTGTGCAATGGGCGTGAATTCTATCAGGTCTTCTGGGCTTTCTACGTATTCATTTAAAGGAGGGTGACTTAATCAATAGCTATATATTTATGCGATTCAAAAACGGAACTCTTGATTCGGGTAATTTATCAACTCCTATGTCGATAAGTTTTTTAATGAAATATCTAAATGTCGAATATAATAATAAATGAATGCAAGCAGCGCTTGCCCTTATGGCCAACAGCGCCTGACCGTTCTGGGGGCTTAGCCATGATGACAATCGTTTGCAGAAAATGAATTGAAACGCTATTCGTCTCTGTATCGCGCTAATATGTAGCGTTTCGTTTCGTTTTCCGTAAACGATTGTCATCTTGGTTACGAGGCCTGATATTGTATGGGTACTTAAGAAATATCGATGAGTTTCGCCATAATCAGACGGCCAGGAATTAGTTTAGTGGTCAGTTTTTCTTATTAAGCAGTCATAATTTTTATACAGCTATTAATTAATTAAAAAAATATATATATATATTTAAGGAAATAGTTTTATTTGTATCTAGTTGAAAATAATTATAAACGTAGTTTCAATAGGTATCTAGTAAATCTAGTTACATAATTTACAACTAACGGTTAGTTATGTGCGACTGAGAGACAAAGTTGGAAAACCGACTGGTTTCTTTTCTTTGTAATGTTAATCAGGCTAAAGGCGGGAAAAAGTAAAAGTCGGGATATCTGAGAAGGGGAAAATATATCTTATCTGTTAATACAAACGTCGGAAGGCTTTATCTTCGGAAGATATATTCGTCTCATATTTTTCGTGGAAGTAATTGTATTTATTGAGTTAGCATTACATGCTTGGAAATTTATTGTATATAGAAAAGTTTGGAATCAGCAAAAGAGTAGGCGAAAGAAAGTTATCACGTGTAGTAAAGCTTTTTGCTATTGAGGTATATTTAGAAATGTAAACATAATGTTTTTTCGTTATCAGCGCGTCACTATTTCAATGTCGCAAATTGTGAAGTTAAATTAATATTTTAACATTAAATATACTACTCTACACTGTTGTTTATTCGTATTTTAAATTAAATAGAATTTTCATGAACTCGACAAAAAGACAAATTGAATTATAGTTTTAATGACATAAAGTTAAAATACCTGCACTAAATCAACGATTTTCTTAATCAGAAAAAAGCTCGTAGATTCTCAGTTAGATATAAAAGTTTATTCCAATTTCAAATTGGTTTTCATAGTTCGTAAAACTGTTATTACTTATTGGAATTGGATTTACTCTATCTTTTTCCTTTTTATCTGACTACAGTTTCGGATACTGAGTTACAAATTAAGTGAATATAATAATGTGATTAGCAGACACAGAAGTTTTTGCGGCAAAAATAACAATTAACTAGGGACTTCCTTCCAAAGTCAAAATTATCGATAACTTTCGAAGGTACATTTCATAGCAGATACCTACTAAGTTCACCGGATAAAGTATGAATTAATCTGTAATGTTGATAACTACCTATCGATGTTATGTAATGGTAATATGTTATATTTTAACACATTAAATTATTTAAAAAAAATTACAACTAAAACAAAACTAATGAAAACCTTTTTTGGAATCTATTTATAATAACTTCATGCTTCATGCAAGTTGCATATATAATTATACAATATACATTGTATAATTATATATGCAACTTGCAAATTGGTATTATATGTACATCTTAAGTATCATAACTGTCATAAGGATTTATCGAGAAATTAATATCGTTGGGTAGTCCTTATGACATTTTCATTCCACCCACTAAAAGTATTATGTCTGGACTGATTAGTAACGGATTACCTGCTGTTTTAAAATTAATCTTGTTTATGACTAAAACGCTTAATATTGCAAAGGTACTTAGTAAGTTACAAAGATTGCATTTTTTGTGTATAAACACGAGAAAATTCGACCGGTGCTACTGTGACCCGGGTAGCCTAGGGGTTAGTGGGTCTGCCGCGAATGCAGAAGACGGTGGTTCGATTCCAACCCTGGGCACCGGAGGCCTTGGTCACTTTTTGCTTTATATATGACAAAATATATTTAAGTTTATAAGTTACTTTTGTTTTGCTCTTGAGTAAATTAAATAATGGTATAGGTAGTCTACTACAAATAAAAATAGGTACCACAAACTCAGGTAAAGAAGCTATGGTCAAAAATACCAAGCCAGCCTCAATTATTAAAATATTTACATTTGATAGGACCTTTCAAAATAAAGCGGATATTTAGATTGTAATTTATTATTTTAATAATCTTCATATTTTGTAGGTAGTTAATGCATATGTTAAGTTACCTGAATTTACGGTAATTAAAATACATAATTAAGGAATACTTACTGATTGACAATTGAAAGACAAGACCGTTCTTGTTAGACACATTATAACTGTCCAAAAGTTGAATACAATTTACAACCAACTCCATAATTACAAAATGATATTATGCACAACTTCCAGAAGTTTGCCTATTCACTTTTCGTTTAACTTCAAAAGCTGCACAACTTTAAATTGGAAATACCCGCCAACAGTCCACAAACAAGGCTGAATTCATGTTGAAAGGGCATTCTGCAATACAAGCCCAATAACTAGACATCGATAACAATGCAATAGTTTATTAATCAATAAAAAATGAAGGCCGTATTTTGCCGAATAGACGACAACTTAATCAGCATTTCCAACTTATGACAGGAGCTAATATGAGACAATGCAACCGTAGGGCACTTGTTAGCCTATCGACTCAACTCGTAATCGTAATCACACACCAAAACCGCGTTAATGACGTCACCTTTTAATAAGGAAACAAACGAGCACGAATTTATGTGGACGGGCGACAAAGTGACCCGTGTTCGGAAGGGAGCCAAACCCATAATCCTTAATGAGCCCACCATGTACCATTTGATTTTGGGTTACACTTTGAGCACTGGTCGTTTTTTGAAAGTTGCGAGGTCGTGCCTGCGTCGGCGTGCGGCGAGCAGAGCGGTGGGGCCCGCGCGCGGGCGCTGTCTCGGCGGTGTTGCCGCCACGCCGCCTCAGCCTCGACTGCCGTCATGGAAATTCGATTTTTCTGACGTTTCCTCCGCGCCTTGCTTCGCCACGATCGAACTGCACGCCACGCTGAATAGCCCGCCACTGATTTTGCACGTTCATTTGTTTTAATAATTTCAGTTGCTTTATGCATGGGGAAGACAGCAGACAGGAGGAATGTTGAAAGAGGCCCGAACACGCACAAATTTTCGATCTGCGAAGGAGATATGGCTTTAGGTTTGACCTTGGTGTTTTTCGTAACAGTCGGCTAGCCTACCTATAGCAACAACGTGTGGTGGTTTTGGCAATAATGGGCAGTAGGCATTGTTAATTCGATTGGGCGCGTAGCTACTAAGTGTATTTTGTAGAAAGAATCATGATGAGTTGGCGGTTCCAAGAATTGATTCGCGAGACAGAGTGGTCTATCTTTAGCTGTCGACTATCGGAAATGACTACTTTTTACTGAAGAAGTCTTAGTTGTTTCAATTTAATAGGTTCGGCTACGTTTTTATTAATGCATAGGATATAATGGACATTATTTTCTGGAACTAGGCTCGAGGCAGTCTACAAAGGTCTATAAATATCTGAAGTTGTCATGGTCCCAGGATCTTGGATGTAATCTTGAAACCTATTAAAAGGAGAGAATATCAGATGGTAGCTGCAAGTAAATGTGTCTTGGCAACCAGACACATTTACTTTAAGCTACTTACCAGGTTGTTTATACAAATTTTATACGTTTCAATTTTTAAACATTGAATCAGATTTTCATTTCGTGAAACGAATGGCAATTATTTTAAGCGTTGTGCACGATTATGCAGTCTGTACTCGCATTAAAATTAGCTCAGGTTTCAGTTTCACAGCTAGTCAAGCTACAAATGTGTGTGAGGTTATTTAGGTACATATTACGATACAAATTATCGTATTCAAAAATCGCGCTTAAAGAACAGCTGCTTTTTTAACCCAATACAACGAAATATTGATATATTTTATTGTACAAAGCTACCAAGGCTATTAGCTAACTATAATAATATTTATATTTGATGACCGCTATAATACTTTTACATTTTCTAATCAGTGATTTTTATTCTTCAATTTAGGTATAATCCAAATAACAATTATGAATGACAAAAAACACGGTCATAAAAAAAGCTCTAACATAATACTAAATAGTAACCAGCAAAACAATAAACACTTCTCAAATCACTTCGGCTAACAGTTGCCAACTTTCAGGTATTTTAAATGCCACATTCTGTTAAAAGACTGCAGTTTGAGGCCAAAGTTGGCTCGTTGAAAGACCGAGGTCTGAGGCCAAATGTTCTCGCCCTGGCACCGTAGGTGTTCTTATATTTTATTGCGCTCATGCGAGTGTTCGTCTCGGCAAGACCAATATAATTGAGACCTGAATATTGTCAAAGGCTATTCGTAATCGGAGATCACAATAACATGGTTCCTTAAGACCCCTTAACATGTTTGATTGCGGTTGGTACCGTATCGCTAACGGCTTTCCGTGCACTCTTTGGCATGATATCAGTGCGTTTATAAGGCATTTTCGCATAATCCTTAGCCAAACTATGAATTGTTATGCTTATCAAGTATAAGATACTAGCTTTTTCCCGCGGCTTCGCTCGCGTTAAATTCGGGGTAACACGGTTCCCCCCTTTCCTGATTGCCCTCCGGAATGCTCCATACAAACTTCCACCCCCCATTTTAGGGAAGTGGGGGGTTAGAAAGAGACAAAAAGTAGGTAGCCTATGTCACTCTCCATCCCTTCAACTATCTCCACTTTAAAAATCACGTCAATTCGTCGCCCCGTTTTGCCGTGAAAGACGGACAAACAAACAAACACACACATACACTTTCCCATTTATAATATTAATATGGATTATATTCTTTGTGTACCTAGTAAATTTTTTGATATTTTTTAGTTTTATATCTTTTTACTTTTTAGGGAAGTTTTATTTTAATTTGGTAAGTTCTACATATTTGTAAGTCTAATGAGGGTTTCCACGATCGACTTTTTCACTAGATGGCAGCACCGTGGCGAGAGGTATAGCTGTCATAATCCACCAATCATGTTCTTTAAAAAAAATATTATGGCTTTTTCTCCTCGCCGGTTTTAGCGAGGTGAATTCTGCCAATATCGAGCTGTAGACTTATTATATTAATATATTAATTTTTCATAAAATATAAGTAACGTTGTTCGGTCTTGCTGATTGTAAGGCGATACCCTCCCTACAAACACGTGGGTGGCCGAGACCCCGGATAACCGTTTGTTCGACTAAAGGGTGGTTACGCGCGTTCAGAGACTTATTTTTCATCACACTTGTTCGTTAGGTCACCACACAATAAGCAATCAATATTACACACTTAAAAACGTAAATGAGCAAAAAAACAAAAACTATTCTAAAGACGGCCCATCTTGAGCTCAAACGAATATCCCACCAATCGTTTAATCATATTTTTTTTTCATTAGTGGATTTTGACAGCTGCTGTCAAAAAGATCTCTTGCCACGGTGCTGCCATACAAGGTCTAACAAAATGCTGGTGATCCGTTTAAGGCATAAAGCTCTATAAATGGAGTACGCTTCGCCTCATCTTTCCAAACAAAAAAGTCTGCCAAAATCTGAGGGGGGCGAGGTAGCACGCATGTGAAGTTTTCAAGTCAAAGGTACATCATTGTCGGTTGTTAATACAGTTTATTTCTAAATGAATTTTTATGGCAGCAACGCTTTATTGACAACCGACAAAGATGTACCTTTGTCTTGAAAACACCAAACATATTTGACATATTCTTTTTATACTTCATAACACTAAATGGAGCAATAGATAGTCGACTGTACATATGTTAACATATGGTTCATTATTGGATGCAGTCTTTGGAAATGTCAAACAAAAAAGCCAAGGATCATTTTTGATTGTATTTTCAAACAAAATATAGAAGACAGCAATCCTTAAGCGCGTTAAATATGGAGAAGTGTCAAACGTCAAATAGTTACTGCCCGTCAGAAAGAAAACGATTGTCTTTGAATCGATTCTGTAAACGAAGCTTGATTTTCGATTTAGGTTAAATCTTTTACTACGAAAGTAATGATAAATAAAGTAAAACTGTACTTACATCTGAAATGGTATTTCATCTTTTTGTAAACTAGACGAAATATAACATTTTTTTACATCCAAAAACAGCGCATAAGGGCATTTTCACGGAGCTTGTTATCCATTGACAGCGATGACGAAAATGGCGTGACATCGATTATTGAAATAGTTTTTATAGATGTACTAGATTTTCCGCCAATACTTTTGACAGAGGGGAAATGATACTCAGGGCCTCTCCTGGTTTAGAACTCTCTGGTTTAAGGGCATAATTGGTATCGTATTTTAATTAAGATAACTATTTTTATCTACACTCATACTGTAAGTTCTCTAAAACGTGTTCGAAAACGGTAGGCAATGGCTAGCCATGCTCGTGGCAATGGTCTGGTCGTGGTAATGCTAGCATTACCACGACCGATTTTACTATGATAAGCTTTTTATCTGTGGCAGCAACGTAATTTTAACTTTTCATGCTCAAATATTGATGTGCTATGAGTATTGAAAACATAATGTACACCTGCACCCTCCCGCGCATCCGCCGACAGCCCGACACGCGCCTCCACGACATAATCGAGTTGGTCATGGCGGTGCAATGGCGGCCATTCTAATATGGTTTCCAAATACGGCATTTTGGATAAATAATATGAGTGTAGATAAAGCAGTGTATGCAACTGTACGTAATTAGGCCTTAAAACGTAACAGTTACATAAACTACTATTGTTACACCATGCATGATTTATTGTATTGTATGTACCTACACTTAATTAAAAAGTTTTGATCTGTGATCATTAGAGGTAGGTATATGGATTGCTCCTGCTCTAAATATTGTCATTATAATAAATGTATAAGTTTAACCCACAGGATAAACCACGACATAACAGAATACACTCAAAGACTATGAAAATAGGTCACTTCGTATGAAAAATCCCGTAGGTACAAGGTGAACCATTTTCATCGTGGGTAAGTGTAGTTTTGTTTGTCAAACGGGCAGCACACGTTCAAATTCCTGACAAAAAGGATGTATAAGCCTTTGTAATATAACTTGATATGGCCCCTTCTCATCGCATAACTTAAATAAAATTGTGGTTTTCAGTTCCCAGTAAAGCTTTAATGCATAGTTTTCATAAAGGTATTACTCAAACCGCTTATATGAGTTTTCACAGCATATTTTATGTGCTATGGAAATATTGGAATAAAATGTAAATTGCTCTATAAAGTTGCAAATTGATGGAATGAAGTGATAAACATGAACGGATTTATGAATTGAGTAATATTTACAAATATTGCTTATAGGGTTCTGATTGGTTCTTGAAAGATGACAACCTAAACCATAGGGTTAATTATAGGGTAGGACATATATTTAAAACAATGGCGCGTAGTTACAGTGTCCGAGAGGCAACCGGATTGCTCGTGGTATTTGCGCTCCCAAAGTGTTGTGCAACCCGAACTGAGCAAAATCCAACTTGGACTTAGTTTTTCACCCCCTTCATTCATAACCGACCAGCCGGGGTGAATGGCAATTTGCATACTCGTTCTTCATTACATACCTTCATCATCACCAGTCGTTCCCTGAGTGCTGAGGCTTATGCCCTTCTGTTACACCAGGTTCCTCCATAGGCTTTTATCCCTCGCTATGCGCATGGATTCATGTAGTTTGAATTGCACGGGACCAGTAATTTTGGCACACCGTCTATCAGGAAGAAGGCCTTTAAGTCTCGTGCCTTCAACTTTTCCCGTCATGATGATTCTCTCCAAGCTATCCGGGTATCGTCGTGAGACGTGTCCGAAGTATGTAAGTAGGTATATGGTCCTGGCAAGTCATTGACAACCGGCGTTTTGTGCGTAGCCTCTAGTATGGACTGAGAAAATTGGGGGGGTGAAAAACCAAGTCCAAGTTGGGTCAGTTCGGGGCTGCACAGGGCGGTTCCACATCACGTCGGGATCTCGATACCGGGAGCCATCCTTGGTTGCCTCGCGGACACTGCGACTACGCGTCATTACTCTGAATATAGGGTTGTGTATACCTACACACATAAGCTTTCCATACTCGTACACCGTGGTAAGTAGATATTTACATAGGTATTTTTTATTCAGTATGTTTTAGGTTAGGTTAGGTTAGCGGTTATAATATTGCTTGGAATACTTATACTTTGAAGTCATGCCATATGACAAATGCTGATTTGACATCGGTTGAATTTTGTGCAGTGAAGTTACCTACGTAAATAAGTAGTAAATAATGAATCCGAAGAAAATATGTATGTACCTCACTTGTTTAAAGACAGTCTTTCAAAAAGCCTAAATTTCAAATACATTAGCGTTCCAAACTTTCGGTTTGAAAAGGAAGAGTATACATCAAAGCCTCAGTGCACTCCTAAAATTTTGCTTAGATAGCAACTGTGAAGCCATCAACACGCGACATACTGCAGCCACTAACGAGCGTGCTTCATACCTTTTGCCATTAACACGCGGCTTCTCTGTTTGGCTCTTTTCTGCCGTCTTTATACTTTACAAAGTAAACTGTGTATGTAAAATTCATGCTAAGTTATGTGAGTAAACTCTTAAAGAAATACCCTTCTATATAGGTAAGGATTTTAAAATTAAATAATGTCATGGAGAAGCGAACAATGCAAGCGTCAAGCGTGCAAGGGAACCGCTGGATGGAAGCCGTGCCTCTGGGCGTTTTGTACATTCATGGCATCGGTCAGTCAAGCGCGAGCTACGAGCGACTGGACTAAAAAAACGAGGCTTGGAACGTCGCTGAAGATCAGAGCGACGGAAGTTTGTGAAGGCCCTATGTGCATATATATTTGAAAGCATTCACGATTTTCAGATTTATCGACTCAATTATTTTATTGAATCTGATTATATTATTACTTTTGTCCTCTTTTGTTTATTAACTACTTTTCCGTTGTTTGTTTTATTACTATATCGCTTTATCTATTTCAAAGTTGTATCGCACCGGACTTCATGCATTATTTTACTTAAAATGGCCCCGAAGGAAGAACAGCGATAGCTCAACCAGACTAGCATCATCCTGAGTTTTCTAGCTAATAAGTAATATACTATGTTATATTCTGTTATTTTGTCGTTAGTTTTCTTTTATCATGTCATTGTTTGAATGTTTTCTTTTATTTGTTTTTTTACCTGTGTACCATGTAACCTTTCTTTGCGCCGAGTAACTATTTTTATTTTATTACGACAATAACAACAACATAACGGCCTGACCGTATAGACCTTTTCTTTATTCCCTTTTTTATCTTCCGACATTTTATTCGATGTGTAAATCAAAAACCTAGTAAACACACAGTACAAAGACAACAAAAGGTAAATCTGTACTCGAATCCATTTACATAATATTCCATTAGGGCTGTTTGTCCCGCACAACACTAAAGCAGTTAACTGCTGCACAAGTCAATCCGCTGTCTAGTTTACGTTTACAGTGCCGCCGGGCCTCGGAGCGCTCCCTTGGGTAGTCGAATAAGATAAACCAATTATAACTGTATTGGCAAAACATTAAAGTACATTTTGTCTTGACAGGAGTATCCTGTAGTTGCATTGTTTCAATGCGATGAGGCTAATTTAATAAGTGTCCCCAATTGATATGTGCGATATGACATTTTAAGGAGTTAGTTCAAGTATTGAATTTGTTATATATTTGTATGATTTAAATCGTGTTTTATTCAGTGTAATGTTTTATTCTTTATCAGGGCCAAAGCCGAAGGGTTGCGATACGGGTCTGACCGCTAAAAGTACCCATCATAATCAACGGAAAGTAGATGTAAAATACAATTAAATAAATGATAAAAAAATTATAGAGTATCGAAAATATCCCAGGTACCGATTTTTGACCTACGAGCGTTCGAAATCAAAGAAATTAAAATAAATATCTATTTATCGACATAACAGTGAGTGATGCTCTGGGATAGAAATCAAATTCGAGGTCTACGTCCAAACTTAACGACATAGCAAGCAGGCAATTATCATTTTATATTTAAACTGTCCAATTAAAGTTGCATAATGATATCAAAGTTTTATTAAATACGTGCATTTGCTTGCTTCATCAGAGCACGTAAACAAATATGTCCGAATGTAATGTTATAATACTGAACTTAAATTTTTATATAAGAACCTACCTAATTAACCTAGAACGAAATAGTTATTACAAACAAAAATCGAAAATGGTAATATTTATCAAAAGAAACGTACTTAAGTTGCCACTTGCTACAAAGCTAAACCTAAAAGCTGTGTAGCAACATAAGTACGTTTCTTTCTTTCGTTCTTAATCCGTTTTAAAAATAACAAGATGAGAAAATTAAGAATACGTGACAGTGTTACATAATAAAATACTTCATACTACCAATGAAAGGGTAAAACAACATTGAGCTGCGCTTGTGTACAAAGGTCTGAAGAGTAACACAATGCACTTTGTAACACAATTTATGCGACAAAAAGCATTGAGTACCAGAGCGACGCCGTTCCATTTTGGCAGTGCTTTGTTAAAACAATTTGTCAGATCGCTTCGTCGCTCGTTCAGCCTTTAGTTTATAAGCGGTTCGCTTTGTTGGACTAAATAGTTATGGCATTCATCTAATCCGACTAAACTTATTACATTTCTTTTTAAAAATGTTTCTTCGTAAAGTACAATCACATTTTAGAACATACAATACCTCTAGTTATAAAGATTGTCACGGTTTTACCTTGTCGATTTATAAACGTTTTCTACAAATTGTGCATATACTACCATATATAAGGTGCTAACAAATTAGTCACGGATATTTTAAGAGATAATACATTACATTAAAACAATTAACTTTTAAGTGTAATTAAGGAACCTTTGTATATCATTTTTTTGTTTAATTTACCGAACAAAAAAAATATATAATTAATTTTTAAAATGACCATCCCCTATAATGTACCTGTCAAGATGTTTAACACTGTCTGTCATGTCACGTCAAAACTTTTTTTTTCTTAAATGTCATTATGATTCGGGTCTAAAGAGGTCTCATTTATTTATCTTATTAACAGGGTGTTTTAACGTAGGAAATTTGTTTCCTAGTTTTCTCCAAAAAACATAACAAAACCCATGATGTTTCATACTTAAATATACTCCGAGAACCAAGTACTATCAGCGGTAAAAATATCCGTGACTCATTTGTTAGCACTTTATATAGATAACAGGTACACGAGACTTCGAGCGGTATTTTAATTAACTTAAAAATCATTTTCTTACGGTTTCGTTTTTAAAATAATATTCTTTATTTATCAAAATTACATCTAAACAAATTGTGTTTCTTTCAACCAGTGCCACTAAAATGTTTGACGCGTATAGCAGTCGACACAGCTATTGAAAATCCAGTTTGCAATTAATTTCCCATTGATACAAAATGTATAGAGCGACGTACATAAAATACGAAAAAAAAACCTACACTTACATTAGCTTTTCAATATCCCTCTTTTCATTGGCACAAAAGTGCAAAGTATCAAGAAACGAATTAACCAACCATGTAGCTGCTTATCGCATGTCAGTTGTTATTTAACTTGTCATACCTAGCCATAGACTAATAACGCAAGACCCCGCATAGCAGGGTGACCCCCGCTGCCACGCTCGGAGTAATTTCACCCTATAGTTAGACACTAATTTATTGTAAGTGACAGTAAACTTACTACGTCTCCATGGCAACCATTAATGCCTGACTCTCTCTTACGCCCGACGGAACAATGGCGCGTTCCCCGTCTATCATTGCGTGTTCCCCTCCCGCACCCCTTCTGTTTGGCAGCTTAGGTTTCAAAGAAATAACGCGCTAAGCGGAGTATAGAGATATCTTGTATATGTACCTATCCAAATAAAAATTCCAAGCTCATGTTGTAGGATATTACAAAGCTATCAGGCCTGGTACATTACCAAGCGAGCTAGTTAAGCGGAGTTGGCTTGGGTCCAGGCGGTCGTGTACTACACGCCGCTACCGACGGGTAACACTTTCACTGCTGGCCTGTATACAGAATTTCCCGGGATTCGACAGCGAAAGTGGAAGTTTAGAGATAAGAATTTGAAAAAGGATTGGTGTTATCAAAATTGACATTTGGCTTATCATCATCATTTTCTTATTGGTTACCAAGTTCATGCATAATATTTCAATATCAAAAAGAGATTGCTTAGCGTCAACATGATACGTTAAACGTATTATTAACGTAAGTTGTCAGCATCGCAGTTGGTCAGATGTCGTTTACCAATACCGCAACAAACATGATTTTAAAATCAGACTAATGTTTTTCTGTAATTTATTTGACAGAAAACAAGTACCTAAGAATTACATTGAACACGTTGTTAATTGTTAAATAGATTCTTGTAATTCTACATAGGTAGATAGAGATAGATAATAATGCTTATGTATTTGATTATAAATATTATAATGCGGAATTTTTAGTCAGGTTATTAAAACGCCTTAAATGAGGTAAATACGTGATTATGAAGTAAAACAGTTAAGTACTCATCTTAGTAATGTTTATTATAAGGTTTATTAATGAAACTTTGGCCTCGCAAACTTAGGAAGCCGTCGGAACTTTCCAAGATATTACATTCTACGTCAGCTCAAGCCGCCGAATTTAATAAATTCAGCGGTTTCATATCATATTGTATTACAACAGAACAATAGTTTTTAAAGTCATATTGTTTATTCAAATATCGTAAAATATCACATCAATTTACAATAAAATTTTCAAAGCTTATACCAGGTTTAACAAAAATGCGGGTGATCCTTTGAAGGCATAATAAAATTGGTACCGTATTCTAATTATGAAAAACAAAAAATAATAATTTTTCTCGCGAAAAAAAAAGTTGGTTTTGTATAGAGAATTGGCCGGCTGCATGGAACGACGTGTCCCTAAAGAAAAACAAATTTTTTTTCGCGTCCAAAAAGGGGATCCCGAAATGACATTGATGAGATAATATAATAAATATAGGATAATGTAAATGTATAACTCTATGTACCTATAATGTAATGTAATGTATTGTAATGTGTAAGTGTTTTGGTTCCGTACTGTAAACTTACATATGATGGAATAAATAAATTATTATTATTTTTATACCACGACGGTGGCAAACAAGCATACGGCCCGCCTGATGGTAAGCAGCTACCGTAACCTATGGACGCCTGCAACTCCAAAGGAGTCACATGCGCGTTGCCGACCCTTTACAAAAAGGAGGATTCACTGTGTTGACGACTAAAGGAACAAGAAGGTCACTCATCGTCAACACATTGGGTCCTCTTTGAGCTCTTTGGCAACCTTACTCACCAGCAGGAACACAACACTATGAGCAGGGTCTAGTGCTATTTGGCTGTAGTTTTCTGTAAGGTGGAGGTACTTCCCCAGTCGGGCTCTGCTCCAGATTTGAGCGATGACATTCGCTGAACGTGCCCTACCACACTTAGCGAGATGCCATTCGCAGTGCCCATACCTCTCTTTTTGGCGTAGTTTAAGGACATACCCAGGTCCGGACGTAGTTTAAGGACATACCCCGGGTCCGATTACATACTTACATGGAGGGCCCCCCCTAAAATATTTTTTTCTGGAATTGAACTACATAACTAAATAGTGGCATGTGAAATACACTTATGTCTAAATTTTATTAAGATATATAGTCTTATAGTTTCTGAGTAAAATGGCTGTGACATACGGACGGACGGACGGACGTACGAACAGACGGACATGAGGAAACTATAAGGGTTCCGTTTTTGCCATTTTGGCTACGGAACCCTAAAAATGCCATTTTCATACAGGCCAATTTTGCTCTCCAGCAATAAGACCGCCTAGGTGCGTAGCCGACGTGCCAATCGTTAACTCTTCGTAGCGTATCGTAGTCACCTCTATCTACCACTCTTCCCTATTAGTGCGACAGTGACAGTTGCGTTTCGTTCGCTACGGAGCGTTAACGATTGGCACGTTGGCTACGCATCCTAGTGGCCATAATTTATTGAAGTGTGCAATAATAGTAGTTAACTGTTACGTAATAAGGCCTAATCACGTACAGTTGCATACACTGTTTTATCTACACACATATTATAAATCCTAAATGATGTGTTCGGAAACCAGTAGAATGACCGCCATTGCACCGCCATGACCAACTCGATCGTGTCGGCGGTCGCGCGGGTGCGTGCCGGCGGTCGGGGAGAGCGCGGATCTTCGTTACTTACCGTGGGTAATGAATTTTCATACGTTTTTACGACAATGTCAGAGATGTTACGTTACTGGTTGCAATAATGGTGGTAATTACATACGGTTTCCGAACGCGGAATAGAGGATTTATGATATTGGTGTAGATAAACAATATTTTAAGTGTATATGTAATATGTAGCTAAATGTGATACGTATGTACCTATTAGAGTTCTGAGATAACAAGGTCCAAGAAAGACATAAAAACACTCTTCACTATACGCTTAACGAGATTATTCTTCACATTTCGACCCTTATCCACTATCAAAAACAAATATCCCTGCCTAATCACTTAATAATGCGTTAATGTATCAAATATGAGTCTACTGGTAATCATAAGATTATTAATCAAGTTAGTAATGTTGACACGATTAGAGCACTTTCTCGTATTATAAAGAGATTATATCATTTAAATAAGTAAAAAAATCGCTTTGAATGTTGAAGCTCTTAGGTGCTGAATTCTAGTTCTTAGGATATATTGCAGGCAAGGTACTGGATGCAGACACGGCCGGGTCATTTAATATTTAGCACTAATCACACACGGGCTTGAGATGGCGAATAATTCAATGAAGTTATTAGTTTTAACGACATATAGATGCCTCCCCAGGCATGTATGTATTCTAACTTTAAAACACGTTTAGACTCGATTCAACTTCAATACAACTCCAATGCATTAACTACGCAATTCAGCTAGCGCCTAAACGTCTGAATCAGAAATATCAGAATTAACTTGAAAAATATTCCGATGCAACTCCAATACAACTTCAATATTGGTTGATTATTTGTCGTGTGTTACGTTATGTTTGAGATAGATAGTGTTTTTCGTGTATTTTAAAATTAGAATACGGTACCTGGGATCGTATTATAATTTTAAAACACGTTTAGACGCGATCCGACTTCAACACAACTCCAATGCATTAACCACGCATTCAGAAAGATCAGAATTTGCTTGAAAATTATGCCGATGCAACTCCAATACAACTTTAATATTGCTTGATTATTTGTTGTGTGTTGGAGTTGTGTTGGGGATAAGTTGTGTTTGTACTGTATTATTTATGTATTTTAATATAAGGCTGGGATCGAACCAGCGTCTTCTGCATTCGCGGCAGACGCCTTTACCACTTGGCCACCCGGGTCACAACCCACCCCCATCCCAGCCCCGGGCACCGGAGGCCTAGGTCACTTTTTGCTTTGTATATGACATCTATATAAGTTTATGATTTATATAGTAGACACACGTCTACTTTAAAATAAACAAATCAAAATACTTATTAAAAATAATTTGATTTGTTCTTCAGTTGTAATTCTTTTGAATTTACAAAAATATTTAAACATTGTATTGTAGATAAATTGTTATTAGAACGACTATGTTACAATATTGAAAAATTACGTTTATAATTCAATTTCTATTCTAAATACACTTCCGGAGATCACTTAAAATATGACAAATTGGACATTTTTACAGAGTAAAATGTCAGTTAATTACTAGATCCGGTGCTATTGGCTCTGGACTGCAGCCAGAGAACTAAGTGACCGTGAAATCAGAGCAGTTTTACACCATGCTTACGAAAAAAGCCCCTAAATAGCAAGAAAATCCACCTTTTTACGACCTTAAGTAAAATAAGCGCTGTTATAGTTGCTCTTAAGTGTAGACCTCTTGAAACTTATAATTAGTCGTTTAGTTCGATGTTAATTTGGCAAAGCTTGGATGGAAAGTTAAATTTGAATTTCAGAAAAAATAGCTTTTAGCCGCGAAGGGGGATGGTGGGCAGCTGTAGGTACCTACAGAGTCACCTACAGAGTCTTCTGACCCCCACCAACGTTCTGTATTCCTGAAGTTGGATTTGAAATAAGGCAGCAAAGTTTATAAAACAGAGAGAAAGACCGAAGACGCTTTTGTACGTGCTGAGGTACTTGATGTGGCGGACAGAAATATAAGGTGTAACAAAAATGCTGATGATAATTTTAAGGGAATAAATGGAATAATTGGTATCGTAATCTAATTATGAAAAAATAGGACAAAAAAAAAATTGGTTTTGTTTGGAGGGTTGGCCGGCTGGAACTACGTGTCCCATAAAAAAAAAAAATTTCGCGTCCACAAAATTTTACTACTTTTTCCTACTCGCAATATGATATCAATTATGCCCTTAAACGAATCACCAGTATATTTGTTCCATCCTGTATAAATATACTAACCTAAGACGTCTCGATACAAATATAAAAAAATATAATGATGAACAAACTTCTTGTAGATTTTATAACAATTAAAATCTTTATCATATGTTTGACTTGGTTTTCTGTAGATTTGTGTACAGTCGCCATCAAATATATCGGACCGGCCAGGGTACTCAAAAATATCTGAACATGCACTTTATCGCCTTGGCAATAGAGGCGTTGTTCAGATATTTGTGACCAACGTGGCCGCTCCGATATATCTGATGGCGACTGTAAGTTATTACAATTTCATTTACGGGTGTTACGCGTGGTGTGGCGTATACAGACAACGGAGTTGGGCAAAAATTATCTATTTACGAATAACCGGGAAGATAACTAAATCA
The DNA here is from genome assembly GCA_947086415.1 of Pammene aurita. Taxonomy (NCBI): domain Eukaryota; kingdom Metazoa; phylum Arthropoda; class Insecta; order Lepidoptera; family Tortricidae; genus Pammene; species Pammene aurita. The sequence goes on from OX352294.1 coordinate 11,572,727, forward strand.
TCCTTTATTTGAAATAACTAAATAATCCGTCATTTGTAATTTTGAATTTATCTAGATCAGTTTCAATTTTATTTAGATAAATTAGTTGGGACTTTAAATAAAAGATGAATGTCAGTAGTACAGTCATGTAGAACTAGAAGTGGTCAGATGAATAAGATAGCTGTAGCTTAGCTCTTATGTTTAGTCAGGGGCCTTGACGTGACATTCTATATACATTTATATAGATACTATATTCTAAGCTTACTTCAATAACAAACGAGGCCAGTTATCTTCATCTAGATAATTTATCTAAATTAAAAAGTGGTCAACACACTATTTGTGATTAAATTTATCTTGAAAAATTTGTTTGACATGATTTTATTTGAAATAATTATCTAGATAAGAAATTATCTAAATAACGCCCAACTCTGACGGACAACGATCCGTAATATGACTTTAACCCTTTATTATGAAACCCTTTGCTAATACCTCACAAAATTAACTCATATTTTGTTGGATAAGCCTTCATAATTAACTTCTTTCCACTGAAAAGCTGTTTGAAGGTTTCATATCACATTTCATTAATGCGGGATTGAACCTCTTGAAAATATCGGAGAGCAAATTGGTGCTTTTGTTTAATAGGCTTAAGGAAAGTCTGCGAAGTAAAATTAAGTTTCATTATGTGATGGAGTAACAAGGTTAACTTAGATTTATTCACTAAATTAGGCGAGCATAGACAAAGCTGTAATGATTTTTATATATTTTTATTTATTTAAAACCAAAATAAACACCTTAACCAACAAAGTTAAAATATAAGGAAATATGACCTAAAACTATTTAAAAACCAGCTTTTGCACGCGGCTTCTCTCGCGTTAATTCGGGGTAACACGGTTCCCCTTTGCCTTCCGTAATGCTCCATACAAACTTCCACCCCCCATTTTAGGGAAGTGGGGGGGTTAGAAAGAGACAAAAAGTAGCCTATGTCACTCTCCATCCCTTCAACTATCTCCACTTAAAAATCACGTCAATTCGTCGCCCCGTTTTGCCGTGAAAGACGGACAAACAAACAAACACACACACTTTCCCATTTATAATATTAGTATGGATTACCTACAAAATTAAAGCTAAAAACTATCTACAAAATTATAAATAAAACAAAACTGACAATTTAGGTAAGGTCACCAAGGTCCGAACCCTGGGGAAGGGTTCCCATAAGGCTGGCTGCGTTCCCCCTCTGGATCGCTATGCCAATCCTTTTGGGCGAGGAACGAGCCAGCCCTACGATCCCCAGTGACCTTTATATAGGTAGTATGTCTAGAAACCTGGATAATTAATCCACATGCAAGATTTTTGGTTGCTAGACTAAGACCAGGTTCAGTCAGATATGACACAACGACGAGAGCAACGAAACCCCTCCATTTAGTTTGCTATACTATCTTTATTGCTAGATCCAGGAACCTGCTAGCATAAGATGGTCAGGTTGCATCGTCTTCAGTATAGCGGTCACGTTTTAATAAGAAAGTAAGTGCGAAAGTGACGCAGGATTGATAGGCGATAAAATGGCAACCATGCTATACGTTCTGGTAGCTAATCACAGGCGACAAACTATAAATCATGCGTCATTTGGAACTACTTTAGGGTAGGCAACGCGAATGTGAATCCTCTGGGATTGCAAGCGTCCATAGGCTACGGTAACTGTTCACCATCAGGCGGGCCGTATGGTTGTTTGCCACCGTCGTGGTATTTAAAAAAACTTTCCTATAACAGAAACGCCTGGCAATGATAAATGAGTCTTAACTATTTATTCTCACTTTTAAAACTAAGGTTCCTGGAGCACGAGTCACTGTTACATGTGTTGACTCAAAATGAAATTGAAACGGACAGTTCAAATCAAAATACAGGATCCAATGATATTGTAAAAACCGTATTTTTGCTGAAACCAAGCGCTGTTTACATCAATATCGGGGCCGAGGTGTATTCAATCGCGTGTCATTCAAAACGAATGAATCCAGTTTGATTTCATTAGATATGTTACAAACAGTCTTATTGAAAATAACCATGTTAATTTTTCCTTCCATTTTTGATTTCGTAAGTAAACACAGTCAATACCAACTAGTCTGAATCTTGGGTTGCATGAAATAACGGGTTTTATTTAATTTGTATACAGCTACCGCGTTTTTTCAAACCGTGAATGCAACAATATATGTAGATGGGGAAGATCAAAGTAATTTTTCGTAAACTTCGAGGCACGGTAAAAAATGAGCATTACAATAATGCGCATTAACAAAACTAAATAAAAAACTTAAAACACTTGACAGGTACACCAGGCTACAAGGTGACCTAACTAACATTTGCCGAAAACCGTTACTTAGTAGGACAAGCCGGTTTAGAAATTTAGGAAAATTAGTTTTTATGCCCAAACACACAAACAAATAAATACTCTAAAAACCTTAACGTATATGTGACTCCGCCCCGTCACGGAGAAAACAGACAATTTTACGAACTGCCAAATAACTCTGATACTCTTCTTTCTATTGTTCAAAGGTTAACTGGAAGAAATCCAAATTACAGGGATAATTGCGCCTTTGTACTTTGTTTATTTTTCTTTTATCATGTTTGTATTGTTCCTTTTTAGGGTTCAGTACCTCGAAAGGAAAAAACGGAGCCCTCATAGGACCACTTTGTTGACCGTCCGTCCGTCCGTCGGTCAAGACCCTTTTTCTCAGGAACGCGTGGAGGTATCAAGCTGAAATTTATATCAAATACTCAAGTCTACTGTCCCTTAGAGCTGTGAAAAAACCTAACTTCTAAGTCAACGCAATCAAAAGATACAGCCGTTTATGCTGCAAATTTCCGCAAATATTCGAAACTCGCAAGGGAATCAAAACCTACAGGGTACTTTCCGTGAACTCAGAATCTTGAAATTTGGTACGAAGCAACGTTTTATAGCACAGATAAAAGAAAAATTGCGAATACCTTAAATTTTTAGTTAAATCATATAATAAAAATATTTTTAATAATTTTAAAGTTACTACCCCTATATTTATACCTACAGGTTTGTACGGAATCCTCGGTGCGCGAGTCTGACTCGCACTTGGCCGGTTTTTTATATAGAATAAAGTGTTTACATACATACATAACTTCAACCAACTTTAGAAGTACCTACTAGGGAAGTTAAAAAAATCAAACCAGTGACCTATTAACGGCCTTCCACTTAAATACACCTTAAAATTTCACGTTGTTCACACTAGCCCACGTCGATGGCTTAACAGGGTTCGTAAACAATCATAAATCATTTAGTAAGGTGTGGCCACAGTGGTAGAGGATACATTCGAAGTATGTCGAGTAATATCTTGTTCATTTTATTATTTAAGCTAAGGCCTATATTAAGAAACCTGTATCTGAAGGGTACACGGAAAAAATATGTCTAGTCACTTTGAAAACATTTAGAGTTATTTATAGCGCTTTTATAGTTTGTAACGGTTCAATTAACCATACTATTTTCGGAACTAGATGGTTTTTATGAGTAAAAAAGTGGATTTACGTTACAATTTACAGCTGCAACAGAAGTTGTTAGTAATAGTTCATTGCAAGCTCTACATTTTGATATAAAAATCTCATTTCTCAAAACAGTGAATAGACATAATCTTTCCGTGTCATCTGTGGTGCATCGTAAAATTTACATTGCAACATCGATGACCGATTAACTACATTCAAATTTCGAACGTCGAATGGTATACCGATTCCAGAAGATGTTCGAAACTTGAATGTAATTAAAGCATTGGTAATTATACTAATTATGACAATCTAGGTGGTCATGATTTGAAATCTAGTTGGCCTTGGAGGTGCAATGGCGGTCATTCTAATAAATCTCATTCCTTATGAGGAGTTATAATTTGTGTGTAGATAAAGTAATGTATAATATGCGACTGTACATAATTAGGCATTAAACATTCATGTTTCCCGTTTCATTATATAGCAGTCACATAAACTACTATTATTTATTAGATATTATATATTAGACCATGAGACATCCAATATCTATTCGTGCAGTTAGTGAATTATATAATACACTACTGATTTTGTCGTACTGATTTTTTTAATTGTTTGATTTTAATTCGATATTCATTAAGATAAGACCTGTCAAAAGTGACGTTTGGCTTATTCTATTCATATGCGGCCTTTATAACGTCCTCTTAGTCTATTCGGTAGTGAACGCGACCCCCTGACTACGAAGCAGAAGATATATGCGTTAACCTATTTGTAGCCTTGGTGTTGCATATTTTGAACATATTTCATATATATCATTTGCGGCATTTACAGTGAAAACTCACGGCCACGGAGCCAGAATGCCCATTAACTGTTAGTCCCTGGTATATTTTTAAATCTAGTTTTATTTGGAATCTAGTTTGTTATTTTATTTACGTATTATATAATCAAATAAAGCTACTAATAATCTTTAGTGCAGACTGATACTATATCATCACATCACAGTTTAAAACAGCCGCTTGTTATAATAAACCGCTGGGAAGCCCACACTGGAGCCACACCCGGGTCAGGGGTGTCAACACATTGTCCGCGTCTATCGACAGCCCTCAATTATGTAGCGATACAATCGTTCGATTATAAGCCTTACAGCGGATCATTTTCGAATGAAGATTACAGATACGGGCAATGGTTCTCGGCTGAACAAGAATTAACTAGCGCGATAATTGTAGGTTATTTTCGAAGTTGCAACTACTAAAATAATCTGTTGAAAAGCTTAAAGTCTGTTATTTTATTTATGTATTATTTATGTCACTCAAGCAATTAATAATCTTTTGTGCAGACGAAGTTGCAACTACTAAAATAATCTGTTTCAATTGTTTTGTTTTAAATATCCCACGCTATATTTATTATATTCAGGATACAGGATATAAAAGCATTACTAATCTAAACTAAAAATTACAAATTTACATAAACAATCCGTCATGGGCTGTTCCCGGTGCAAAGGTGCCCATCACGCTCACCGCGTTGCCGCGCTGGATTGCGATGGACAGCCTCTGCAGCAGGACCATCCCGGAACGGGGGTCTAGACCCCTGTCCTGCAGGCGGCGCCCTAACTCCTTTAGGAATGACCTTCCCTCTGCACACCAGCACCCTGAGGTCTCAACGGCCAGCGGCACAAAAAGGTAGCCTGTTAGAGGGGCATATTTGTCCCTTTTCTGGGACGCCGCATACTCAGCAGCTGCTCCCGCCGATCGGATAGTACGGCCGAGGTGGGAAGCAGCAAAAGTGCTGACGCATGTGGCGTCCCAGACAAGGCACTTACCCTTTTCCCACGGCATTAATATTAAGCCGTCAGGCCTTTTACCGTCTGACCGGCTGAGGCCTGGCGGTTCCAGTATACAAGGGACGTTAGCCGAAACCAATGTCCGTCGTATAATGTCGTTTAATGCGTGGTGTCGTGGGAATCTACCTACACATCGACAACAGCTCAAGGCGTGGTGGCCGTTGCTCTCAACCATGGAACCGCAAAAGCATTGGTGAGGTTGGCAAACGTCGCAGCCAAGGCGAAGAGCAACAGCCACCCTCATCGAGCTGTCGTCAAGCAGGGTGCCTAGGTTTGGAGAGGGAAGGGCGTGTAGCCAGGCCCCTGATTCAGGTCTGGAATCTGCGATGAGCCGGGCTCTATCGGCGCCAACAACATCCTGCAAAATTCCGTTGAAAAGGCGTTTTACATCTACATCGTCCCAAAGACGTTGGCGGTAAATTTTGTCAGGTATAGGTGTATCAGGGTTGAGAGCCTTCCAGGCCTCCAAAGCGTAGGGTATAGTTATCTTGGCACCATCTAAAGACAGAATTTTAGTGGCAAGGTCCACAACCCCCGCTGACGACGCCAAGAAGGCCGGAAGACTGACGTCTCGTGTGCGCCGTATACCCAACCCTCCGTTGCGTATCGCAAAGAGGCCAAAATCCATTGATTAGTATTTAAGGATACGTTTAGCAATATTTCTGTGGTTTCTTTTAATGTGTCATCAAAAGAGTCTAAATAAATTGGATGTAGCCAAGTAGGTACAGTACGTAAGAAGTAGATTATTTTTGGGGTAGCAAAACACGATCTCAGGAGGAGCTACATGAGCCGAGAGCTTTTTTAACCTTTCTCGTGCAGATAAGAGTAGCTGCTATCGGAACAGGAAAACTCCAGGGATGGCATCAGGAAAAATCGGAGAGCCCAATAGGTTAAAATTTTGGGTTGACAACTGTTTGAGTCCAGGAAGAAGGGTACTGAATGATGAGAAAGAAGAGGAGGATGCGGTGCTGCAAGGGTAAAATTCGCATTTGTTTGTATTTACTGAGAGACCCAATTCACCGAGAAGTGGGAGTATTGTTTGTAAATCTTGAAGAACTTCTGCTGGCTTCCCTCCGAGGGTGCCGTCATCTAGATACCAAACATTAAGCGGTGATTGAGGTCTAGATATGGTTTTATGAATGGCAAGACTGAAGATCAGGGGGCCCAGTGGGTCTCCTTGCTGAGCCCCAACCTGAGACTCTATAAGGGATTCGTTATAGAAAAGCTTAGAAGGAGATGAATAGGCTTGATGCAGATAAGGGTAAAGTGATGGTATTTTGTCTCTAACTTCTGAAAGAATTACATCTCGCTCTAAGGAGTTAAAAGCGTTTTTTATGTCCAGCTTAATGATTAAACAGTTCGCGTTGTTTGGGTCCAGAACGAAGGCACGAGTGGCGTGAATGGCAGCCTCACAACCGAGTTTCGAGCCAAAACCTAATTGGCGTGGTTGTAAGTAGGCCGACATTTCGTCTCGCACAGAATGGCATCCTAACTTAGCAGTTAGAGGGTGAAAAACGCTGCCGATGGCGATTGGCCGTATACGTCCGTCTTTTTTAGAGAGCGCGCCTATGCGTCCCTATGGACGCGCCATATATGTATGGGCAAACCATGGGGTTGAGTTGACCGCTGAGAAGGAAGTTGCACAGTTTCGCTAAATATTCCAACAGCCGGGGTCCGTTATTATTATTACCGATGGAGCCAGAGCTTAGCTCCTGTAAGTGCGACGGTCGCAAGCCATCTAAACCAGCGGCTGAACTGTTGTTGAACGAGCTTAGCGCCTGTGAAACTTCCACGGGACTGGCAGAGAGGGCGGGAAATGATTTATCAGGGTCAGGAGGAAACATTAAAGGTCGAGAAGGGGCCGGATGCTTTGAGAGTAAGCTAGCGAGAGTTTCGTGGTTAGGCGGCGCTACTCCGTCATCTGATATCAGGACACGAACAGCTCCTCTAAGATCGCCCTCAAAAACTTTGGATTCGATAGTTCTAATAATCGACGGCGGTCTCAAGGCTGATGTGTCTGCTTCTACAAAGAGGGAATCGACGGCGAAAGATGAATCAATTTTTTGCTTTACTTTAGTGGTTAAATTACCTGTGTTGCCTTTGTCAGGTGCTTTTAAAGCGCAGTATTTTTAAGCGCACGCTTGTTATTTTGCATGGTAACGACATCCTTGTTACACTATGTTACAAACTACTACATGTGATGTGTGTTGTTACTATATGTGACAGCAGTGTGTACCATAAGTATTTTAGAAATCCCTTCCAGCGTACTCTTAACGTGGTACAATAAAATATAAAAGTTAAACTTACTCCTCTTTAGTCACTTCGCGAGACATGTTTTGGAGAGCCTAGGTCTCCATCTTCAAGCACTAAGAGTGCTATTCTAAACGTGTTTTTTGTATCACCTATGACTTTTGGGAACAGAAAAGACAATCTTTTCTCTTTTTTTTTTCAAGTTAAAACATCCCGCTAAAGCATTAAGTAGTTATGACAGTTAAATAAAAGACACGAAATTAATATATACTTAATATAATTACTTAAATTAGGTTATAGGTATAAGTTATTTGACAGGTCTTTAGGTACAAACATTTGCAAACAACTTTATGTGCCAAGAGCTGTCAGATTACTTCGTTCAAGTTTTTTTTAACTTTAAAAAATACGTAGGTTACCACTATGGTAATTTTTTAAGATGTCGCAATCTTACTAAAGAGTTCTACCGACAATTCCGACATCTTAAAAAAATCGTACTATACCTACAGCAGCGCTAAGAATAAGCATTTATATATTCATGAAATTAAAATGACTCAAACTATCTAGAAAGAAATCTACATTCATATGGTTCACTGAACCTGAAGCTCAAGTCACTGTTACTGAGACTAGTAGCGCCACCTTTTGCAAACTAGGGTCAACCGTTGAGCGCCCCTACCTACCGTCAGCCCAATTCCTAATTCCAACAAGTAACTTACAAAAGGTCCATTCTCGCTTATTTCTGTAATAACAATAACAACTTTAATTATAGGAATTAAGGTTGAAACTCCAATGAGACGTGAAATTGTATTAAGAAGTTATGAACACTGTAAAGTTCTCTAAGTAGGAAGAAGGCTCCTAAGTTTGTTGAAGAGCTCTCATTGCTGGCGGTACTTTCGACTTACAAGTACAATCGTGAGTTACATACAAGACAAGTTGTCTCAAGATTTTTCATGAAGTTTCATAGAAGATGTAGATGTAGGTCAAGGTCTATTAATTTTATATTAAGCAGAACGTCTGCTAACAATACCATAACCATAAATAATGTTTAAAAAAACCTGCGAAGTGCGAGCCGGACTCGCGCACCGAGGGTTCCGTACAAACCTGTAGGTGTATAGGGGTAGTAACTTTAGAATTATTAAAAATATTTTTATTACATGATGTATGTAAAAATTCACGCAATTTTTCCTTTATCTGTGCTATAAGACGTTGCTTCGTACCAAATTTCAAGATTCTGAGTTCACGGGAAGTACCGAGGAGTTCCGAAAATTTGCGGCATAAACGGCTGTATCTTTTGATTGCGTTGGCTTAGAAGTTTGATTTGTTTACAGCCCCAAGGGAGAGTAGACCTGCGTATTTGATATAAATTTCAGCTTGATACCTCCACGCGTTCCTGAGGAAAAGGGTCTTGACAGAAGGACGGACGGACGGACAACAAAGTGATCCTATAAGGGTTCCGTTTTTTCCTTTCGAACGGAGTATGTGTTTTAATTACGCCGACAAAGTTTTAAAACAAAATCTGAAAAAAAATTTTTTTTCGGGTACACATGGGGGGGGGGAGTAAATATTTTTTTACTTCAATATCGGTGGATAGGTCTTAAAAAAAAATAAGGGTATTCTAAAACCATTTTTGGATAAACTTATACTTTCGTAAATAATGTTTATCGTATTTCCTCGATATCTCATTAAACATTGATCCCAGCAAAAAGTGCAAAGAATCTTTTTTATAGAAAATTATATGCGGATGAATTAAGCAGAAGAAAATTTTTTTTCGTATGAGTTACCGTTACTGAGTTATATTTACGAAAACAAAAAGGGGACCTTTACAACCCCCCCCCCCCCCCCCCCCTTTAGCGGCTCCCCATCTACCTTACGTACCTGACATACCTTTGCCTACAACTACACCAAAATTTGGCTATACACGAATTATTTCCTCTAAGTTCCCTTCGTTGGGTGGGCTAAAGTACCAATTTTATTAGGTTATTTAAATAAGTATGTAAGTCTATGTATTTTGGGACAATCTTACACAATTTCACTCAGCCCTAAACTAATCAAAACATGCATTATTGTTACTAGCCGCCTTAATCATAAACGTTTATGGAATCGCAATGTCCTCAAATAAAAATATTTTATTTTTTATTTTATTTTATTTAAACATCCCTCAGGCCTCAATTAGTTAATTTATGTTTTATCTGTTTCTGACAAACACAACTGTCAAAGAACCAGATAAGGTGCCGGATTCTCTTATAAAAATACATTAACAATACAATAAAAATACAACATATCTCAAACATAACTCCAACACACAACAAACATTCAGCCAATATTGAAGTTGTATTGAAATATTTCTCAAGCAAATTCTGGGCCGCAATTCGAAAAATAAACACACACACTAGACAGACACAGCTCCAACCCAACTCAACTCAACGCTATAACGACATTGACATTTGCTATTCGAACAGATTTTCATTCGACATTGGTCTCACATTGATCACACATTGGTCACACATTGTACCAATGTTGTGCCAATGTGACACCAATGTGTGACCAATGTGTGACCAATGTGAGACCAATGTGAGACCAATGTTGAATGAAAATCTGTTCGAATAGCAAATGTCAATGTCGTTATAGCGTTGAGTTGAGTTGGGTTGGAGCTGTGTCTGTCCAGTGTGTGTGTTTATTTTTCGAATCGCTGCCCAGCTATTTCTGATTCAGTTGTTAATGCCGTAGCTGTATTGTGTTGTTAATGCATTGGAGTTGTATTGAAGTTGGCTCGTGTCTATACGTCTTTTAAAGTTAGAATACGGCCCATGGATAAAACAGAAATTAAGTAATTGAGGTCTGAGAGGTGTTTATGAATAAGGGGGGGGGGGGGGTCTTTCAACTTTTGTGACAGGGTAGCCATAAAAGAACTATATTCCCGTTGGCTGTAAGGTTTTGGGACTCAACCAATCCTCCCTAGATGAAGGTGCCAGCCATTACCCACCGCCGCTCAATGGCCTTACAAAAATCCAAAAATCACATCAAATTGAGAGGTTCCAAATCCATCTAGGTCCATAACTCGGGAACAAATATTCGTGATAGATTTGAACGCAGGACGTCCAGCTTCGCAGGGTCAACACCAACTATACTAAGACATTTGTAATAACAATTTTCCCGGACACCGGACACGGTAAGGCTCGAGTATTTGATGGACTAGCCACTAGGTCAATTGGCAAGGTGGGGTCAACGGACGGGGAATGACAAATTACTTTGTAAATGGGACAGACATAGGGATTGAGGCTTTAGACCGATGTGGGTATTAAAAAAAACTGAAGGTAATGAACTTTAGCTTATTCAAGCGTCGTCGGTAGCTTGGCGGTAAGACAACGGTCTCCTAGTCCAGTCGGTAGTGACACTGCCTACGAACGAAGCAGGAGGTCCCGGGTTCGAATCCTGAGTTATAGATGTTTTCTATGTATTTAAGTATTTATCTATATATATCATCGTCTAGTACCCACAAACCAAGCCTTATTGAGCTTACTGTGTAAGATTTCCAAATAATATTTATTTACTTATTTAAGACATTCGATTTTTCCGGAGGTCTCTGGTTCCAATTCTGGCTGGTACCGATATCTTTTTCGAAACACGAGAACGACGTGTCATTGATATTTTATCAGTCACTTTTTTGTGAAGGAAAATATAGTGATATCAAAAATGAGTGAAGTCCCTATCCCGCTTAGAACCGGCGTAGGGACTATAGCCCAATCTGTCTTTTGAATTAGAGATTGTAATACGTAGCTAAGGTATTATTCTATAATGATAATTTCATATTTAAATCCCGCGACGCAAAAAAGGGTTGTTATAGATTTGACCGCTAGGTATGTGGGTCTGTGTCGGTTTATTTTATTTGAAAGCAGGTCTTTATAATAATAGTTTTATATAAAATAACATTACGGACAAAAGCTGCCACCGTAGAGCGTTGAACCATTACTATCGCTGTAAGGTTGGCAGTACTGCAATATAAAGACACTCCATATAGGACCCAAGCAGAGCGGGCAAGTACGCCACAAGCGCAGCGGAAATTAAAATGTTTATGTTTATATAAATAAACAACAATTATTTCCGTTACTATATATATGTAATCAAGCAATCAATCACTTTTACTAATTCCGCAACTACGTAGAGATTATACACCGTGGGCCCTTATAACTAAACAGATTTTAACAGTGTATTCCGGATCATATTTAGATACTAACATGTCCTATAAACTTTTCTGGAATACGCCTAGTTTCAGAGTTAATACCAATTTTAAAAAAATACATTTTTTATTATAACTCAGCACAAAACGCTTTTCTGATGGCGTTGTTGCCACTATTGGGCACAGTTTACACGTCCTTATTGACAGATATCAAAGTGACAAGGAAAACTATGCAGAAACTAAATTTTTCCAAAAAAAAACCGGCCAAGAGCGTGTCGGGCCACGCTCAGTGTAGGGTTCCGTAGTTTTCCGTCCGTCACAGTAAGTGTCCCCACTTAAGAGTTAAAATAACACCGCCATGTAGGATATAATATGAGCGCTCCACGTACAGCGACATCTATCGGCAAATTAAGTAAACTATTGCTCGCGAGCTTAAAGTATGGAAGATGATTTTTATGGGATAATTCTTTATTGCGTGAACCGATTTTCACCCTTTTTACTTTATTTGAAATCACGTCATTTCATTGTGATTTTGTAGAAATTACAGGTACAATAAACACCTGCTTATACGGTTAAATTACAAACTTAGTTCAGAAATTATTTTGTAATTTTTTTTCAAAAACTATTCAACCTATCAACTTCAAAATAATTTTCCTAGAAAGTTTTTATAAAGTTCTACTTTTGAGATTTTTTTCATATTTTTAAAACTTATGGTTCCAAAGTTAGAGGGGGGGGGGGACACATTGTTTTTTACTTCTGGAGCGATTATTTCCGAAAATATTTACATTATCAAAAAATGATTTTAGTAAACCCCTATTCATTTTTAAATACCTATCCAACAATATATCACACGTTAGGGTTGAAATGAAAAAAAAAATCACTCCCCACTTTACGTATAGGGGAGGTACCCCAATAAAACATTTTTTTCCACTTTTTATTTTACCACTTTGTCGGCGTGATTGATATACATATAAGTACCAAATTTCAGTTTTCTAGTGCTAACGGTCACTGAGATTATCCGCGGACGGACGGACGGACGGGCAGACATGGCGAAACTATAAGGGTTCCTAGTTGACTACGGAACCCTAAAAATGTACCAATTTGTTTTAGGCGATAATTTTATTAATAACATTTACTTTTCATGTGCAATAAACATTCAAGAAATAGAAAAAAAAAAATTTTTTTTTTTGCGAAATTGACCTAAAGTCACATAATATTTTTATTCTTTTGGTCTCAGTAATTCGTGGTTAAGATCTGTCGGGTTATACGTGCCCACGGTGTATAATATGTCTCGTATATTCATTATATATATTTAACCCTTTATAGGGCAACGGTCTCAATAAAGACCACCTGTAACATCAACTTTTTGTATTTTTTTCTTGTACAGAATTTTTAGAACTATCGATATAGACTTGATGAGGCTAGAATTGAGGTCTTTTTGCAGTGTTGCCTGTTAATGGGTTAAGTTTTAACTCTTTATTATTGAAATGTTTGCTCAGGTATTGCTGTTGTATAAATATTGCTAATGTTAATTTCAATACTGTCGGCTGAATTGCTAATGCAAATGTAATTTATCGAAGGAATTTACATTTCCTGCGACGGTCAAATTCGAAACATACCCACTACCCATAGACAAACATACTTACTTCTGTAAGTTTAATGTCAATTTGCATTGAAACTTCCAAGAAAACGAAAATAAAACATTGATGACATGATTCGGGAAGTTATAGAAAATGGACCCTCTTATACTTTACGGTGGATGCACGATAAAATTTGATACGACCAATATGTAAGTACATAGGTACATATTAATTAGACATTGTAAAGAGTTTCGGTATCATTTTATGTTTTCACATCATCCACAGAAACGTTTATGAAATGGAATCAGAATACTTGCCAGCACTCTATGATATGTGAATGCTGTGTAATATTACGTTTTGCCGAGTTTCGTAGATATAGCTGAGGAACCAGAGGTAGCAGTGAAGTCCTTTGATCTACACGATATCTGAAGTGTTATTTTATTGCTATCGCTTATCGAACACTTGCCGGCAATCCAATTACATTGTAATATTAAGGTCTCCTAGTCTAGTCGGTAGAGACCCTGCCTATGAAGCAGGAGATCCAGAGTTCAAATCCTGGTCAGAGCATTTATTTGTGTGTTTATCACTGATATTTGTTTCTGAGTTATGGATGTTTTCTACGTATTTTAGTATTTATCTATATCTATTTATTATATATATCATCGCCTAGTACCCACAAGACAATTAATGAGCTTACTATAGGACTAGGTTGATTTGAATAAGATTGTCCTATGATATTTATTTATTTATTTACATGAATAGTTACCGATCATGAGATTGTTTTACTTACTTAATAAACGGTCCTTATACGCGACAGACACGTACTTCAAGAACTGTTTTACTCACTCGGTAGTGTTTTAATTATGTCCATTGACACTATTATATAAAAAGTTAAGTTTTTTAGTAAAAATCAGTTTAATACTTACTGAGAGGTACTTGTATTTAAATTTGCAAACAGACACATAAGTTAGCAAACAACAAATTAGGCTTGATTTATTAAAATTAGAAAAAATTTGAAAACTACCTTTTTGTTCTTTATGAAGTTATAGATTCCATTGTATCTATAAGCATATGACCTCCGAAAGTGTTAAGTACTATAATATGGTCAGAAAACACAATATCAAATCATACCGTATTTGTCTTACGTTAGTAATATCACCCCAATAAAGTAGATATATGACTATAGTTTCTTCTACTGCTACTGAGCAATGAGGGTTTCTGCGATCGAGTTTTTCACTAGATGGCAGCACCGTGGCGACAGGTCTAGTTGTCATAATCCACCAATCATGTTTATTCTTTTTTTTAATTGGTGGATTTTGACAGCCACGGTGCTACCATCTAGTGAAAAACACGTTCGCGGAAACCCTCATTTGGTTTGCTAGTCTATGGCCAGAGTATACAAAATTTGTTACCGAGGCGTGCGCTATCTATCCATGAGAATAGCGTGCCAACTTATACTACTAGGAATCAGATGCCTCGTCTATGTAACGTGAAACTAAGCTATATACCGTTGACCAGAGCTGCAGATAGTTTGTCTTTAGAGAGATAACGTAAATTCAGTGTTTTGAATTAGAGTAAACTTGACGGTTGGTAACTTTACACTGAAAATTAAAGATGTAAATCATAATATAATGAAAATTATAGTTTTAGTTATTGGTAACAGTATACTTACAGGTCGTTTTGTAACCAACATTGGTTGTTTATACCTAATTCGTATATAATATAACTAAGTCATATTTTATTTTATTTATCTTGTTAAGTGTAATAATGTAAAGCCTGACCAGAAATGCGCCATGTTGCGGAATTTCATTGGAACTAATTTCTTACACTAGCAATAATTTTAATGACAGGATGATTATGCATATCTGAGTGCATGACATGCTGTCACTGTCATTGTGGCAGTTTACTTAAATAATAATAAAGTGTTGAAAATTAAATAATATACGACAAAAAATCCCAAAATTGTCCATAGTCAAGAGCGAAACATTGTAAATAGTTTATATAATAAACTGCTGTAAATAATACGCTCGGGAAATGAAACTATTTCGCTGTGAAACATTTTCAAATTGACATCAGAGCTGACAGATAAACAAATCAAGATGTCACCATACCATAGAGCTCTATAACTATACTGAACTGTTGCCATATAAATGAGAGTAATAGCGACCCTCTTGACAATAATCATATATTTCTGGTCAGGCTTTAATATATTAAAAGAAAAACAATTAAAAAAATATAACGGGTTTTTTAATATGTTAAAGTCTCACGAAAGTTTTATAGGTATTTATTAAACCTATTTTAAATTTAATAAATTATATTGAACAAGTAGTATTAAGTTTTAGCAACGAATGACATGATATAGGTATTTTGAGATACAAATATTTAAGTTCTAAGTAGTTTATTATTTGGAAATAAACTCATTATTCCAAAAAAATATCTAATTATAATCATGAAATTATGTTAGCATTTTATTACAACCCATTTTTCCCAAGCAAGCATTTGCAGCATGTAATAAAGTTAATTAATAACAATCATAATATGTCTTGCACTCAGTTAATTACATAATTCATCTCTTCCAGCCGAGGTTTGTGCGAACACGGGAATCTACGTTGTTTACGGTATGGGATTCTTAGAAAACCAAATAGACTTATTTGCCACGGATGAAACGTTATATGAAAATGTCACTGAATGAAAAATATATGTACTTAGTAAAAACAATGTATTTAAAAACATATGCTCAGGATAAACACATACTAAAATATTATATGTAAGTACATAATATATATGTGCCTAACTGCATACAACAAGTTGCCGGACACCATCACCTCAGCTCCCTCGGTTACTTGTTTTAAGAAAAGGCTAAAGAGTTGGCTTCTCGAGCACACATTTTATAGCTTCGATTAATTAAAAAAAAAGTTAAAATATAGAATTAGTTAATGAATATAATATAAGTTATACTAATAATAATTAATCAATAGGATTATGACTATTTTAAATTATTGTATATACCTATTTGACATGTAATATTACGAATAAAATGAATATGAATATATACTTTGTGTTAAAGGGTCGGCAACGCGCATGCGACACCTCTGCAGTTACAGGCATCCATAGGCATTACCATCAGGGTGGGTCATATGCGAGTTTTCCACCGTCGTAAAACAAAAGATAACTAACAATGTTATGTGTATACGTTGTTATTACGTTTTGGGTTTTTTACTATCTTGATTCCAAAGAGATTTATTACATATAGGTAATGCAACTTACTACGCGGTAACTACTTAAATATATATGTATATTTTTTGTAACAAATTACTACTTGCCATGGTTTACCCACTAAAATGTACCAACGAATTACAGAACGTATAAGTTCATCAATCAATTTAAATTATTGAATGAATTGATAAATAATGAAATGAATCTACCTATCAATTAAGTAATTTCTTTTTAAAGATAAAATTACAAGATTGAGAGACTGGACTTACTGGATTAATTTTAAAACTTATAACTTAACATAGCGCAGGTTGTGTTTTATCTGTAAACGCTTCGTTCATTACAGTAACACCACTACACACGACGCAATCGAGAATAATAAGGTTTCAAGTGTGATAAACATTCAATACGAATTTTAACTTTGTTTGTTTGTCGGCGTGATTGATATACATATAAGTACCAAATTTCAGTTTTCTAGTGCTAACGGTCACTGAGATTATCCGCGGACGGACGGACGGACGGGCAGACATGGCGAAACTATAAGGGTTCCTAGTTGACTACGGAACCCTAAAAATGTACCAATTTGTTTTAGGCGATAATTTTATTAATAACATTTACTTTTCATGTGCAATAAACATTCAAGAAATAGAAAAAAAAAATTTTTTTTTTTTGCGAAATTGACCTAAAGTCACATAATATTTTTATTATTTTGGTCTCAGTAATTCGTGGTTAAGATCTGTCGGGTTATACGTGCCCACGGTGTATAATATGTCTCGTATATTCATTATATATATTTAACCCTTTATAGGGCAACGGTCTCAATAAAGACCACCTGTAACATGAACTTTTTGTATTTTTTTCTTGTACAGAATTTTTAGAACTATCGATATAGACTTGATGAGGCTAGAATTGAGGTCTTTTTGCAGTGTTGCCTGTTAATGGGTTAAATGTTTTAAGTTTTAACTCTTTATTATTGAAATGTTTGCTCAGGTATTGCTGTTGTATAAATATTGCTAATGTTAATTTCAATACTGTCGGCTGAATTGCTAATGCAAATGTAATTTATCGAAGGAATTTACATTTCCTGCGACGGTCAAATTCGAAACATACCCACTACCCATAGACAAACATACTTACTTCTGTAAGTTTAATGTCAATTTGCATTGAAACTTCCAAGAAAACGAAAATAAAACATTGATGACATGATTCGGGAAGTTATAGAAAATGGACCCTCTTATACTTTACGGTGGATGCACGATAAAATTTGATACGACCAATATGTAAGTACATAGGTACATATTAATTAGACATTGTAAAGAGTTTCGGTATCATTTTATGTTTTCACATCATCCACAGAAACGTTTATGAAATGGAATCAGAATACTTGCCAGCACTCTATGATATGTGAATGCTGTGTAATATTACGTTTTGCCGAGTTTCGTAGATATAGCTGAGGAACCAGAGGTAGCAGTGAAGTCCTTTGATCTACACGATATCTGAAGTGTTATTTTATTGCTATCGCTTATCGAACACTTGCCGGCAATCCAATTACATTGTAATATTAAGGTCTCCTAGTCTAGTCGGTAGAGACCCTGCCTATGAAGCAGGAGATCCAGGGTTCAAATCCTGGTCAGAGCATTTATTTGTGTGTTTATCACTGATATTTGTTTCTGAGTTATGGATGTTTTCTACGTATTTTAGTATTTATCTATATCTATTTATTATATATATCATCGCCTAGTACCCACAAGACAATTAATGAGCTTACTATAGGACTAGGTTGATTTGAATAAGATTGTCCTATGATATTTATTTATTTATTTACATGAATAGTTACCGATCATGAGATTGTTTTACTTACTTAATAAACGGTCCTTATACGCGACAGACACGTACTTCAAGAACTGTTTTACTCACTCGGTAGTGTTTTAATTATGTCCATTGACACTATTATATAAAAAGTTAAGTTTTTTAGTAAAAATCAGTTTAATACTTACTGAGAGGTACTTGTATTTAAATTTGCAAACAGACACATAAGTTAGCAAACAACAAATTAGGCTTGATTTATTAAAATTAGAAAAAATTTGAAAACTACCTTTTTGTTCTTTATGAAGTTATAGATTCCATTGTATCTATAAGCATATGACCTCCGAAAGTGTTAAGTACTATAATATGGTCAGAAAACACAATATCAAATCATACCGTATTTGTCTTACGTTAGTAATATCACCCCAATAAAGTAGATATATGACTATAGTTTCTTCTACTGCTACTGAGCAATGAGGGTTTCTGCGATCGAGTTTTTCACTAGATGGCAGCACCGTGGCGACAGGTCTAGTTGTCATAATCCACCAATCATGTTTATTCTTTTTTTTAATTGGTGGATTTTGACAGCCACGGTGCTACCATCTAGTGAAAAACACGTTCGCGGAAACCCTCATTTGGTTTGCTAGTCTATGGCCAGAGTATACAAAATTTGTTACCGAGGCGTGCGCTATCTATCCATGAGAATAGCGTGCCAACTTATACTACTAGGAATCAGATGCCTCGTCTATGTAACGTGAAACTAAGCTATATACCGTTGACCAGAGCTGCAGATAGTTTGTCTTTAGAGAGATAACGTAAATTCAGTGTTTTGAATTAGAGTAAACTTGACGGTTGGTAACTTTACACTGAAAATTAAAGATGTAAATCATAATATAATGAAAATTATAGTTTTAGTTATTGGTAACAGTATACTTACAGGTCGTTTTGTAACCAACATTGGTTGTTTATACCTAATTCGTATATAATATAACTAAGTCATATTTTATTTTATTTATCTTGTTAAGTGTAATAATGTAAAGCCTGACCAGAAATGCGCCATGTTGCGGAATTTCATTGGAACTAATTTCTTACACTAGCAATAATTTTAATGACAGGATGATTATGCATATCTGAGTGCATGACATGCTGTCACTGTCATTGTGGCAGTTTACTTAAATAATAATAAAGTGTTGAAAATTAAATAATATACGACAAAAAATCCCAAAATTGTCCATAGTCAAGAGCGAAACATTGTAAATAGTTTATATAATAAACTGCTGTAAATAATACGCTCGGGAAATGAAACTATTTCGCTGTGAAACATTTTCAAATTGACATCAGAGCTGACAGATAAACAAATCAAGATGTCACCATACCATAGAGCTCTATAACTATACTGAACTGTTGCCATATAAATGAGAGTAATAGCGACCCTCTTGACAATAATCATATATTTCTGGTCAGGCTTTAATATATTAAAAGAAAAACAATTAAAAAAATATAACGGGTTTTTTAATATGTTAAAGTCTCACGAAAGTTTTATAGGTATTTATTAAACCTATTTTAAATTTAATAAATTATATTGAACAAGTAGTATTAAGTTTTAGCAACGAATGACATGATATAGGTATTTTGAGATACAAATATTTAAGTTCTAAGTAGTTTATTATTTGGAAATAAACTCATTATTCCAAAAAAATATCTAATTATAATCATGAAATTATGTTAGCATTTTATTACAACCCATTTTTCCCAAGCAAGCATTTGCAGCATGTAATAAAGTTAATTAATAACAATCATAATATGTCTTGCACTCAGTTAATTACATAATTCATCTCTTCCAGCCGAGGTTTGTGCGAACACGGGAATCTACGTTGTTTACGGTATGGGATTCTTAGAAAACCAAATAGACTTATTTGCCACGGATGAAACGTTATATGAAAATGTCACTGAATGAAAAATATATGTACTTAGTAAAAACAATGTATTTAAAAACATATGCTCAGGATAAACACATACTAAAATATTATATGTAAGTACATAATATATATGTGCCTAACTGCATACAACAAGTTGCCGGACACCATCACCTCAGCTCCCTCGCTTGCTTGTTTTAAGAAAAGGCTAAAGAGTTGGCTTCTCGAGCACACATTTTATAGCTTCGATTAATTAAAAAAAAAGTTAAAATATAGAATTAGTTAATGAATATAATATGAGTTATACTAATAATAATTAATCAATAGGATTATGACTATTTTAAATTATTGTATATACCTATTTGACATGTAATATTACGAATAAAATGAATATGAATATATACTTTGTGTTAAAGGGTCGGCAACGCGCATGCGACACCTCTGCAGTTACAGGCATCCATAGGCATTACCATCAGGGTGGGTCATATGCGAGTTTTCCACCGTCGTAAAACAAAAGATAACTAACAATGTTATGTGTATACGTTGTTATTACGTTTTGGGTTTTTTACTATCTTGATTCCAAAGAGATTTATTACATATAGGTAATGCAACTTACTACGCGGTAACTACTTAAATATATATGTATATTTTTTGTAACAAATTACTACTTGCCATGGTTTACCCACTAAAATGTACCAACGAATTACAGAACGTATAAGTTCATCAATCAATTTAAATTATTGAATGAATTGATAAATAATGAAATGAATCTACCTATCAATTAAGTAATTTCTTTTTAAAGATAAAATTACAAGATTGAGAGACTGGACTTACTGGATTAATTTTAAAACTTATAACTTAACATAGCGCAGGTTGTGTTTTATCTGTAAACGCTTCGTTCATTACAGTAACACCACTACACACGACGCAATCGAGAATAATAAGGTTTCAAGTGTGATAAACATTCAATACGAATTTTAACTTTGTTTCAACGTTATAAAGCACAATTTGCAACAACCGTGATTTTAGTATACGGGAAGGTATATACGTCACTTCCAATAGAGGTAAAACTACGTTTTCGATTAGTGGAGTCGATTAATTAGCGTAACTAACTACAGGGTGTGTGCCTGTGTGAATAATGCAACTTACAGCTTTTTTTAAAACTTAGACCAATTACAGCTGCTCAGTTAGGCCACAGAATAAGAGAGCCTATTTGTGGTTTTTTTGGGTAAGGTTCCATTTGGTATAATACAAACAAAATTAAATCCCCACAACGTACGACGTAGGCGCTAACCGCTAACTGCTAAATGGCACCTTTGCCAAAATAGTGACACATTTAAACCAGTAGATAAATTCTTCTGACATGTTTTTTTTATTTCAGTTCGAAATTCAAATCCATACATGCTTGGGTAACAACAATCCGTCCGCCCCTTAAGGAATCATGTCTAAAAGTTCTTTGTGAGTTTGAAACTGTTGCTCAAAATTCTTTCTTTATTCACCAAGTTTACAAAATTTAATGAATAAAAAACAATTTTTGCGTATAGGCAAAGGCAATAATATCAAGGCGATAAAAGTGCCAAAAATGCGTACACGACAACGTACGTACGATATAATAAAAACAAGTATACAATTAAATTTCAGTTGTGTTATGTGTAGGTACAGTCTGCCGGTGACTAGTATCTTCTAACACGAAGGCCGCAAAAAGATGTGACACGCTCTTATGGTCCTACAGATAAGAGCGTGACACATATTTTCGCGGCCTTCGTGTAGGAAGATACTATTGCCGGTGACTGTACGAGATGTTTAGCGCGGTAGCTAGCGACAATGCTGTGACCATTGAACTGAGCAGAGCACCATGACACCATTAGCTCAACAATGCAACATACAATCTAGGCTTGAAACTCGCAAAAATGCAACTTGCAACGAGGAACTTTCAAAGTGACATCTCCAACAGTGGTCTTTAAAAAACCTAAATTTGAATGGCGGGTAGTAATTACTTATTTTCACGAAAACAACTCTGTTTTGTCTCGAATTACTCCGAAATATAAATTTAACGGTTTCTGAAATATCCTACAATTAAAATACAACTTGCAATGAGATTAATGCCATTGAGAAGGTTAAGAAAAGCTTTATGACTGTACGAGTATTCTAGTCAATATGGTTTTCGCACATCGTTAAGGATTTTGTATGGAATCTATAAGAGCGCTCTCTACAAAATGTTTACACCGGCCTTATTAGAAAAAATGCAACCTAGGTAATGTGATGATGTCTCAAACAAACCGAGAGCACACAACCAATACGCGTTTATATATAATTTTCATAGGCACCTTTATAAGTTAGGTAAATGCAGTACCTATTGCAAAACTGGTTTAGACTAATATTAATGCGGCAGCAAGCGTTATGCGTAAAATCATAAAACTACATTTAAAACTGTTAGTTCAATATACAAAAAATATATACAACAAACTTGCGCGTTTAACCTAAATATCAAATTAACATGGTTTCACGGCAACCCACAGTTCGACTTTGTCGAGTCGAGTGTACAATAGTAGTTTATGTAACTGTTACGTAATAAGGGTCCTTAAAACATGAGTGTGGTTTTATGAAATGAGCCGCAGGCGAATTTCATAATAAGATCACACGAGTGTTTTAAGGCCTAATTACGTAGAGTTGCATACACTGCTTTATCTACACTCATATTATTTATTATAAATGCCGTATTCGTAAACCATAGAATGGCCGCCACAGTACCGCCGTGGCCATCTCGATTGTGTCGGCGCGGCCTACTCGATTGTGCCGGCGGACGCGCGGGCGGGTGTCGCCGGCCGCGGGCGCGTGCAGGTGTACATTATGTTATCAAAACTCAGAGTACATCAATAATTGAGCATGAAACGTTAACATTGCGGTACTGCCACAGATAAGAAACTTATCATAGTGAAATCGTTTGTTGTAATGCTGGTCATTGCCTACGGTTTTTGAACGCATTTTAGAGGACTTACAATATGAGTGTAGATAAAGCAATTAACGTAACTATTTATAACACAAGTTCAATTTAACAAAGTGAGTAATCGACGTAGGTGTAGTATTTGCATCTGAACGATACTGCAATTAAAACTGCACCTTAATTGCTCTTTCTCTCTTATATATCTAAATATCTACCAATAGTGTATAATATATTGAATTATTACAATGCAAGGTCTAACAAAAATGCTAGTGAAAAATTCTTGAGCTTAAAGATATTTGTTTTAAAATCAAGTTTCTGCCGTCAGCGGCAGTTTGTTTGTCACATTTTCAAGTGAGGCCTAGTAAGTACTTTCAATTAAAATGATATTGAATAAAGTCAGTTGAGTCGTTTTTGAGCATTTTTTGAGTTATCGCAACATGTTGTCTTTTTATTGTGAAAGGACGTAAATATTGACAAATTATCCTATAAAAACGGTGAGTGGGTGTATTGTGACAGACCGATAACTACGTAAACCAACATTGAGCATGGCCCGATATGCTCGTGGCCGGTTTTATCTCGAAATCAGTGTTTAAAGTACTTACTAGATCTAAGTCTCATATTTATAGGAACATCAGTACATAAGTCATTTCACCCTAGTTTAAAATGTTATCACACAGTTTAGTATTAAATCGCCTGATTAACCCACCCAATAGCTTAATATTTTATCAGATCCATATATTTTGTATCAATGTATTTTATACGCTTGAATATATTTTAAAGAATAATGCCTCGGGCCAACTCGTTACTGTAGTCGCCAATTACTGGGGCGACGAAACGGATCATTCTCGCTTGAATTTAGCTTAATTTTCCTTTCCTTTATATTTTAATGTTTCGTTGTTACTAGCCTGTAATGTGTGTTATTTTAAAGCCTCATCCTTTTAACTTGTATAATGTATGCTTTATCTTAATAAACTGTATTTAATGTTATTTTTTCAATTTGTACGTACATTTCCTTCAGTAAAATGAATGGCGCCGGAACTAGCATTTGCTTTATATTTGACACTTTGACATGGTTACAGCATTATTCAACGTTCAACACACCAAGGTACTATATTTGAAGTGAACATTTTTACCGAAACTGCCACAAACATTCTTATAACTGAAATAAAATAGTTGTGATTTCCTTTTTTAGAATAATAAAACAGTTGTATTTTTTTTTCTTTTTTTTTGTACTGCTTAGCTCATCGCTATGCCAATCACGTCTTAAAAAATAAATTCAAGTAGGTACCTACTCGGCAACCTAACCCTTTGTTTGTCGAAAGTGACTCAATGTATTCAGATATACATAGGACATTTTATGGAAATAAATACACTCAAATATAATCGGGTCACCTCGCATGTAAATTTCTAAATTTCTTGACGAAGTGATCAATTTTCATTGTGCTTCGGTATATAGGTACATACATTACGGGTACTTTACGGGTCTTTTAAGCGGTACGGTCGTAAATCCGGATCATTAGGAGCGAGGACGGAGATTCCACTATCTCGTACGACGTATGTGGATCGAATTCGTTTATTTACCTACGTTGAGGAAAAGTCAAGTATATTTGATTATATGCTTAATTTGCTTTAAATATTTACGTTATTGTTGGAAAACTGATTTTTAAATTGGTTAGGTACTTAATTCAGCTTGTGATTGTTTTGATATAGTACAAAAAATCTTCATTCCAAAGCGAATACGATAGGTACCTGTAGGTTGACGGACAACGAAAATTCTAAACCGTTAAAAATAAAACCCTTAAATTCTGAAAATTATAAATATTTTTCACATGCTGTGAAGTTTTAAGAAAATTACTTTTTTATGTTTCTAAGAAAATGTTTTTTCTACCTCTAAGGGGGTGAAAAGGGGGTTGATCGTTTTACCAATTTCTACGCGGACAAAGTCACCGGCAGATGCTATTTTTTTATAACATTAAAATTAGGTACTCATACTTCTTAGCGATGCATTTAAAAAAAATTGTGTTTTAACTATCGGCCAAAAACTTAACTATTAAATTTTCAAAATAATTTTACTGTGGTTTTATAGCTATTTGAGTATTTAATACACAAAAAGTAACAAAAGCTAAAAACCTCAGTCACTTATCCATTCACTCTATTAACGAAAACCCTTTAAACTATTCTTCATTCCACAAAAACAGCGAACTGTTAAAATTGGAAAAATGCAAAACTAACAGCATTGTTTTCACTAAATTTATTTCGTGTCAGAAAAACACTGGTTACAAACGGAATGGAGTGAAATTTAGTAACAAGTAATGGTTTTTTTCGCAATGGTTAGGTACCTATTTCACCGATGTGTAATGTACGATCTACCGAATATATCGTTTGTGATATGTGGAATAGGTTTTAATTAGTTTAAGTTAAACAATATTAAATTAAGTTAAAACTACAAGTACCTACTTAAATTAAGACCTTAGTCTGAAATATTATAACATTGACCAAGGAAAATAGCAGCACAAAAGGAATATCTTGATATATTTACCTAAAAGTTTTCACTTAGTGAAATTTAGAAAAGCACGTGCTAAAAATAAATCTATACATATAATAAACGCGTAAGGAGAAAAAAAATGTACATTGAAGATATTCTAGAAAAACTTATTCGGGGGTCTTAGAAACATTGAATGAATATATTTCAGTGATTTTTGGAATTCTTGTCTGTCTGTCTGTGAATTTGTCCGCCCACTACGTAAAAACTACTGCACAGAATTTTACGAAATTTTGTATAGTAACAGTTTATACCCCGGAGCAACATATAGGGTAGTTTTTATTCTGCTCAATTAAAACAATTTTCATAAATAAATAGTTCTCAAAAGTGGTCACAGATGGCGCTGTATAGGTACCCTGTATACTGTATACAAACATTATTTAAGGACGTCTTTAGATTAAATTAAGCGATTCGGTCTGTTGCGTTTCGCCGAGGTTTAAACCATGGATTTTTAAATGCTTTGCCAATTTAAGGATTGCGGGTTAAATATTTTTAAAACTTGTTACTTCGTTTTGGAAATTGTAAGTATCCGGACATATATTGTGATCCATTAATACCTGGAGGTACTTTAAAGTTACTGAAGCTACAGAAGGTACAGAAACCTACTTACAATATACGTCAATAAAAAACAGGTAGTTTTTACCCGACCCGGTACCGTTTGTGAGATCAACATGTTTTATCTCGCTTTAACAGCTGATTGCAATAATGGAGGGTTCCGTAGCTTCAATGGAATAAGAACCAGACTAATGCCAAATGGTCGTATCTGATGCCTAAGGAAGAAGTTTTTAGGAACAAACTCAAAAATGGCTAAATCGATAATGTTCACAACAATTTTCGTAGAAAGTATATGATAACGCGCATCTTCTCAAATTTTTTCATGATTTTTGGACTTACGGTTCAAAAGTTACAGGGGGGACGCTATTTTTCCGACTTTCGTTGCGATTATTTCTGAAACTATTCACTTAATCACAAAATGTTTAAAGAAACCTCAATGTTATTAAATTTTTAAAGACCTATCTATCGATTGATGTGCAACACGTTGATATTTGGTACATGTATGGAGCGCCCTCCCTGAAAATATTTTTTTCTGCAATTTCACTACATAACTAAATAGCGGCATAAAAACTACACCTTATGTCTAAATTTCATTAAGATACGTTAAGTAGTACGTAGTTTCCGAGTAAAATGGCTGTGACATACGGACGGACGGACAGACGGACATGACCAAAACTATAGGGGTTCCGTTTTTGCCATTTTGGCTACGGAACCCTAAAAAGGGTAGTCATGAATCTAGCAATTACCAGCTGCTAGCTGTCACGCTGCTGCTGAAGAAATTCTCGCTGCGACGCTCTTAGCTAGGCCCAGGCCTACGCGGTACTCGGCCTATGGCTTTCGCAGATATTGCCGCTCACCATCGGGCCTCCGGCCCTCAGATTTGCTAAGACTCTTCGCCATTGTGTTTTGTCCGGATTCTGTCATGCTGCCTGCTGCTGCTGTATAAATTCTCGCTACGACGCTCCGGGCTTGGGCCTACTCGGTATACTCCGCCTTTGGCTTTCTCAGACGTTGCCGCTCACCCTCGAGCGACGGCTTTCGGGTTTGCTAAGACATTTCGCCTGTAAGTTATGTCCGGTCCCTGTCATGATGATGTTGAAGAAGTTCTCGCTGCGATGTTCCGAGTCTGAACCTTACGCGGTACTCAGCCTTTTATTTTCACATACATTTCCGCTCACCCACGTGTCCGCAGCCCTCGAGTTCGCTAAAAAAATTCGCCATTAGGCGTGTCCACACCGGACGCACCGCCTCGTGAGGAAATTGCCGCGCGAGGCAGCTCGGCCAGTGTGGACGTGCCTCGCCCGAGGCAATGCGGCCGCACTTGCGTTTGCCTCGGGCGAGGCACGTCCACTAGCCGAGCCGCCTCGCGCGGCAATTTCCTCGCGAGGCTGTGCGCCTGGTGTGGACACGGCTATTGAAGTATGTCGGGTTCCTGACATGCTGCTTCTGCTGAAGCAATTCTCGCTGCGATCCTACGGGTCTGGGTCCTGCGCGGTACTCGCCCTATGGCTTTCGTGATATTGCCGCTCACCGTGTCACGGCTTCGGCGTTCAGGTTCACCAAAAAAACTTGACCATTGAGTTTTGTGGGGACCCTTTCATGCATCTGCTGAAACAATTCTTGCTGCCTTTGGCCTTATTAGATTTTGGCCTGCTGCTGCAAAAGCAGTTTTCGCTGGGACGTTGCGCTCACACGCTACTTCGCGCCAGTAGCTTCAGCGTTTGACCCTCTGTTCGAAGCATATTCTCCTGCAGGAACTCGGCCATTAGCATTCGCAGGTCTCGACGCACGCCTTTTAGTCAGTTATCTTTATCACGGATGAAATTTAGATAGATATTTATATGTAGAACGCGTAAATTCTACACTAATGGCCTGGATAGTAAATGAAAATGACAAAACCTCCCACACACGCGGGCGAAGCCGCGGGTACAGCTAGTAATAAATAAATAATTTAGAAAGCTAGTGTTGTGATGTCAAATGATTGCTAAGTTTTCGATATAAGTACCTACGATATCGACATACGTTTAAGTTTTTTTTTGTACTAATATCATTTCAGATGACTGTAGGTACAATATATACAAACAGAATGATGTAACTTAGGTAGACTGAAGGCTTTAAATCTAATTTACCCCATAATGACGAAGGTATGACATCATACGAGTCAAACTCACCTAAACTAGTAATAAAGTCGCCGTCGTCATGCAGTTACGACATAGGACTCTAGATTTCGTATGACTTATCAATCTAGGCTATCATATACTTTTAAGACGTTTGGCTTTTGAGCATACGTTCCTAACCTGGAAAGCTATTTCTAATGCTTAGCAAAGATAACGCCTCATATGATTCAGTCTGATGTGATGACGAAAACTTTCCAGGATTACGAAACGCATCTTCGAAATATTTTTGTAAATAACTGTAAAATCAAAAACCGTCGGTACTATTCTGTTACTAGCTACGATTTCTGTTATAAAAATCGTACGAGAAATTCGTACCTCGTATAAGCTTTTAACCTGCCAGCCTTGTTCAGGTATACCTGGTGTTTCCTGTAACACGAGCAATAAATTAAAACGTACATTCTACTCCTCAAAAAATAAAACTTTTGTTTAACCACATTTAAAAAATATGTAGTCTCTAGATTGTGTCTTTTTCAAACTAACTAAATAGTATTTTCGATGTACGTTAAAATCTGTCCGATTGACATTGCCTCAGTCTTGTCACCCTACAGACATAACCAATTTTGCAATACATTGCGTGTTCTAATAAACTTTAAAGTGTACTCAAAATTAAATCACAAGTTATTTTTAAAAGTCGCTGAACAAACGGTGTATACTTTGAGGAGTCCATACTACGTTTTAATTTTTTTCTCGTGTTACAGGCAACACCCGGTATACCTGAACAAGGCTGGCAGGTTAAAAGCTTATACGAGGTACCATTTTCTCGTACAGTCAACTACAAAGAGTCCATGTTAGTCTTACAAAATGTAGGAACTTTTAGTATGCCAAAATTATTTACCCTTGCTTCGTGACATTTTCAGTATCCACCAAATCTTACATTATCATTGACTCGTTTAATATGCAATAATGATGTATCCCACTACGTTTCCTCTTAATTTACACTTACAAACCTCTTTTATAATCTATCCATATGTTTTGACAAATGAAGGTAAACTCCTAATGTTACAAAGAAATGTAACCAATATCTTTAAATTCAGAACAGAATCCAAACAAAACATTTCCAAAGGAGATCGTCAATTCTGGGCCACCTGATCTATACCGTATACAGTTTGTACTTCAATGTAAAATAAATACTCATTTTATTACTAAAGTAGACAAAATATTACAAAAAAATGAAACGGGAATTAGAAATACTAAATAAATAAACATTATGTTGATTTTTCCGCGATTAAAATACACCAAGACAAGTCGTTAACGTCCTTATGGCATTGACATAAAGTTTAACTTCACCCTGGCCTGAAACGGATTGTTTTTTTGGTTTGACACTGTCAATGTATGCCGTTACATAATCTGCGTTTTAATACTGTTCGGTAAGTTAGAACATTGTAATATTAAAATAGTATCTAAGCCTACGAATACGGAAGTTTAAATTAGAAATCGACTGTATTAAAACGCCTAAAGATTGAAAATGCGTATTTTTGCATTTTTGATCGGAGTTTGAATATTAAAAGTGAGTTTCATAATGGCATAATATCATGCTCCTACGATAACGAAACGCAACTTTTTTTGCAATGTCAGATACTAGTGGTATCGGCACTTAACGGTGGTAAACCTTATCCCTTCGCAATAGGTGATAGGAATGTTCAGTTAATAGTATCAACGATGGTTTGACAGCCGTGTTTGTTTACCAAAATACAGGAACTATAAATACGATCAAAATATGACTTTTTATTATGTCATCATGATTCCCGTTTTGTTTTTAAGTCCGCTTTTGTACATTATCTTTAAAAAATCGGTATTTTTTTACATTAATATATAAATCACAGGCAAGCACGCTTTCAAATATTGTCCTTGTCAGATTCAAGTTATAAATGCATGATTTTTAAATTTTCCCATTAGATTTCGCAATATTTTTACCACCGTCCTGATCTAGAAATTATGACGATTTTTTAAAGGTCAGAAACATTCCTAAACGGTCCTAAATAATCTGGGCCAGATCACCTAACAAAAATTGACGATCTCCTTTGAAAACAAAAAATCTTCTTTATTTGAAAGTTATAATAATCCATGTATTACGACTTACATTATACTCCAGTCATCTTGCTTTCATTTGTATGGAAAAATGACAAATTTTGAAATCCTACTTCCTACTAATATTGCAAATGTGAAAGTTTGTGAAGGCATTTGTGTAAAAGTAATAAAATTCATTTCTAAGGCTTTTTAATAATGTTAGTCATATGCTGGCACAAACTCCTACACAATTTAAGACGTGAACAAGCTGTTATTCATAATTTCCTTAAACATCGTAGCTACATTTCAAACGATCTTTATAAATGCATCTAACTCATACAAACAAATCGAATAAGGTACCTACACCAAAGATGGCCCGATTCTTAAGATGGCCCCCGCTCAAAATGTTATACTTACAACCGAATGAATTTAAATTTCGCGCCCATGTTCGGTTAGTGCCATAGACATAACTGCAAGTTCATATCATATGGTGGAAGCCGCCATCTTTGTAGCGGTTGACAGTTTGTCAGCCATGTTGCAAATTGCTTACGGTTTTTAACCTCACAATCGCAAACTTTTTAATGTTTCTTAAAAAAAACTTTTTTCGTATTTCTTTTCAATACAAAGTTACCTAGCTTCAAGGGCGTTCCTAAAAATAGTGGTAAAAATAATAGAAGTACGAACTTGAGGTATGTAATATTTACACTGAACTGAATACACATCACACACATCTTAAAGGAACATGTCACACTAATGTGGCTAAAAAACGTGAGTTTACCGTAATAATATTAATATTTGGACTGGTTTTCAAGAGGCAATGAGATGAATACAAGAGAATAACGTTAGGCATTAGGGCAGAGTTTGCAGCGGATCAGTTTAAAGTTTGGATCCGATGAGTCCGAGCTCTCGCTAATGACTAGAATGATACTATCGGTAGTTACGAAATTCACAAACTCGAAAAGATAAAATAAAACAATTAAAAACGGATTTTATGGCGTGTACTGAGCTTAAATTACATCCCGACGTTTCGAACACTTTACAGCGTTCGTGGTCAACGGGTCGACCCGTTGACCCGCGATAAAATCCGTTTTTAATTGTTTTATTTCATGAATAACTATCGCGGCAACCGAAGACAATATTCGAAAAGATAAATTAATTTAAATGTCAAAGAATTTATTTACAACCAAACATAGTTAATGCATGCAATTATAAATATAAAATAACCGAATGGCAAGCGGACAAAGTGTTTGGTAACAAAGTAATAGAAAGAATAATTAACGAGTTGTCAACGTTTCATGTTGCAAGTACAGTCGATTTTTCCAATATCTATACGATTAATCAAACATATATGACAAACCTTGAACCTATACAATTAAGGTTGTTTTCATATCTTTTTGTAGAATTAATCGTATAGATGGAGAACTCGACTGTACCAATATGCCCTATTTCCAATCGGTCTTAAAAAAAGTACCGTGACAATAATTCACGTTGCATTCTTTCTGGTTCAATAGTCAAGAAATATTCCGCTCGTCTCCTTATTTTCCCGTAACCTAGATATTGCTCCCCCTAGTTCTCGCAGCTCGCCGAGTATTTGATTACGGTTGACGACGTTGTCGCGAGAGTTACTCCATGATTGTATTTGTACCGGTCTTAGACGGTCTTAGCCTTTGCCGGATTCGACCTTTGAAAATTTGATCGCATACTAGCCCGTGATTTTGTTGGCGTAAAAATCGTGGAATTGCCTAACCTCCCCTGTCGCCTAGATGAAATGGGTTTTTTTTTTGATGTTGTATTTATTTATTTTTATTTTATTTATTGGGGAGAAAAACAGATACAAGCCAAAAAACATGTACCAAAACTAGATCACGGAGGTAAATAGGTACAGCTTATATCCTAGCACAAATCCCACTGAGATTTCACACAATTTATGTATCTTCTTCTTCTTTCTCGTTCCCTCACTGCTGAGGATCGCGACCACATGTAGCTTGCTTCCATAATGTGCGGTCATAGGCCATGTGGACTGCACGGTTCAGGCTGCCGCCAGCCGACCTTTTTGCGGCGTTCGACCATCTCATCCGTGCCCCACCGCGAGCACGTTTGCCATTCATACGGCCCAGAACAATGTGTTTCTCCACCTCATGTGTACTAGACCGCATAATATGGCCAAAGAACCTAAGGGCACGCTCCTGGCATATTTTGGAAAGTCGTGTGGGAATATTGAGCTCTCTTAAGATGGAGATGTTAGTTCTTCTAGCTGTCCAGGGTATACGCAGCAGTCTTCGCCAACACCACATCTCAAAAGCATCAATTTTAGCCTTCTCGTAGCTTTTCAGACTCCACGTTTCGGCAACGTACAGAAATATCGAAAAGACTAGAGCTTTCACCAAGCGTACCTTAGTTGAGCGACGAATACCTCTGTTCCTCCAAATCCTGTCCAGATTAGACATTGCACTCTTAGCCATGCCAGCTCTGCGGCGTATCTCGTCGGAACAACCACCGATATTGGTTATCAACGACCCAAGATATACAAACTGGGAGACTTTTTCATACTCGCTGAGTGCGTCAGTAACTGGTAGTCTGTTTGCCCTGTCCACTACCATTACTTTGGTCTTGGAATGGTTAATTTTGAGACCTAACTTAGCGCTTTCTTCTTCAATTCTCTTCAGAAGAGCCGCCATTTCCACTTCACTTGACGCAACTACTGTCGTATCGTCTGCATACCTCAAGTTATTGATCATTCGACCACCTACCGAAACACCTCCTCCCCAACCCTCAAGAGCTTTCCTCATAATATATTCGCCGTAAAGGTTGAATAATTTTGGCGAAAGAATGCAGCCCTGACGAACGCCCCGCTCTGTGTGGAAATCGCTAGATTTATAGTTCTCCAGTTTTACGAAGCTTGAGCCGTCAAGGTACAGATTCTGTATTAAGTAAGCAAGGTGTTCCGGCACGCCCATCTCGACAAGCACATCAAACATAGCCCTCCATTGCACGCAGTCGAATGCTTTGGCATAGTCTATGAAACATAGTACCAGCGGTTTATTATACTCGCGACATTTCTCAATAAGAACTCGGACGTTCAACATCTGTTCGCGAGTACCCTTTCCAGCCACGAAACCAGCCTGTTCACCGGGTATCTGGTGATCTATGAAGCACGAGAGTCTAGCATTGATAATACGCAGGAGCACTTTGCTAGCATGTGACATTAGTGACAATGTTCTGTAGTTTTCGCATCTTCTTGTCGAACCCTTTTTGTGCAAAGGCACCACAGCGGATTGCGTCCAATCTTTTGGCCACTGACCACTTCTCCAGATCTTATTGCAGATTTGGTGCATGATCTTCATACCTTCGCTGCCCATGTGTTGCAACATAGCCGCTGATACACCATCAGGACCCACCGCCTTATGTTTCAACTTCTTGATGGCATCATGCACTTCATCGAACAGTAAGTCCGGTTCTCGGATATGGTCGTCCCATCTTCTTTCCGCGGTAAGTCCCTCTTCATCCCGATAGAGTTCGTAGCAGTAGGTTCTCCATCTCTCTAAGACCTGATCCAGTTCTGTTAAGGTGTTGCCTCTACTGTCATCTACTATCCAACTCTTTGGTTTGAAGGTACCAGTCAGTAGTTTAATCTTCAAGAAGAGATCCTTTGTTTGCGATCTGTCAACATGTTTCTCAATGTCACCGCATATGTTGTTAATGTGCCTATCCTTGTCTCTTCGGGTGGACTTTTGGACTTTGGAATGTAGTTGGTTATAGCGGTTTATCAGACTCTCAGAGTTCAGGCCTTCACTCTTTAGCAATTTCCTCTCCTCAATCAAGTCCCACGATTCCTTACTAATCCACTCCTCCCTTCTTGTCACAGTTTTGAAAAGTTCCCTACTCTCCTTAGCAGTATCCAAAATGACCTTTTTGAGGCCATTCCACTCGGCTTCGCTGGAGTCAAAAGGGTCCCATTCCAGGGATTTGATTTTGGTATCAAGTACATCTTGAAAATGGTCTAGAGCTGGTTGTGTAAGGATAATGGACTTTTGTGAGTTCCTTCGAGTACTCTTTAAGCGAAGTCTGAAGTCAGCTATTACTAATTGGTGGTCACTACCACAGTCCGCGCCGGGGAGCGTTTTGGCGTTAGTCACTGACGATCGCCACCTGGCCTTGATGGCTATGAAATCGATTTGATTTCAATTTATGTATATTAAGATGGCATTGTTAACGGAACAAAACAAGTATCCTTAAGTAATCTTAAACTACATATACACTACTTAAACTAAACACACAGTAGAGAGTAGCGAAAACAAGAGAGAAATGTTACAACTACCATTCAAAGGTTCAAAGTATAATTCTCATTTCAACTGTTTAAGGGATCCTTTTACAACAAATTATATAATTAATTAATTCACGGATAAAATGTCTCTTGTGTTAAAATATCGCTGTCGTTTATTGATGGTGGTTTGTTATATTTATCTGCGGCTTTTTTGCGGTGGGAAGGTTAAAATTAATGGATGCAAAAAATACGCAAGTACTAATATATACATATTAAAGCATTAGCACTAATCAACTAGCAACGTTATTATACCACGGAATTACAAAGCAATATTACTCTCGTTAATAATATGCACTTCCGCAAAGTAACGCCTAATTCAATAAATTACCTCTCGTTTGTACAGTCACCTGCAATTAGGAATATGCATGATTTTTTTGGAAGACGTCATTCGATTCTATTTCCCTGTAGATTCAAATGTCTCTAATAAACCAACTATCTATGATAGCCCTGAAACGTCAAAAATGTGAAAATACGTTAGGCGTCTGCGCCGCGCGTCAAAACGCTCCATACAAAAAGTGTGAGGTTTGTGACGTCACCGACCACAAAGTTGCAGAAAACTGTTTGGAAGGAACAAGTTTTAGGAAGATGTTTGTAATTTTAGGCACGAAAAAATGCGTTTAGCTATTTTGATCTACATCGACTTTACAGCAGCCGTAAGCGACATCTAGGTGCTAACTACTAGAGTTAGATACCCTTCCCGCCGACACTATCGCAACTGTCACAACGGAAATATTGATGGCGCTGCTTTCAACTCATAATTATTTTTACATGTTTTAAAGTGGGGCATTCCACTCATACAATAGTATGTTATTCAATCAAATACAAATATTGAAAACATTGATAAAATAATCAACCCAGCAGGACTTGAACCTTGCATCGATACGCCTATCAATAATCACGGCAATCAATAATCACAAAGCAGTCAGTGAACTATTTTTTCAATCAGTCAAAGTCAAAGATGCGCTCTTTCTCTTCTAGTTATTTTTGATAAAACACACTTTTTCTAGCGTTCAAATTCGGTGAAGGCGGTGAGATCCTCCGCCTCCCCATCAGCCAGAATCCCGCTGTCAAAGCCTCCGGTCGCCGGGAAGAAGAAATAGTCACCTTTATTATCTAGCCAATAAAGTTAAAAGTAAAATATCAAGCTGGGCCTCGATTCGACATGGCATAACTGACAGTCGCTTGCGAGACAACTATGATATCACACTTTTGTGACAGTTGAAATCGGGATGGAACCACTCAAGAGTGATATCTAAAATGGTGGCCATAGCCAAGACGCTCTAGCGAGACCTACTGACAGCTTGACAGTTAGGTGTGGACACGGGTGGACAGAATGGATATCACTCTATCCACTAGTGATACAAGTGTGACATCCACGTCTCACAGTTTGGCATGTCGAATGTATAGTTGTCGTACATTTTTTTTCTTGTTAGAACATAAGTAATCGAACTGAAGTTTCGAAAAAAACATTTGAAGTATAAAAAAAATGCCTAAAATGTTACGTTTTTAAACCGCAATATCTTTAAAAAACTGTTAAAAATTATTACGGATTTCCACTTATTTATATTAATTTGGGGTTGTTGAACGTGTTTATGCAACAAATTCAATTAAATATTTTTCACGCATGTTCTCTATTGCAAAAATACGTGACACGCTCTTATGGCTCTACAAATAAGATTGTAGATACCTCTCAAGTGTATTGGCGCAGCAAGATGCACTGTGAGTAAAAAAATATTAACTAGTCTTGTCGAATCAAGTTGGTATTTTTAAAATTCTAACACCGCTCATCCGTCTTGGGTTTTGTCCGGTAGCTCTAACACAATTTCGTGCAGGGTGCAGGATTTTTAGTAAAGTCTTCGAGAAGCGTTGAGGATTTATTGTAGTAACTCTTGTTAAGCTACACAAATAACTAGAGTGAGTTTTCGGTTACGCATTATAACCTATTAAAAAGGTAAATTAATTGACGCGTGGTATAAAACACAAGCTTTAGTACTTTTGCTTATCATTTTACGTTTGAATGAGGTAATCCTCACACAAAACGACATGCACACATCCTACATCATTGACAAAGAATTATATTAACTCTTCTATGAAAACGAAACAAATGAGAGTTTGAATAGGTGATTATAATCAGGGGGGTTTTAACCTCATGTCTAACTATTTTTCAAGGGATAATAAATGCTTTCAACTTTACGGGATTTATGAAATTCACAAGTAAATATAAATAAACCCACATAAAAGGCCAATAGGTAGGTAATTGTACAAGAAATTCATATAAGGAACCGGCTGACTGTGACTGCCTAACAACATAAACGCTGTTATAGCCAATATAAAGTTTCTTACTAGATAGTTTGAGACCGTCGAATGCTTTATGTTGGTCTAAAATGCGATCGAGTTACTAAAGTTTTTTTTTTTTTTTATACCACGACGGTGGCAAACAAGCATAGTGGTTTAAAGTAGTTTCAGTAGGTAACTAGTAATTTTGCTGGTTAAAGTTTTGGAAAATTAATTACAGTTATTAAATGTTATCAGTAAATAGACTAATTAGGTATAAGTTTTTAAAAGTGCAAGTTTCGTATGGAAATCGGCAATGATTTTGAGGATATCCGCAGGATCAGGATTTTAAGATTTGGATACCTTAAGAAATTTATTAGTTGCCTAACGAATGACTAAAATTTGACAAAAGCTAAAATATTTTTATTGGGTGTAGATGCATTCAACAAAATGCAAATGAACGCGGAGAAGGCGATGTAATTGTAAAAATAAACCTCTCTTTAGATTTGTCAAAACCATTCACGATAGACAAAAAATATCTGTAAACTTGTGCTTGGTTCTAAAAACAAAAGATTGAACTTATCATAATCTGTGGATTTTTTCAACTGCGTTCTTGTAGGCATGAAGAAACTTTGAAACTTGAGCGGAATTCAGGTATTACAAAAAAAAATTGCCGGGACTGGCATTGTCTATAATGGCCGACTTTTGTTTGAGCTCATAGACAAAATTCAGCCGTAATTTGGATCTATGACAGCTGAATTTCGCTCATATGTGCCTTAGCAACGATTTTAGTCGCTATGTTGGTAACACTGAATAACCACTCACGCACGCTACCGCCTGCACCTTGATCCCCCTGACCTCTAAGGTCGTAGGGTGTGCCCTGCGTCTACGATGACGTCACAGCGGCCTAACAAAGACGATAACAAAGCGGCCAATAATTACCAAATTAGTTAAGTAGTGCCTGAACTTTTTACACACTTTCATTTAGCTTCAATCCGTATAGTACTTGCCTAACTATTTATATTTGCTGTTGTTGATTCAAATCTTGTAGGTACATGATATTTCAGCCCCTTTTCGGAATCTGATTGACCGAGAATTCGGTGCACTTGCGTAATTAACATGACATTGCAATAATAAAGAACTGATCTGATGGTGCAGATTGCAGGAACGCTACCATGCCGAGTTAGGGAACATTAGAAAGGTCTCAAGGAGCAATTGATAGACGAGTTAAGGACGAATGTACAGTTAACAATAAAAGTGCCTCACCGCACCCGCTTACCATCAGCATCACCGGTATCTCTTTGTGTGTAAAAAATCACGACCTTTAATTCCTATGCCATCCTCACTGACTGTAGGTGTATTTAAACATTTGGATCCATCATTTTATTCTTCAATGTTCAGTATAATAGTGTCATATTAGATATAAATACTTCATAACAAAAGCGGAACAGCCGAAACATCACCCTTATTACATACAAAATATAGGAGATGTAGGCAATTTAATTTGGAGGGCATTATGCAAACAGAACGACATGGATGATTGTGGTCGATCCGCCAGCACCACAGGGCTCGGCTGCGGGCTCGGAGGCCGCGGTAGCGGGAGCGTAAACCGACCACACCGAAAATTTACAAAGTTTATAAAATGTAGGCAATAGAATTTGGAGGGCATTATGCAACAGAACGACGTGAATGATTGTGGTCGGTCTTTCAAGGCCACGATATTTGGTTAAGGGCCCGTTGCGGCATGAGCGATAGCGGAAACAAGAAAAG
This sequence comes from Pammene aurita, assembly GCA_947086415.1. Lineage (NCBI taxonomy): Eukaryota > Metazoa > Arthropoda > Insecta > Lepidoptera > Tortricidae > Pammene > Pammene aurita. Next base: position 11,611,570 of record OX352294.1, read on the forward strand.
AAACTGAAAAGTTGGCAAATTAATTTGGAAGGCATAATGCAAACAGATCGACATCAATGATTGTGGGTGATCTACCACGGCCACAGTGCCAGTGTTCTGTTATGGGCTCTGTGGCAAAGGTAGCAAATACAATAGCGATGACAGTCATACATGATGTAGTTCTGACATTAAGGCAATTTCGAAAGAATAGTCAATCAATCAGCGGATATAGAAATCGAACTATGAAAATTGATGCAACTCTGAAGCATTGCCAATGGGTCTCTATCGGTTCCCATAAATTTTTACTTCCGTTTTTTTCAGTCCATAACGTTTTCCATCATAATTTTTATTAGTCATATTGTCAACAGTCATAAAATTTTACAATCTAAATTGCTGGTCCGATTTTTGCAGGTCATTATTATTGTTAGTCATAAAATCTGTTACTCATAATATTCAAAGTCCAGATAGTATATATTACATAATGTCGAAGGCAATAAACTTGCTTATAATAATTGTTTTAAGTTCTTTAATCGCAGATTATGATGATAACTAGGGTTGTATATTGGTGTCCACAAATTTTAAGTTCCGATTTTTTATAGTCCATAACGTTAGCCATCATAAGATAATAAGATCGGCAGATAAGATAATCAGAATCGTTTTCTTGGGGGTCGCAGTTCTAACCTAACCTAACCCACATCTGGCAACAGTTCGTTTTCTTTGGGGTCGCAGTTCTAACCTAACCTAACCCACTTCTGGCAACAGTGCGTTTTCTTGGGGGTCGCAGTTCTAACCTAACCCACTTCCGGCAAATTATGACTAATGATGTTTATGTCCATAAATCATAATGGATATCATTTCATGACTAGCGAAATTCGAAACAATAAGTTTATGGGAAACAAAGGGATGACATTAAAACGATATGATTAACGACTATTAGTCCGATAAAATATATGCCTTAAAATATTTCTGAATAATTATTGATAGACCTTCGAATGTTATACTCATCAATTTTATGCCTTTTGCGATTATAGTGTTTAATATTATAGATCTTTATTATTAAAACTATGCAACGTTATGCTTTACAAAAATTATGACTGTTAATGTTTATGCCCATAAATTAAATGGATATCAATTTCTGACTATCGAAATTCGTAACAATAAGTTTATGGGAAACAAAGGGATCCCATTGCCAATTGGAAGGGCATAGGTACATTGTGTATTTCATAAACATAAGTAGTATTTTACTAATAGTGTGTCCACGTGGAGTGCTATAAAAGTTAAGACACTCCATTTTCAAGAAACATATACGCGTGGTACGGTCAGTATCAAAAGTAACTACGCAATCGAAGACGTCAAAAGCTCTTATTCCCTTTTAAAAAGGACTTTTTTACGTCTTCGTTTGCGTAGCTACTTCTGACTGTACATAGGTACAAAAAGCGCGTGGTAAAATAGTGTTGAAAAAATGGTACGACATTTAATTTAGTTAAAACTAAAAATCGATTAAAACTATTTCCCACTACCTTTAAACCCGGCCTCGCTTCGCTTATGCGCTTGAGGCTTACCCTTAAATATCATTTATTCAATTTCACAGTACAGCCTATTAGGTCGCGAATATCCACTGCTCCCATTAAGATAATGTCGTACTCCGCCTTAACAGAGACTCGGATTAAAATGAAAAGGCAAAGGCCTTAAGAGGTAATAGGCTTGCCGTAGCACCTTTAATTTTCTTTGTTCACCGTTACCTAGCTACTTACAATAAAGTATAATAGAGACCGTGCGCGTTGGAAATTTTGCCACCTTGTAGCCTTATCTGAAACAGTCCACGCAAGCACCCCCGTGCGATGTAGGATGTACCATCTAGTGGACTAATTTGACAACTTAAGCATGATATTAGTACTTCATGCCAATTTATACATGTGCCCTATGTCCCTTCAGTATAGGCACGCTCTCTTTAACACGTATGTATATCTTGCAAACGCTATTTATATGTCTTACAATCCTATAATGTCACATCTCGTTTTAACCCAAGGCAACACTAGGAAATCATTTTACATCCCATTAAAAAAACATGTCTCTTTTTCAAAGCGGCGCTCTATACACTACGGGCCGTATTCTAACTTTAAAACACGTTTAGACATGATCTAACTTGAATACAACTCCAACGCATTAACAACGCAATACAGCTAGCGTCTAAACGTCTGAATAAGAAATATCAGAATTTACTTGAAAATTATTCCGATGCAACTCCAATATTGGTTGATTATTTATAGTGTGTCGGAATTATCTTTGAGATAGATTATGTTTTTAATGTATTGTTTATGTATTTTAAAATTAGATTACGGCACCCTGAAGTAGACATCCTAAATCTTTGCTGAAAGTGTCATTCTTACCTCTTGTATGGCCCCGTCACAGGCAAGCAAACAAGGAAAAGTATTTTACGCCGAAAACGCGCGTGCCATATGAGCATATGACAATACTCTGAATAAATGATACCAAACAACTCCCCCTACATACAATTTTCATTTACGGCCCACGAAATGTAGTAACAAGCAATTTAGAGCTCTATACGGCCACGCATTGACATAAAGTGACGTGCTATTTACATGTAAAAATATTCTGCTTTCTTAATACCGTATTTGTTTGAGGTATTTTTTAGTAGAGTTTTGTGGCCCATTGCGTAATTTTTACACGGTGACCCAGTGAATACGTACAAGGACAAAGTTGTTTATTAAAGAAAAGGGAGCTAATGGCCTAGTTATAAAATGGCTACTTTTTCATGCTTTAGTGTCATTAAAGCTCGCTGACAGGATATTAATGAAGGTAAAATTATTTTCTCACGTAATACGTTATTTGCAACATCGAAGAAATAAAGAGGGTAAACTTGCAAACTAACGCATAGGTGTTACTGCAATCATAAAATTACCGCATTCTCTAAACATCAGATGTATCAAATCTATGTTACAATCTATGGCAAAAAGTATCAAGGAACAAAAGATAGCATAGGCATAGGCACCATTTACTTTCTGTGGGTTTTTTCCTCATTAGGTACTACATCTTGTTTATATGCTAAATTTTACAAACTGCCATTTTTAAAACTACATTTTAAGTAGGTAACCGTTTAAAATGTACCCCGTAACTTTTTAGACGTCAAGTACCAGTTTTTCCCTTTTTATTAAAAAATGGAGCACTCGCGAAGAAAGCTAAGCGCAAATGAACAAAACGTTTGACGTCTCTTAACGCAACGAGTCATTCAGGGGTTTGTATGCAGCTGAAATAACCCCTCACGTGCTATACTATCCATCGTACGAGCATTTGAAAACTTTTTTCAATTAAATACCTTATTCTCATGCAGCAAAGCATATTTTTGAATTTACGTTCGAATGCACATAAGCGCGTTTTTGTTAAGCGTGAAAGCGTGCCTCGCAAGAGCCGTTGTGCTTTTCAAACTCATTAGCTTTAGAGGTTTCAAAATGCCTCTCGTGAAGTGAAACACTAGGACCACTTTAGTGCGAAATTTATTTAAGCACGTTTGTAAAATTTGCGTTTATGGTTATTTTAATGGTAATAGGGTAACATTATAAGTTAAACTAAACTGCTATGCGACGATCGAGTATATTTTATATACTGCAACTAAAACTAGATTTTATTTATTTCTGTAATTTTAAGTTATTAGTGCCATCCGACATGATAATAATACTACATGAATATGAATAAAAAAATATTGGTAAGGACCAATAACGTTCAGTAAACATCTTTACGAAATGGAATACTTTTTTAGATTTTATTACAATCGAAAGTGCCAAAGATTCCAAGTAAAAAACGTAAAAAACTAAGTTATTATAAGAGCTTTAAGTAAGTTACTAAACGCCCAATTAAGCGGCTTTCAAGGCAAACTTACTTAACAGCGGCCAAAAGGCATGCATTACATTTCATAAATAATTCAACGTCGTATACACACGCGGCCAGTAATTACGCGTTCCGCACTACGGACAGAATTTAACAACGAAATTTTAATTTCTGCAAAATTTCTGTTAAAATGAACTTTATAACTACTGACCTGTAGAAACCTTAGCGCCTGATTCAAAATTTAGGTTTTTTTAACTATAAATATTAGGCAATGCAAGCCTGTTCAAAATTGTATGGAAATTACCGGTTAACTGGAGAATATCCGCATTCCCTATTAAATATTTATTTCTTCTTTCCACCATTTGGCTTTTTGCTACTTGGCAAAACTAAACTAAACACTTTAAAATGCCAGGCAAAGTGATAACAACGTAATTACCAATACCAAAAAAATACCAAGTAAATACCAATTGTGGTGTTTGTCACTTCAATTTAGCCGAAAATCCCCATTTACCGTGGCACCTCAGTTCCAACCATCGTCGACATTTCCAGTGACCAGGGGGGTTTCACTACGCAGTTTAGGTACATTTGGCCGGCGCGCCTCCCGGGCAGGCGTATGGCAGTGGGCTGCCGCTCGGCTCGCATGATAGTCGTGTCACGTGGCGCTCGCGCAAAATTGAAAACACACAATGGCTTCGAGACCTAAACCTCGATCTAATCCGTATAAAAGATATAATATTGGTTGCCCAGAAACAATATTAGGAACTGACTGATATAGGATTTTCAAAGGAATACGGCTGCGGCATACCTACTTCCGTGAGAGTCAGACATATTATTTCCGGATAAAAATAGTATGTTTACAGAATCAACGTTTGTAATTCCTACATATTTATCTTAAAAATAATAAATCAGTAGGTATATGTAGGTACAAAAACTTGTCAAGTGACAACCCGTGCCGACACTCACAGCTCGGTCATCGCGCAAAGAAGAATCACGGTTCGTGCGCGGTTCTAAGTTTCAATTTTACTTGCAGGCGGCGCGTATCGGTATAATTTTATACCTACATTTGACTTTTGTGAAGGAGTGAATTTTCTGTACGGTAGTACTATTAGTTATTCTGTGCAGTGACGTCCAATTCCGTAGTCACCTTGAAGGGAAGGCCAAGCTGGCATCCAAAAAGCTCGGTGTGCGTTACTTCACTCCGGGGCAGAGACTGCTTCTATACAAGTCGCAAGTCAAACCCCATATGGAGTACTTTACTGCTGTCATCTTTGGGCAGGAGCACCTGGATACCAGCTTGGGCCCTTTGTAGCCCACCAAATGAAGGAAAACTTAGAAGAAATAATTCGTGTATAGCCAAATTTTGGTGTAGTTATAGGCAAAGGTATCTTACACAACATACTAAAAGTACCGGTGGATGGGGGCGCCGCTAGCGGGGCGGAGGGGGTGCAAAGGTCCCTTATTTTGGTTTTTCGTAAATAACTCGGTAACGGTGGCTCATGCGAAAAAATGTTCTATCGCTTAATTCATTCACATATAATTTTCAATAAAAAATATTCTTTGCACTTTTTTGCTGGGATCCGTTTAATGAGATATCGAGGAAATACGATAAACAATTTTTTAAACTTTCAGAGCTAATATTTTAGGCCAGGCAATAGAGGGTTTGACCTCGCATTAACTCCTCAGTCCAAAAAAGCTTTACAGCATGATAAAGTGTCAGGAGTAGATAGTATATAATTATTTTTCCAAAAAAAAACAATTGTTCTAGTTGGGTTTTTTTACCTAAACTCTTATATCGTCTATATTTACGTTTGGAAAAATGCTCAGTCTAATTTTATTTCACCAGAAATATTGACATGAAGTATGTAATCAATATTCAAAATTTCAAAAAAAAATCCATAACAGACTATATTTTTTTTATAAAATATATTATTTTTGTGTAACTCACATCGGAAATTTGCTCCGTCACTTTTCTTTACTGAAGTGACATTAAATGTACGTTTTCTACATAAGACAAACAATTTCCAAAAATTTCATTATCAAACTTTTTCAGTATAAAAATTAGCTTATTACTCGCAAGAGAATATTGCTCCGTCAATATTTTTTTTTAATTATATTTCCTTTAAGACTTTTCTTTCGACTGTAAAAAAATCAAAAAAAATATCCTGCGTATTAAAAAGTTAAATCATGTGACAAATAAAGATTTCTATTATTTCACTCGTTAGTGGAATGCGCACGTGCGGGACGCGGGACGCGGGACGCGGGAGCGGGGATGCTTCGCGAGGGGCCATGCGCAGCGTGTGTAAGCACTTTGACTAAACAATGTTGCTCTTAACTACTTTCGCTCAAAGCGTGTGACTTCCTATACACTTTTTTAATGATCCTCTTTAATAAACTCAAACAAACAGTTTACATTTATGGTTTTGCACGTTACTAAAATATATATTAACACTACATGAATAGGTAGTGAATTAAATATCAATAGTCTAGCTTTGTGAGCTATGCTGCCAGAGCAATTTTTTTAACATGCATGCGTGTTGTGTAGATGTGTCATATGGAACAAATAAAATTATCTTGTAAATTTTTTAATTGTGTTTTTCTTTAAGTTAAAAAAAACCTTTAAGGTACCGTATAAGCTCCTAACTATGGTCCAAAAATAGTGTAAGGTCAGATTTACATTTTGTAAGTTTTGCTTACGTAAGTAGGAATGCAGCTATAGATCAGAATGAGAGACGAATATCACTATTTCGTTATAGACAATAGTTTCGTCCCTTCTTATATAAGCAAAACTTATCAGTGTGAATCCAGCCTAACTACATTATTAGTTTAAGTACGCAACAATAAGGCATACACTTTTTTATAAATGGTAGAAAAAACTCAAATTAAACTGAAATACGCAATGAACTTGTAGACCATTGTTGTAGTAGTCCTAATCACTAGAGATCTTGGTGACTTTTTCTTAGTGTCACGCTGGTAGCCTATTTTTATTGAGCTGCATTGATGTTTTTATCAAAGGAAACGAGTCACTAAACATTTTTTCTTAAATATTTGCTGAAATATTATACACCGTATTTTTTTAGGGTTCCGTACCCAAAGGGTAAAAGCTATTTTTTTCCTATTACTAAGACTCCGCTGTCCATCTGTCCGCCTGTCACCAGGCTGTATCACATGAACTGTGATAGTTAGACAGTTGAAATTTTCACACATGATGTATTTCTGTTGCCGCTATAACAACAAATACTAAAAAAAACAGAATAAAATAAATATTTAAGGAGGCTCCCACAACATGCTTTTTTTGCCGTTTTTATAGATAATGGTACGCAACCATTCGTGTGCGAGTCCGACTCGCATTTGGCCATATTTTTTATTTACGTTAATTTTATCATATGGCACGGCACGATGAAGGAAACGAACTGGCAAAGTAAATTAAAAAAAAAAAACGTTTTTTTTAACTAGCAAAGATGTTAAATCGGTCACTAATGTAACTGTGGTGACGAAAATTTGTTCCTGTTGTCCCATAAAATGATGTCGCATAAAAGTTTTTCACATGTCAACGATGTTAAATGGAAACTTCTAGGTCTTTCCAGCCGAGACCGGCTTAGCCTCCATCTGTCTCAACTTATCGCCTCTTTGTATTGCGGGTTGGGGGGAGGGGGACGTTCTGACATCCTACTGCCAGTAGATTGCCAGCGGGGACTACTTACATAAGTGGTTATCCTGTCTTCGGAGTAAGTGTTCGATTCAATCCTTAAAATTCAATTCAATCCTTTAACAGTTTAAACACACTTTAAAGCGTTTCCCAAAAAATTAAATCTTTTTTAATGATTGTGAAGTAGGAACTAAAAAACACCTCATGTTTTGAGAAATAAATTGCGTTTCCTGATTGGTCGATTTTAACATTGCTGTATTCTGATTGGTTGATATTAAATACAATGTTTTTTTTAAGGTCTTAAATTATTTACACAGTATACGCACCAAAAAAGTATCTAGCGTGTGTGTTGTGATTGGTGGATTTAATATAGTGAAGTGTTCTGATTGGTCAATTTAAAATGCAATATATCTGCAAATCGTGCGTAAAATCAAACTTTACGCACGATTTGCAGATCAGATTACTTTTTAGCACTAGTGCATAAAATCAAACTTTACGCACAATTTGCAGCTACATAAAGTAAACTTTTTGAGCAACTGTATTAAAAAAATTTTTTTAGTGCGAAAATATTTTTTTTTTGATGGGGCATGTCGTTTCGACCGGCCAACCCTCTATACGAAACCATTTTTTTCCAGTTTTTCATATTTAAGAAAAACTAAGGAAATATTTTTTTTCACGGGAAAAAAATGGTGGTGGATTATACAATATTAATGTATGTCTATTGTCTATTTCATCTGTGATAACTGTAATTTTTTTTCTCTGTGTGTAATATTTAATTGTTTCTTTGTTATAAGTAAACTGAAATAAATGTCATATGATAGTAATCATTTAAAACAACAAAAGAAACAAGAGAGATAGTGCTGCCTGCTGGCCTCGGACACCGGAGGACTTGGTCATTTTTTCTGAAGCATATGACATCTATTTCAGTTTACTTATAACAAAAAAAAACAATTAAATATTACACACAAAGAAAAACATACAGTTGTCACAGGTGAAATAGACAATAGAACAGACAATACCTTAATATTATATAATTACATTTACTAAATCTTCATGACATTAAAGTACATCTTATTTAAGAGTCATTTATAAATACAACTTATGTTAAATAAATATGTTTAAATTTGGGGAAATCAAGAGTCTACATAAGTCATCTGGCAAATGCGCTGTTTCGCATATACCTTGATTTATCCATTATGAAGAAATCTATAATTGTAGACCGGGGTGGTAGGGGGCGAAGACAAAGAGTCGCGTGTAGCTGATATAATTTATTGTTTTAGAGATTTACATGTACTCTGTCGTCTCTCTAGTGCTTACTTGTCGAGTATTACCCAGCTAGGTAGATGAGTACTAGGCCAGTAATTTATCGTAAGGATATATTACTGGCCTAGTGGGTTAGTGTCACAACACTAAAATGCTGAAACTTGGTTGAGGCATATAGCATGCGTGCCTTTAGACCCTATCGCGATTCTCAAATATTCCTCGGCAAGGCGCCGAGGGTCATGTTTCTGCGTTGAACAAACGTTAGTGGCATCCAACTTAATCACTGCGCCATCTGTTGGTAGGCGGCTTGACTAGTGTCGAAGCGTAGTTGTATCGGTGCGTGCGGCTGCGCGGTGATGCGGATTGTGTGCATTATGATTATGACACTACAAGCGTGATCTGTCGGCGAGCAGTGGTGATGGTGTTCTGTTTAGTAAGATACTCTAATCGTAATGATACTCTGGTGCTTCAATTAAATACTAAAATGGTTACTTAATAATACGCCATCACAATATTTATTAAAATTATAATGATACGAGTTAAATACAAATATCAAAATAGAAAATTCTATAATTGAAGTAACTTTCTCCACTTTTTTCACTATGATGCAAGCATAGCTGAGTCGTAGTTGCGCATGCTAAACTGGACTCAATAGCTGACGCACGACGACATATTACTGCATGTTCACTCGCTTTAAAAGGCTAGACAAATTTAAAATTTCAAGATTTGACGTATTGTATGTGGATTATTTTTTGGAAATGTTTGTTTTGGCTGTTTAATTGACTACTTAACATGAATAAAAAACAAAACTGGGCTGAGCAATTTTCCATGAAGTATATTAAATATACTGTAATAACAATTTTTCTTTAAGGTTTTTTTTTTTTTGGAAATTCGTGAATATTATGCTAAAATAAGATTATCATAACACCCACTGTTACAAACTTGACTGAGAAATTTTCCAAACAAAATGACGAGTGTAACCAATTATTTTTGAATAAAAGTGACAGTTTTATTTGGAATAGTTTTTTGAACTTTTGACAGTATCTGTCAGGAATCAAAATAATTTGTTTAGTGAAAAAAACATACCCTGAGGAAAATTCCAGTACAAACTATTAAGGTTTTTGTACATTTTGGTAAAAATACCAAAACTGACATAAGTTTTTTTTTGGAAAAATAGTTTTTTGTGTTTGTTATGACCTATACTACATCCCAGCAAAAGAATTTTCGACTGAGGAATTAATGCGAGGTCTCCATACAACGACCCGGTAGATTTCCCACACTATTTACGAAAGTATTAGTTTTATCCAAAAATTGATTTAGAGTACCCTCATTTGTTTTAAAATACCTATCCAACGATATCCCACACATTAGGGTTGGAGTAAAAATATATGTACCCGAAAAAAATATATTTTTTCACACTTTATTTTAAAACTTTGTCTGAGTAATTAAAACACATACTCATACGAAATTTCACTTGTCTAGTACTAGCCATCACTAAGCAGGGTGAGCAGGGTGCCTACCCTTATAGTTTCGGCATGTCCGTCTGTCCCCGTCTGTCCATCCACGGCTTTGCTTAGTGATGGTTAGTACTAGACGTCTAGACGGATAGATGGGGTCAGACGGACATGGCGAAACTATAAGGGTAAGAAGTGAGGTAGCAGGGTGAGCAGCTTGCTCAGTGATGGTTAGTACTAGAAAATAAAAAAATCGTATGAGTATGTGTTTTATTCACGCCGGCAAAGTTTTAAAACAAAATCTGAAATAATATTATTTTCTCGGGTACTTCCCGTACACATGGAGGGGGGGGGGGGGGTAAATATATCCTCTACTCCAACCCTAATGTGTCGGATATCGTTGGACAGGTCTTTTAAAAAAAATAAGGGTATTCTAAAACTATTTTTGGATAAAACTAATACTTTCGTAAATATTAGCTCCGAAAGTTTAAAAAAGTATTTATCGTATTTCCTCGATATCTCATTAAACATTGATCCCAGCAAAAAAGTGCAAAGAATCTTTTTTATAGAAAATTATATGTAAATTAATTAAGCTATAGAACATTTTTTCGTATGAGCCACCGTTACCGAGTTATTTACGAAAAACCAAAATAAGGGACCTTTACACCCCACCCCCCCCCCCCCCCACCGGTACTTTTAGTAAGTTGTGTAAAATACCTTTATCTACAACTACACCAAAATTCAGCTATACCCGAATTATTTCCCCTATCAGGCAGTTAAGCGTCTCGTTTGGTGAGCTATTGACTCGGTGCGTGCAATGACGCGCTCACGAGCGATATTGAACCTCTGAGTCTAATCTAATTTGGAGAGACTTTACCTCCTTATGTGTGTTCTATCGCTTGTACAATGAGTTGTGCTTTGAAGAACTGTTTGATATGGCAGCTTTTTAATATACCTGCACATATAAATATTATAGTTCATTATATGTATATGTATAAAATCTTGTAAAATTTATAAAATGAGAAATAAAGGGCTCTTTATTTACTTTAATTTACTTACTTATTACTCCCATGGACGCCCAGCGGGCTACAGTATGAGGTTCTTCAAAAAGGGAGTGTAAGTATATGTAGGTCCTTAGAGGGGAGGCAACGCGCATGTGAATCCTCTGGGGTTGCAGACGTCCATAGGCTACGGTAACTACTTACCATGCTTGTTTGCAACCGTCGTGGCATAAACAAAATCGCAACCATATCACAACCAGTTTTGAATAAATGGAATCATTCGTTTGCAGTTTGCACAAACAGCCTCCGTTCTCTCCGTTCTCTCAGGGGCAAAAATAAAACTTGTGCATGCATGCACCCGTATAAAACAAAACACCTTCATTTCAACGTAAAATAAACTTTGTAGCAGTAGTAGACGGAGAGCTAGCCACGTCAGATATGACACAATAATGAGAGCGACGAAACCCCTCTCGTTAGTTTGCTATACTATGCTCATTTCTAGACCGGGACATCTGGCAGCTGTGAAGTGGTGGAGGTCAAATAATGCAAATAACTTGAAGAAAACAAATCCTATAGTTCCGGTTTAGATGCAGTATTATGAGAAATTATATAAATAATTAGATAATATCACTGCCAAGGCTTTCTGATGGGGGAAAGTAGTCCAAAATAACGTATAATGTCATTCGTAGTTTATCACCTACTGTTACTGTTTCCGAAATAATGCGCAATGTTTTTTGTTCTAATTTTAAAATAGGCCCTGTCCTTTATACCTGAGACAACTTCGGCAGTTTTTACCTATTTTGCTAGTGTTACTCTGACATCCACCCATTAAAAGCTGTCAGATGCCCATAGCAATAAGGATAGTATAGCAATCGAACAAGATGGGTTTTGTTGCTCTCATTATTGTGTCATATCTGACGTGGCCAGCTCTTAGTCCGTAGGTACACATATACGTACAATACTTAGTAGCAGTAACGAACATATTGTATTTGATATACTTTCACCCAACTACCAAAGTTTGCAAATATCATATCAACTCTATGGACATTATTAATTAGATACACCGTTACAAGATTTGTTGTTTACTCACATACCCTGATATTTCCCCTTACTAGAACAAAGGCTTATCTTACCATATAAACTCAATAGACAATAAGCCATAGTATTGCTAAAGGTAAGATTGCTATTTGGCTAATGAAATGAACAAGCGATCGGACGAGAGATTGCCCAAACCTGACTGTACAAAACTGGGGGAGATATATCATACAAGCTCGATTGGGATGAAGTTGTTCTCATTGTTTGGATTATTAGAAAATGATGACGAAGAATTACGAAGTACTTTTTTGGGTTCCGTACTTTAAAAGTAAAAAACCGGCCAAGAGCGTGTCGGGCCACGCTCAGTGTAGGGTTCCGTAGTTTTCCGTCCGTCACAGTAAGTGTCCCCACTTAAGAGTTAATAACACCGCCATGTAGGATATGATATGAGAGTTCCACATACAGCGACATCTATCGGCAAATTAAGTAAACTATTGCGCGCGAGCTTAAAGTATGGAAGATGATTTTTATGGAATAATTCTTTATTGCGTGAACCGATTTTCACCGTTTTTACTTTATTTGAAAGCACGTCATTTTATTGTAATTTTGTAGAAATTACAGGTACAATAAACACCTGCTTATACGGTTAAATTACAAACTTAGTTCAGAAATTATTTTGTAATTTTTTTTTCAAAAACTATTCATCCTATCAAGTTCAAAATAATTTTCCTAAAAAGTTTTTATAAAGTTCTACTTTTGAGATTTTTTTCATATTTTTAAAACTTATGGTTCAAAAGTTAGAGGGGGGGGGGCGCATATTTTTTTACTTCTGGAGCGATTATTTCCGAAAATATTTACATTGTCGAAAAATGATTTTAGTAAACCCCTATTCATTTTTAAATACCTATCCAACAATATATCACACGTTAGGGTTGAAATGAAAAAAAAAATCACTCCCCACTTTACGTATAGGGGAGGTACCCTAATAAAAAAAAAATCCACTTTTTATTTTACCACTTTATCGGCGTGATTGGTATACATATTAGTACCAAATTTCAGCTTTCTAGTGCTAACGGTCACTGAGATTATCCGCGGACGGACGGGCAGACATGGCGAAACTATAAGGGTTCCTAGTTGACTACGGAACCCTAAAAACGGAACCCTTATAGGGACACTTTGTTGTCCGTCTGTCTGTCAAGACCCTTTTTCTCAGGAACCTGTGAAGCTATCCAGTTAAGGCGCTAGGCGCTGATTGTGGCTGAAAACTGTTACTTTCTAAGGGATATATCTCAATAAGGGATCATTCTAAAATTTTGAAAAAAATATATGTTATTTACCATTTCATGTACAACATTGTCAACGTTTGAATAACTCGTGTAACGTTTAGTTTCTCTGTTATGTAAATGTAACGAAAAGTCGTTTTACGGTTAATTTTACTTATATCTACTGAACGGCTCATTCGATTTAAAATATTGTTGAACTAAAAAATATGTACTACTGAACACTAAAAACTCAACGTAGGATATTTAAATTGATTAAATTTTCTTAAACAACTTGATCATAATTCCACATTTCGTGCGTTATTAGCTCGAAAACGGCGTTGCTGGCAGTCGTGAGCTAGCTTTGAGACGAGGAGGCTGTGTCGCTCGTCGCTCCGTGCTTCCCTTGTACTACATATACTTGTGCTTGGCCCGTGAGCAATAATATCGGACTTACTGTGCCTAAAGACTAAATAACTGCAGAGGGTTCATGCGGTGCGGATATAACGTGTCTTCCCGGAATCAATAATGTATAGACGTTTTATCTTTTAAGATAATGTACTCGTATGCATGCAATGATTTTAGGAAACCCCTATTCATTTTTAAATACCTACTTAACAATATATCACACGTTAGGGTTGAAATGAAAAAAAAAATCACTCCCCACTTTACGTATAGGGGAGGTACCCTAATAAAAAAAAAATATCCACTTTTTATTTTACCACTTTGTCGGCGTGATTGATATACATATTAGTACCAAATTTCATCTTTCTAGTGCTAACGGTCACTGAGATTATCCGCGGACGGACGGACGGACGGACGGGCAGACATGGCGAAACTATAAGGGTTCCTAGTTGACTACGGAACCCTAAAAAGCTTTTCTTTTATACCACGACGCTGGCAAACAAGCATACGACCCGCCTGATTGAAAGCAGTTATAAAGCCTATGGACGCATGCAACCCCAGAAGATTCACATGCGCGTTGACTACCCTAAAAAAACTTTACTATGTCGGTGAAATGCAAATAAATACAAATTTTATGTTAATTATCAACACAAGTGAATAAATAAATTACTACTAAGGGTTAATACTACCTATCAAATATCTTTGAAAGACCGGCCAAGTTTGTATCGGACCATGTATAATGTAGGGTTCTGTAGAAAGTAGTTTCTTGGAGATAACTCAAAAACGGATGAACCGATAATATGAGAAATAATTTTCGTATAAAATTAAGTACTGAGCCTTCTTGGTATTTTTTCATATTTTTTAGACTTACGGATTAAAAGTTAGATGGGGGCTATTATATTTAGACTTTCGAAGCAATTATTTCTGAAAATATTTAATTAATAAAAAAGTTTTAAAAATACTCTATATATATATATATATATAAGATTTTTAAAGCCGTATCGTACAACATGTTCATATTTACAAAAAAAATATTTTTGACATTTAGTTTGGCATACCTATGTATGGAGTGCCTCACCTAAAAGATTTTTTTAGCAATTTAGCCAGAAAACTAAGTAGCGGCACATGAAACACACCTCTAGATAAAATTTTAGTAATATATGTTTTATAATAAAAATGGCTGTGACATACGGACGGATAGACAGACATGTTTCAAAAAACTTTTAAGGGTTCCGTTTTTACCATTTTGGGTATGGAACCCTATGAAGTGTTTGCGCTGTGTTATATTTTAAAGATCTAAATTTAATGGGCTTACAGCACAGCTCTCATTTGTATGACGATTTCGTGCACAAATACCGCTCCTTATATGTGCATTTTCACTATTCCCAAGTTGCAACAGCCTTAGTTTTGTTAATTTATCGTAATTAAGTGAATTTTTACGGTTAATATTTAAAATCGCAACAAAACAGTAACCATCTATTAAGCTCACTTGCACAGCAAAAAATCCAAATTCACATGAAAACACCGCTTTGATGTGCATTCAGTTTTTTTTGCAGTACTGTTTTTTTATTTTTTTCTGATATGCGGAATATTTTTAACCATATTTCGTAAATTCATAAATATTTTGCCGCTCACTGTACTTCAAATTCAAAATCTAGGTTTTCATTTTTTAGGGTTCCGTACGTCGAAAGGAAAAAACGGAACCCTTGTAGGATCACTTTGTTGTCCGTCTGTCTGTCTGTCTGTCTGTCTGTCTGTCTGTCAAGACCATTTTTCTCAGGAACGCGTGGAAGGCAGCTGAAATTTATACCAAATACTCAAGTCTATTGTCCCTTGGAGCTGTGAAAAAATCAAACTTAAAAACCAACGCAATCAAAAGATACAGTCGTTTATGCTGCAAATTTTAGAGTTTTTCGGCACTCGCAAAACCTACGGGGTACTTCCCGTGAACTCAGAAACTTGAAATTTGGCACGAAGCAACGTCATATAGCATAGACAATGGAAAAATTACAAAAAGCTGACATTTTTAGTAAAATCATACAAAAAAATATTTTTTTAAATTTTAAACTTACTACCTTTTTCCTCGTAAACGCGTGGAGGTATTAAATTGAAATTCATGTCAAATACTCAGGGCAATAGGACCTTTCAGATGTATCAAAACCAAACTTTTATGTCAACGCAATCAAAAGAAATAGCAATTTAAGTCGCATATTTTGAAACTGAGTACTCGCAAGAAACTCAAAAGGGGTACTTTCCGTAAACTCAGAAACTTCAAACTTGGCACAAAGAAACTTCATATAGCACAGACAAAGGAAAAATTACCAAAAGTAGACATTTTGAGTAAAATCATACAAAAAATATTTTTTTAAATTTTTTACTTACTACCTTTTTCCTCGTAAACGCGTAGAGGTTTTTTCTTGTTATAGGTGTTTACGGAACCCTCGGTGCGCGAGTTGGACTCGCACTTGGCCGGTTTTTTACATAAAAATCTACTAATCGAGATCGTTATTACTTATCTTATTTAGTAGCATTCCTAAAAAATGTCACAGTATTCAAATCACAAAACATCCACAAAAGGATTAGGTATGATTATTATAAATCTGCCCGCGCGCCTCTGAGTAAAGTCATATTCTTTGAACATTATTGCGGTGCATCGCGGCGGATTTACGCACGATCGCAATGAGAAGGGTACGCGGGTGGCGCGGGTAGAGAGCGCCCAAACGCTCAAGGACACTCCGGCGACAATCGTCTTAAAATTTACAAATGCAATATTATAATGACATGGAGCTGATCTGAATGATGGACCTGGAAGTTGGGCAAAGAAACTCCTCAACTACTCAAAATAATCCCTTGTTTGGGCTCGTTGCATTCGTCTTGGTGAGCAGTTAGGGATTGTATAAAGAAGAGTACAGTTACGCAGTACTTACGCCATAAAAGCTTATCACAAAAATGATTTTTTTTAATAAAAACTTGTTTTGTAACGTTATTCCATGATAGTGAAAACTTACTTGCAACTTGTTTACCTGGCTTAAACACAAACAAATTATGAAGATCGAAACAACCCATAAATCTCCCGATTGATCCATCCACAGCTACTTGGAGATAACGAGAAATCGGTATCAAGTGTGATGGATGGTAGGCTGAGTTCAATAACTGAGCCTACCAACACAGTAAACAATTGCTAGCTGTTGTTGCCATCACTTAAGTATAGGAGCCAGTTAATTTAGACCTCGGGATCAGTAGTACCTGAACGTTACGGAGGACACACGCGTTTACTGGTCTCGCGTTTAGTAGGCGGTTTGGGGTATCATAAAATCTTGTAACTTGTAAAACTAACGGAAGTTATTTTTATAAAAGGCGTTCAAAAGATTGTTACAAAACTTAAGTCTTTAACTTAGCAAAAAGCTTTCAGTTACTCTGACATATGATTATGATTTACATAGTTGCTAAAAACAGCAGCACAGTAGCAGCATACAGCAAATAATGAGATTAATGAGTGAATAAAATATTTAGCTTATTAATGTTATTATTCTGATTGAAAAGACTTCGGCTGTTATCGCGTATTACTTTAAGAATAAATGCTAACTTAAAAAATGCCGTGGCAAATTATTTACCTCTTCCAACCAAAGGTTTAACCTTTGTACTATTTACCATTAAGTTTAAAGCATAAAACTGGGGAAGTACCTCCAGTCCTCCACCTTACAGAAAACCACAGCCAAATAGCACTAGACCCTACGCATAGTGTTGTGTTCCTGCTGGTGAGTACCTAAGCCAAAGAGCTCAAAGAGGACCCAGTGGGTTGACGATGAGGGACCTTCTTGTTCCTTTAGCCGTCAACACAATGAATCCTCCTTTTTGTAAAGGGTCGGCAACGCGCATGTGACTCCTTTGGAGTTGCAGGCGTCCATAGGTTACGGCAGCTGCTTACCATCAGGCGGGCCGTATGCTTGTTTGCCACCGTCGTGGTATTAAAAAAAAACACAATTTTTTTAGTAAGTACTTAGTTATTTTTTAGTTTTAGTTTTTGACATGTGGGAGTAATCGCCCACGATGGGTGGGAGTAATCGCTTCGAATTGTGCACCTCGTATGATTAATAATAGAACTTACGTACAATGTTTGTTCCATGTTTGTTCTATCAACGTCTGTGACAAGCTACACTACAAACTGCAAACAAACCCCTTCAAAACTGAATCAAGTTACACTAAAGACGAGCTCACGAACGTGACATAATCTGTTGTACAAGTATAGATAGGTTCCACTGATGTTCAGCATACACCGGAAGCGTTATACATAGCCACCTGCGTATTATGTACTTTCCTATTGTGCACCTTCCCTCCTTATTCAAATTAGTGGGTAGAAACTAGACAAAACCATACGACATTGTTTACTGTTTATGCTGGCGGTTTCTGTCACGATGACAACTGGATAAGAACTTTGAAATAACTTGCGGTTGTTCTTGTCTAAAAGTTTTTCGGACGTAAGGAGGATACGTGAATTCGTGACATGATACTAACAGTAAGTACTATTTAACACTGACATTAAAATAATTACTTAATGGGTATGATTTAACTAATCTGCAAAATTTAGTCAACAAAAATCTAACCTAAGCATAAAAAAAATCTGTTGATCAAAATGTTTTTTTGGAGGACATTTTAATTGCTTTCCTTCATTTATTCATTTTCTTTCATTGAATTTGAATTTTTTTTTATCATATTTTGTTTATTTACTAATCGAAATACGCCTACGTCACATTACAACGAAGTTTTCGTTAACAAGATGTCAAAAACGAGTCCGCTTTTGTTACGACGTCGAGTGTACTCTAGACTTTAGCAAATTGATTGAAGGGTGTTTTGTTTAGAGTGTCGAGACCATAGATTAATAAAAGATCAGAGTGCTCACCCTACAAGTACGTGGTTTCCAACCTATTTCTGCTTAAATAGCTAAATGCCGGATAAAACTACAATCACCAAGGGCTCTTAAGGCGACGATATATGCAAACACGTCAAATCGAGGTGTTTTTGTGCAAGGTTTTTGAAGAAAACAAACCACGTTGGAGCATGAATGTTACATTTTCTGTAGGGGCATATAGTTGTGTTCGCTGTACCGATACGTGCTTGGTCTTGTATAACATAATTAGGTATATATATAATCGTTAAGAAACTGTTTTGGAGAAAACTTGTCGCAAGTTTTATGTCGGTCAGAAATAATTCTATGTTGCGAAATTAAACATAACTACGTCTTAGCACATTACTAATGTTCGGCAGATACTATAGTCGTATTAAGCGCTTAATAAAGGTTTAAGACGCAAAACCTTGTAAGAGCCTGTAATAATCAGAACTATGCAATTGCTAATAATACTTATAGGCGTTTATTCTATTGCAGCCAGAGACATGTTTCATGTGTCAAATTTGAGTAATATGATTAGTAATTTTGAGCGCGGAAATTCGTTCCACATAGCTTAGGTTATAGTACGCTTGCTTACTAAGTAGATATGTCCGAGTTCAAATCTAGGCTGATGTTAACTTTTTTGTTTATTTTTTTATCTCATTTCTCATTTATATTTTCAATCCTGATCCTAAGCGATTTATAGGTATTTTTGGACAAAAAAAAGTCAAATCATACTATAGTCAAGTTACTAGTTAGTTTAATCTTTTTATTTTGACTTTTTTACCCAATATATTTAAACTACCAACTTATAAAAGAGACTAATTCATTATTCAATTTTTACAGTGGGTATGGGTACTTTTTACCATAGACGGCTTCGTCCATGTTTTTACCATAATTTGTATTACAAGAGCGCGTTTGTTCGAGCAGTTTCCATCCGAGGCGACGTTGCCAGCTTACTTTCATTTGCTCATTTCGCTTCTTGCTTTGCGCTGTTGCAAGCTAGATCTATATTATGATATGAATGACGGATTCATTGAATAGAATCAAATGCGCTTGAAGTTAAAACACATTCGTGTATTTGTCAATGATTTGTCCACATCATCGTGATAGGTTATATATCTCTCTCTTTACTATGGAATAAGAAAGAAACAATCGGCTCGGCTGTCCCGGTACTCTGCGATGTCTGGTCGCGCCATTAGGTTTATATGGCTTATTGTATGTTCGTTTTCGTACGATTTAAAAGATATAGTGAATTATTAATGTTATTATTAGGTAGGTAAGTAGATATGGAATTAATTTAATCGTATAAGTATATATACCAATATAATTTCTCACAATCCCTAAAATGAAAAAACCAATAAGTACTCGTAAGGTACGATGGGGTAAGATCGGACCATTTTGGAACTAGTTGGTCAGCTTTCAGGGCTAACTTTTATGCTTTACCTTTGTAAAAATTTCTCGAAATATTAATCCTTGTTTCAAATCAGTGTGAAGTGTACCTAAGCTGTTTGTCGTGTTTAAAATTTCAAAATCTACTCCTTCTACTTAAGATTGGACTATTCAATAAAATTTACTCTTAGTAAGTTTTTAGGTGCTAGTTTTCTTCCACTTATCGATTTTGCCAGCTTTGTAATGCAATAATAAATTTTGAAGTGCCCGTTCTAGAGCTTATATGATCTTGTTTAGATTAATATTATACGAAAATAAATCATACTCGAAAGGTTTTTTATACTAAAACATTTTTTGTAAAAGTGGAGTATGTGTCAGTTTTCCGTCCATACTTATTGATATATTGATATTCAAGTTTTTCAAATTAAAGCTTATAATTAATATATCAATTAAAGAATAAATAATTATTATCAATGGCCAATTTGACCTCAAAAAGTTTTTTCCATGTAGACGGAGAGCTGGCCACGTCAGATATGACACAATAGTCAGGTTTCATTGCTCTCATTATTGTGTCATATCTGACGTGGCCAGCTCTTAGTCCAATAAATTTGTAGCAGTTTAATCAGGTGGACGGCAACCCGGACGGGAAACTAGCATAACCACCCTATGCACGGTTTCAAATAATAGATATAATTATAAACCGCCTGTATTATGTTCATGTCAACCTTTCAGCATTTTCTCAAACTTTTCAAAAACGAGTGAGTTAAAAATATTGAGAGTGGAAAGACAAGATGTTTCAAACCTTTGAAGCAAGATGTTTCAAAATTTAAAAAAATTTAAAAAACTCTTTTGGCTATAATTCTTTTTTTTTCCCCAGCCTACTTGAAGAGATATATTATATGGACGTATCCATACTAATATTATAGTGTGTCTGTCTGTTAACTCTTCACGCTTAAACCGCTCAACTAATTTAGATGAAATTTGGTATGTATAAGGGGGTGAAAACGGAATGGAAGTTTATATGGAATTGTTGCTCCCTGTTGACTTGAAATAGCATACGTACTAGTTTTATGTTTGCTCTTAGATTTTACTAACTAGTAACTTTTATTTTGCGTTTTATTATGTAATTCCATATCGCTCATGTTAATTTCGCGCAGACGAAGTCGCGGGTAAAAGCTAGTATTTTAATATTGTAATGGATTTTGATATGGTAAAACTTTTGAAATAGATGGCAATTAACCAAAACTAACCCAAAAATGTACCCAAAAAACCGTGACGACCCTATACACGACACGATACAACTAATCCATACTAATATTATAAATGGGAAAGTGTACGTGTGTGTTTGTTTGTTTGTCCGTCTTTCACGGCAAAACGGGGCGACGAATTGAAGTGATTTTTTAAATGGAGATAGTTGAAGGGATGGAGAGTGACATAGGCTACTTTTTGTCTCTTTCTAACCCCCCACTTCCCTAAAATGGGGGGTGGAAGTTTGTATGGATTGTTACCCCGAATTTAACGCGAGCGAAGCCGCGGGCAAAAGCAGGTATTATATGTTATTAACTTACTCGTGCTGACTTTTCATGTTTTTAATTATTTTGTGTAATTTCAATTTATAATTCTTATGTGAGACGACAAACGCTTTTATATTTGTAATTTTTTTTAGCAAAGAACACTTATGGTATATTTTTAAATGAAAATGATTAAAACATGTTAAAAAATTAATCTTAAACTTTAGGTTGAATTAAGTTATTTGCTTTTTAGCTATGGTTTTCTGTGAGGTACTTCCCCAGTCGAGCTCTGAGCCAGGTCCAGATTTGAGCGTGATAACATTCGCTGAACTGTGCCTTACCACAGTTAGCGAGATAACATTCGGAGTGCCCATACCTCCCTTTTGGACGTAACATACTCGTGTCTAAACCTGTTCCTAGTAACCAACTAGGTACACATTTAAAAAATGTTCACAGCAACAATTAATAAGATCCAGTCTTAAATGCCACGCAAAAACAAATCAAACCATTTTTTGTGACAAACAATTGAATTTATAGAACGAAACTTTTTTGTCTATAAAGATCACATGTATACGTGACTTCGGCAGCAGATAGCATACATCCTCCATACAACCGTCTTGAACCTGATGTTTATTCAGTGTTGGGCGTAATTTATTAGATGGTACCTACTTTTGTAATGTATTAAATTGCTAATTAAATTACAAGAAAATCAATTATATTAAGTAATTGAAATTGCTTGTAATTGAGATTACATGTTAGTAGTATTCCCGATTACATATAATTTGTAATTGCAATTACTTTTATCTTAACTACTTTTACTTGTAACTTCGATAATTTGAAATAATACACAAGTTCAATTTATTTTTGGGTCAGTGGGGGCAGCTACCAGATCCCTCGCTGCAACGCGAAAATGGACTTAGAAGACCTTCCCTCAATTTCAAATTAATAACGTTACGGATTTTGGAAAAAACATACAGGATGCGAGAAAGAGGTCACATTTGGTAAACTTCTTTTTGATGCCAATCGATCCCATTCTTGTATGGGATCAAAAATAATTTGCGGCTAGAAAAGCCACAAATTGAGAAAAACTTTTCCCATACTTTATGAAAATTATTTATTTTTATTTTTCACATGCTGCTTTTTTATGCCAATCGATTCCATTCCTATCGTTTCTAATAGTTTCCTATTAGGGGTCAACTTACGGTAATGTACTAAAAAGCTACAAATTAAATATTTTCCATACATTTACTATAAATAAGAAATAAATAAATAAATATTATACGACAATCTTACACAAATCGACCTAGGCCCACAGTAAGCTCAATAAGGCTTGTGTTATGGGTACTAGACGACGATATATATAATAGATAAATATGGATAAATACTTAAATACATAGAAAACATCCATAACTCAGGAACAAATATCTGCCCTGACCAGGATTCGAACCCGGGACCTCCTGCTTCTTAGGCAGGGTCACCACCGACTGGGCTAGGAGATCGTCAAATAAAGAATAAGTGATTTTTAGGGTTCCGTAGCCAAATGGCAAAAAACGGAACCCTTATGGATTCGTCATGTCTGTCTGTCTGACTGTCCGTCCGTATGTCACAGCCATTTTACTCGGAAACTATACGACGAATCTGAATAAAATTTACACATAAGGTGTATTTCTGTATGCCGCTACTTAGTTATGTATTTAAATTTGAAAAAAATATATATTTTAAGGGGGGGGTGCTCCATACATGTAACTAAATTTCAAAAAAATCTTTTTACCAAATATCAACATGTGACACATCAATCGATAGGTCTTTAAAAATAATATTGAGGTTTGTTTGATCCTTTTGTGATTAAGTGAATATTTTTTGAAATAATCGCTTCGAAAGTCAGAAAAATTGTGTAGCCCCCCCTGTAACTTTTGAACCGTAAGTCCAAAAAATATGAAAAAATTTGAGGAGATGCGCCTTAGCATATACTTTCTACGAAAATTGTTTGGCCATTTTTGAGTTATTTCCAAAAAACTTCTTCCATAGGCATCAGATACGACCTTTTGGTATTAGTTTGGTTCTTATTCCATTGAAGGTACGGAACCCTCCTATGCGTGGTCCGACACGCACTTGGCCGGTTTTTTTAACCTTTCAGTTAACCAACAGTCGTTGTTATTAAGCATACCGGAAGAAACATTTAAGTAAAATGTGTAGGTACCTGAAAAAAGCGCCATCGCCATTATATCAAAATGCAACTAGGTAGAGGTACACAATAGTGTTGGAGGATGTGTGGTTTGTATTTGCAACTAAAGGCTAATTTTCCAGATAGGTAATTGATTTATCCGATGTTCTCCCGATGCGGTCTTATCCCAACGCACTTTACCGTCCTCATTGAAAGCGTTTTTGACCATCTCTAATTTCGTTATAGATACTAAAAACCTGGATTTTTCAGAGCAGAAGAGGACATAAAACAAATTAGTTACAAATAGTATTATCTTCAGTTAAGTACATTTTATTTGAACTTTTATTTTGAAAGACTTGACACGTACTTGACACATAGAAATATAACCGCCATGATGAATGCTTATTTTGGATATTTAGAATAAAACATTATAATTGTGCGATTATGATACTGTAGGTAATGGCGTGCGTTGGTCAAGTAGTTTTATATTATAGGTAACTTTAATTATTTCGTCATTGATTACCTACATACAATAGTAACTTTAATTAAGTAAGTACACATAAAATGGAATCATTATCAAAGCGCCATCTTACTGTAAAAGACCGCGATTGCTTGACTATTTAAACATGTCAACATTGAATTGTCATAGTTCATCTCAAGTATACTAGATGGCAGAAGCGGAAGCTGCGATTATAAAAACGCAAAATGCAGTCGTCAACCGCGATACCCGTCACCTTAAGATGAACGAATCTTGCCAAAATATCCAGAATCCTCTTCAGACAAGAAATAAATATCTACTATTGTAACCTACCTGACCTAATTATCCAAGTGAATTCAGAATTTTCATAAGTTAGTAATCTTTGGAATTCAGCAAGTGCAGGGGCAGCATTCGAATATCACACATTTCATTTGACATTACTTGCAGTGGATTCTGAGCGCCCGTTTTCTATTGCTACGTGATGAATCTGCGAGTAATATCAATCGAGTTCAGATTTTTAAACTTTGAAAGCTCCTGAGCTGTGAATTATTCACTGTACCAATTGCACAGCCAATTAATGAACCTAAGCACGATCTCAGATTATGAATAATGCTGCAGATCTCGCGGTTCACTGTATACTAGTCAGTCCAACTCTGTGAGAGACGATGTTTTGCGAATAAGGCAGTGCATCAAAGGCTTACCTATGAGTTACCTGATTCACATGCAGAGTAAAGAAATACAGAAAGTGTTTTCAATCATTGAATGTCGTATTATCATATCAATTTATACTCATTTTGCTTTAAGCGTTACACCTTTGTGTAACACTTGAAGATTACTCCAATGCAACTCCAATACAACTTCAATATTGGGGCCGTATTCTAACTTTAAAACACGTATAGACACGATCGAACTTCAATACAACTCATTGGATGCAATGCATTGGCATTAACAACGCAATACAGCTACGGCATAAACATCTGAATATCAGACTTTACTTGAAAAATATTCCAACGCAACTCCAATACAACGTCAATATTGGTTGATTGTTTGTTGTGTTTTGAAGTTATACAGGTTGAAATCGGGGTCATGTAGCAAGCGATCAAGGCATGATACACAAGGCTATACTGAACAACCTTTACTATGGGACCAACTCCGAAATCGCGAAAAATTTTTTGGCAGTTTTATAAATGTTGGCCGATCACATGTTGTTGTTTTCTATGGAGAGACGAAAATTTTTTTCGCGATTTCGGAGTTGGTCCCATAGTAAAGGTTGTTCAGTATAGCCTTATGCTGATGTTTATTGTGTGTTTCGAGATAGGTTGTGTTTTTAATTTACTGTTTACGTATTTTAAAATTAGAATACGGCACCGTGTCATACAGTCACCGGCAATAGTATCTTCCTACACGAAGGCTGCAAAAATATGTGACACTATTGCCGGTGACTGTACAGTAAGTCTGCCTGGGTGAATATCAATTTTCATGTTTTGCACTTGTCTCGGAATGTTAACTTTTGAAATATACAGTTAAAATAGTTAACTTTTTTTGTGGATGAAGATCAATCTAAAAAGCAATATATTCATCATTAAGAATGTCAGATTTTGATACTGAAGGTTTTTAAAAAATGTCAAACCTCAAAAACCTAAGCTCTTTGGCGCGTCCACCACCGTGTTTAAATTTTCCAACGATTAAAAATACCCAGTTTCGGGGGAAAATATCCTCCCTAATAGTCTTACCATTTAGGCTGAATGTTAAATTATTCATACATTTTACAATATATTTTTTCTGGACTATTAATCGAAAGTTATCATCTGACATATTTTGTCCCACCAAAAAAGACCTAATTTCTTTGGTATACTTGTTCTGTCTTACATTATGTCATCTTGCTACCTAAGCAATCACTTAATAATAACCCGGCACCGTTCCAGTGGCCTTATAACTCCAAAGGAGTGTAAACCTGTGTGAAGTTAATGTGTATCGCAAAAAAATGTTTATATCGCCGTTTGAGGTTTTTCTGCCTGTAAGTGCCTAATTTCTTCGGGACTGAAATTTCAAGTCAAATGTGATTTGTATTTTTTTATATTTTTATAGCGCATGCATATTACAGTTCACTATACTTGTACTTGTAAAGCAAATCCATATGTTAAATAGTTACGGATAAAAAAAATATTTTGTATGCTTTTCTAACTTCGTTGGCGCTAATTTCTTCGCATTTCTTTGGCATTAGGCCCCAAAGAAATTAGAATTAGTCCATTGAAATTAGATAATACTTAATTTTTTTTAATGCTTCATATTAACTTTTATTTGATCCAATTTTAATGATGTTTAGTATATATTAAGTGAAGTTCTGCGTAGATTATTTTTTTCATACTAAAAATAAGAAAGTTTTGCTCTATTTCATTGTAAATTTCGTCTATTTCATCGTATTTGTGAAGGTTTTTTTTTAATATCTAAGATATAGAAAACAGTGAACTGTCAGAGACCAGACCAGACTGTCAGTGATTTGTCAATTTATGATTAGAAATCGTCATTTGATCCTTATGAAGCCACGATGAATCTTTGACTGATTCTTTGGAGAGTCGCCAAGACAATCAAGTACCTACGCATTACATTTTTTAATGGGATGAATAATATTTTTTAAATCCTACATTTGAAGCTGTAAAATAAAAAATAGGGGTTTTTATAGAAAATTTACGACTGCTCCTATTTGGGGCTACCAAGTGCGGAATATACAAAACTAGCGCGTTACAGCACGATCAGTAAGAGATGGAGATACCAGTGCTCGAGATCACACGTTGACCCCGGTGGAACTTGTTATATTTTCTTCAATTAATGCATAAGACTGAACACAATCATCACGCAAGCACGAATTTTGTCCTCTTAGCACGCGAGACGTTTCATGTACTCCAGTCGGTTGCATCCTTGATACAACCTACCCGTTTTTTGGTTGCAATTAATGTTGCCACCGTCCCACGACAAAAAAATATAACAAACACCACCAGTATATAAAACTCGAACGAGCATCTCTTAATTATCTAATTTCTTTGGCATAATTTATCATTTCTTTGGTGCCATTCTAATTTCTTTGGAAATGTAATTCTGAAACTGCTAAAACATAAAACTCCTACGTCAATATTAAGGCAAAATTAGTTTTATTTATATAAATTTGAGTCCTTTATTAGGTATGTTGATCAATATCGTAACACCATGAAAAAAAATTGCGCCATAGAAATTAGAAAATTTCGAGCGAAAATTGATATTCACCTGCCTATCACTTTTCCGACTTTCTCTCTCAATTGCTCAAAGGTTAACTGGAAGAAATCCCTTAAAGTAATCAGTTCTTCTTTGTACATACGTACAACATATACATGTTGTGCGATATGTCTCTCGTTGTGTTTTTGTACAAAAATGTGTTTTACTTACTACTACTAATATAGGTATGTACAGTCACCGGCAATAGTATCTTCCTACACGACGGCCGCAAAAATATGTGACACGCTCGTATGGCCCTACAAATAAGAGCGTGTCATATATTTTTGCGGCCTTCATGTAGGAAGATACTATTGCCGGTGACTTTCTAGACCCGGGGTATGTCCTTAAACTACGTCCGGACTTGGGTATGTCCTTAAACTACGCCAAAAAGAGAGATATGGGCACTGCGAATGGCATCTCGCTAAGTGTGGTAGGGCACGTTCAGCGAATGTCATCTCGCTCAAATCTGGAGCAGAGCCCGACTGTACCTCCACCTTACAGAAAACCACAGCCAAATAGCACTAGACCCTATTCATAGTATTGTGTTCCTGCTGGTGAGGAAGGTTGCCAAAGAGCTCAAAGAGGACCCAGCGTGTTGACGATGAGGGATCTTCTTGTTCCTTTAGCCATCAACACAGTGAATCCTCCTTTTTGTAAAGGGTCGGCAACGCGCAAATGACTCTTTTGGAGTTGCAGGCGTCCATAGGTTACGGTAGCTGCTTACCATCAGGCTTACACTTGTTTGCCACCGTTGTAGTATTAAAAAAAACTGTACCTACGGAATAGAGTCCTCTGTTTTAATTTGTCTGCGGTCCAACTTTTGGCAGTCTCCAGTACCATTTGTCCTACATTGTGCCACCGCATATTTTGTCAAGTTGCAGCTGCATCTTTGTCAAGCAGACGTGACCACGTGACGTTTCACATTCGGTTGCGGATATTGTAGATGCTCTTCCAAACTTGGGAATAATATTTGCATTTTAAAACGCAGAACTAAAGGAGATGTATTATAACTTTATGAAAAGCTTACAAAGTAAAAAAAATGTAGATTGTACACCAAGGGGATAAAGCACTGTTTTATGTCACGGGCGCGATATTGAATCCCGAACGGAATGAAGGACTCCAGACTTTACTCCCGAGCGCAGCGAGGGGGTTATGAGTTAATTCCCGAGCGACAGCTTTATCCCCGAGGAGTATACTCTACTTTTCTCACCTCTTGTGAGACAATAAAATAGTTAAGGCTACTACTAGCAACGGATTTTTATTAGGGTTCCGTAGCCAAATGGCAAAAAACGGAACCCTTATGTATTCGTCATGTCTGTCTGTCTGTCTGTCCGTCCGTATGTCACAGCCAATTTACTTGGAAACTATACGACGTATCTGAATAAAATTTACACATAAGGTGTATTTTGAATGCCGCTACTTAGTTAAATTTAAAAAAAAAATTTTAGGGGGGGCTCCATACATGTAACTAAATAAAAAATAAAAAAAAATAACCAAATTTCAACATGTGACACATCAATCGATAGGTCTTTAAAAATAACATTGAGATTTCTTTGACCATTTTTTGATTAAGTGAATATTTTCTGAAATAATCGCTTCGACAGTCAGAAAAATTGTGTCGCCCCCCTGCAACTTTTGAACCGTAAGTCCAAAAAATATGAAGAAATTTGAGGAGATGCGCCTTATCATACTTTCTACGAAAATTGTTTTGAACATTATCGGTTCAGCCATTTTTGAATTATCTCCAAGAAACTTCCTCCATAGGCATCAGATACAACCTTTTGGTATTAGTTTGGTTCTTATTCCATTGAATGTACGGACTCCTCCTATGCGTGGTCCGACACGTACTTGGCCGGTTTTTTAAAGTAAATCAAAAGTATAAATTGATTCTTGATACATTAGTCCATTTTATTCGAATTTTATCTTCTATTTTTGTAGAACCTGCAGTTTTACTCCGTATACTTACTGCAGCTCATATGACACTCGCGGCATTTGTTTTTGGTATTTAAAATTGAGGTGGCCAGCGCGAGTTTCAAATCAGTTCGACGACGCGGCGGCGCGGGCCCGTGCACCGTGCGGACTTTACGAAATTAGACTTTAAGCACATAACAATAAGAACTATGGGAAGTGAAATCACATTATTAACCAGCGGGTTATAATGAGATTTAGGGCCTGTTTCACAATCTCCAGATAAACTTATCTGCCAGTTAAAATTATTGCTATCCTTTTCTCCAGTCATATAAAAGAAAAGGACAGGAAACATTTATCTGACAGATATGCTTTAACTGGAGATTGTGAAACATGCCATTAGTACAACATTATAACCCGGCTAAAGCCAAGGGCTATAATGATTTGCTTTCGGTCAGGCTTGCATGATATATAATTTAGCATTGTCGAGCAGGTGGTGTGAAAAATCCATTAAAGTCAGCAACAGAAGTCAGTAGCTAAGCGGGCAATGTGATCAAAATAAGCTTGTCAATAATATATTTCTATACAATAATAATTATCGAACGAGCGGAGCGTTAGCGAAGTGAAGTTCTTACAAGCAACTTCGGCTACTGGGACGTCTCGGCATTTCGATGGCTTTTTGATTTTGAGGGTTTGTTCCGTGATAACTTTATAGTAACGTTTTTCAATCTTTATGAAATTTGTTGGGGTTGTAGCAAAGATACATATAATTTGAGAGTTCGTATATGAGCAGGATCGATCAAGGGGTTGTGGAGCTAGAACGCGAAAAAAATCTTTAGAAGGGTCTTGCTATATTGGTCATCTCGTTTGCACATAAATCGCGAGTTCGAGGCGTACTTCTAAATCAGTCAAATATTTAAAGCGCTGATCACGATGCGATTGTTAAAAAACCGTCCAAGTGCGTGTCGGACCCCGGACCAATAGAAAGCTTGGAAAAAGAGACCACCTGACTGGTTTTAATAAAATTACGCCTTTGTCCCCGATTTTTTCCAGAAACCATAGCTACCTAGAAGCTGCGATCTGTATAGTCAGTTCGAGGCGGGCTACTAGTCTATCTGTTTCTTAATTTTAAATTGTTTGACGGCTACCTACAGTTCCAATAGTAAACCACCACGAGTTTATTTGCACCTCAATTTGTGCTATTAGGACCTTCGCATACGATCACAATACTGTACAAATAAATTCAAAGATGTGTAAGATATAAGCTCTTCGACTACCGAGAATAAATTGTAGTATTTTTTCCACCTCTTATTTTATTAAAGAAAAAGGAAGGTCGTGGTCGTTAGTTAACGAAGCGTTACGATGCAGCGATGGGCGTAATATTTACTGGGTGTAATCAACTAATGGCGTCAAGCGTCGCAACCTGGCCCAAGCTTCGACGTGAGATAGTTGGTGAATTTTGAATCTCATAAGCGTTTCAACCGCTGGTTCATATGTGTTACGAATGTATGACATAAAAGTTGCTCGTAGTTAGGGAATGCAATAACCGATCAACTTTCATAACCGGTTATGGTATCGTTGCTCTTATTATTGTGTCATATCTGACGTGGCCAGCGTCAGTGAGAGTTTAGTTTCCCAGCATAGGTTACTGATTCTAGATTTGTGCCTTAAAGTAAAACGTTTGCCAAGGAAATCTAAGCCTCCGCCTAGAACGAAATGGAATAGACTGAGTGACAGAGAGTTAGCTGAAGAATTCCGAAAAAGGGCATTCGATAAGATGATAGAAATGAGTGATATGTCGGAGATTAGAGTGAATGATTGCTGGAATGAGATGGCAGTGTGTATAAAGAATGAAGCGAGGGATGTCTTTGGAGAAACAAAAGGGAAAGGGAAGATGGATAAGGATACATGGTGGTGGAACGAAGACGTGCGATTGATTTTGAAAGAAAAGAAGAATGCTTTTAAAGGATGGAAAAGTTCGGAATACGAAAAGAAAAGAGATCAAGGAAGTAAGAGGTCAGCTTATCTAACCAGTAAGAAGAAGGCAAAGAAAGCAGTTGCAATCGCAAGGGCCAAAGTACAGGATAAGCTGTAGGATTTTCTGGAGAGTCCACAAGGCCAGAAAGACCTTTATAGAATAGCTCGAGAGCGGGAGAGGAATGCAAGAGATGTAAATCACATGAAATGTATGAGAGACGAAGCGGGAAAGATTTTGACGGATGACGTAGAGATAAAAGAACGCTGGAAAAGCTATTTTAGTAAACTTATGAAGGAGGAAAATGACTGGAACGGAGTGCTAGAAAATGCTAGGAGTAACTTTGGCATGGTCAAAGAGGTGACTGTAGAGGAAGTGAAGATGGCAGTACAGAGTATGAAGAATGGGAAAGCGGTGGGGCCAGACGGTATACCAGTAGAAGTATGGAAGTTTCTGAAAGCGGATGGATGGAAGTGGCTGACTTTGTTCTTCAATAAGTTGTTGCAAGAAGAGGCGATCCCTGATGAGTGGTGCAACAGTTCACTGGTGCCCGTTTTTAAGAATAAGGGTGATGTACAGGATTGCAACAACTATCGAGAAATAAAGCTCATGTCACATAGTATGAAGATATGGGAAAAAGTGATAGCGAGACGAATGAGAGAGGAAAGTGAGGTAACACAGAACTAATTTGGGTTTATACCGGGCCGGGGAACCACGGATGCCATATTTGTGCTTCGCCAGCTGGGCGAGAAATACAGGCTTGCGCAAAAGATTTTGCACATGGTGTTTGTGAACCCGGAAAAGGCATACGATAGGGTTCCCCGTAAGGTTCTGTGGTGGTCTATGAGAGGAAAAGGGCTGCCGGAGAAGTATGTGCGGCTTTTTCAGGCGATGTATGATAGAGCTAGTACGAACGTCCGGTCTGAAGCTGGAATCACCGACAATTTAAATGTGGCTGTAGGTTTACACCAGGGATCGGCTTTGAGCCCTTATTTGTTCCTCCTGGTTATGGATGCTCTGACATCGAGCATACAGGAGGAAGCACCCTGGTGTATGCTGTTTGCTGATGATATTGTGATTGTCGGAGAAAATGCACTTGAGGTCCAAAGCAGGCTGGGAAAATGGCAAGAAAAGTTGGAAAGTGTTGGATTGAAGATAAGTAGAAAACTGAACACATGTTCTGTGACTTTGGTGGTCTATCCAGCTTTTCCCACATCGCCTTAGATGGTGTTCCAGTTTGCTCCGAATTCCGGTACCTTGGGTCATTAATGCAAGGCGACGGCAACATCGACCGTGATGTAAGGAATAGGATAAATGCGGGATGGATGAAATGGCGGCAGGTCTCTGGAGCAACGTGCGATCCGCGCATGCCCCTTAAACTTAAGGGGAAAATCTACAAAACGATCGTGAGGCCTGTCGTAATGTATGGATCAGAATGCTGGGCGACGAAAGTGACAGACGAAAGAAGAATGCATGCTGCGGAAATGAGAATGCTGAGATGGATGTGTGGAGTGACTAGGAAGGATCGGATTAAGAATGAGTATATAAGGGGAAGCTTGAAAGTAGCACCAATAACAGAGAAAGTGAAGGGTGGTAGGTTAGCATGGTTCGGGCATGTCATGAGGAGGGATGAATGTAATATAGGCAAAAGTATGTTAAATATGAAAGTGGATGGGCGAAGAGCTATGGGTAGGCCAAGGAAACGATGGATGGATTGTGTAAAAGAGGACATGAGGAAGAAAGGAGTGAGTGAGGAGATGACGGGAGATAGAGGAGAATGGAAGAAGAAGACATGTTGTGCCAACCCCACATAACGTGGGATAAGGGCAGGCAGAAGAAGATCTTATGTGACCAGCTCTTAGTCCATAAGCATAACTAGCTAAAACTAAATTGATGTATGGCTCCACCCTTTTGATGAAATATACAATATTTTATTGAACTGACAATCACAAATATGGGCCTAATGTATCCTTCGATGGGTCACAGTAACCCGGCTATATGGTAACGATTTCTGACCCCTTAATTAAACCTGAAGGTTGAAAAATCAACCCTGACTCATAATATTATGCAGCGAGAGCGCGTAATCAACTAATGGTGGTGTTTGTTCTCAACTTGTCGCAAGCCATTAAAGCGAGGAAATGTTTGTATAATAATAACAGATTTTTATCAGACGGTTAAGTCACTCTGAGAAAATGGCTCTTGTGAATACTAACTATTAGATGAAATACAATATTATATAATGTAGGTACACTGGGCCGAGATTCGAAAAATAAACACACACACTGGACAGACACAGCTCCAACCCCACTCAACTCAACGCTATAATGATATTGACATTTGCTATTCGAACAGATTTTCACACATTGGTCTCACATTGGTACAACATTGGTACAATGTGTGACCAATGTGTG
Source organism: Pammene aurita (assembly GCA_947086415.1). Classification (NCBI taxonomy): domain Eukaryota; kingdom Metazoa; phylum Arthropoda; class Insecta; order Lepidoptera; family Tortricidae; genus Pammene; species Pammene aurita. The sequence goes on from OX352294.1 coordinate 11,645,431, forward strand.
ACCAATGTGAGACCAATGTGAGACCAATGTTGAATGAAAATCTGTTCGAATAGCAAATGTCAATGTCGTTATAGCGTTGAGTTGAGTTGGGTTGAGTTGGGTTGGAGCTGTGTCTGTCCAGTGTCTGTGTTTATTTTTTGAATCGCGGCCCTGATAGACTATCCTCTGCCCGCATGTTGGTCGTTAAAAAAGTTTCAACCCCATTTTCACTCCTTTAGGGGTTGAAATTCCACAATTCCTTTATTAGAGGGGTTCTATGACATGAAATGATTTATATATGTGTATGTATGTAAAGATTGGGTTACATTTGCAGTTATAATTGCTAATCTAGTAGTCTCGCCAAACTCTACCTTTCCAGGCGTACTTACAATTGTACTCAAATAATTAAATATAACACCACGTAGTCAAGCGATAAGGGGCCCAATTCGACTACAGAAAGAGACAAAAGATGAAAGTCTTGCTATTGATCTGATCTGAGATACCTACTCGCTATTTCAAAAATTTTTTTAAATTGTTATAAGCATCGTCGTAATCAGGTTCCGTCCCTTTTAATTGAATACTTAAAAAATACACTACATCTTACAAAGGAACGGTTTACAAGCCCTCATTAAGTTAAAAACGGATCGAAAACAAGAAAAAAAGATTCAAACATGCTTAAAGGAAGCGCTTGACCCATTTAAAAGAACGCAAAACCTTGAGGCGGATCCTTTTAGAAGGGAATTAAAGTGCTTTGACACAAAAGGGGGATTGGAAACGGCTGCATCCGTCTACGGACGTTGGAGAAACTCTCGTCTCTTTTACTTGTACAGTCGCCATCAAATATATCGGAGCGGCCAAGTTACTCAATAATATCTGAACATGCACTTTATCGCCTTGTCAATAGAGACGCTGTTCAGATATTTGTGACCACCTTCGCCGCTCCGATGTATCTGATGGCGACTGTACAAGTATACCTACTGGTCAGCTATCTGGACGATGAGTTCATACATTTCTAAAACAACTTTACTAAAAACATACTAACGAATACAGAGTACCCGCCGACCCGAGGTCATTTAAATTGAGCTTCAAACACAGCTCACAATGCAAAGAGTGATGTTATCCTGTCCAACCATACTGAGCCGTGTAGTTAGAAAACTAATTATAATTTGGTATTGGTTGCGTAATAGTAAGTACGATAAACAGTTAAGTGATTTTTCCAATGGCTGCAGGTGCGGCTCTTTTGCGTGGTGGTAAATATATTAACCTTCTAGCATAATATTACTTGTTGATTAAAATACGTAGGTATACAAATAGTAAATGTTTTACTAAATATCAAAGAAATAAAATGCTGTATTTAGGAGATCACGGAAGGTTATACAGGATGGATATTCCAAGGTCAGTGAGGGCAGCTAGCTACCCCATGATGCTACGCAAAAATGATCGTAAGTAAACGAATCTTTTCATATAGTCGGGTGACAACCAAAACTCACTAATTACTACAACAAGTTTATAGCCGTAATGAACCGTATTGGTAACAAAACAAGTTTGATTTTAGTTTAAACATTTTTTTTGTAGAAACAACGGGACCGAGACGGATGGAAATCGAGGGCGGCCTTTGCCCACCAGTGGGACACACTATAGGCTGTTAATAATTAATAATTATTATTATTTTTTGCAATTATTGAGTTTTGGTTATCACCTGTCTATAAATTGTCAAAAATAATGTTTTGCTTAGTTGTAAAAAGCACAATTTATTTTCTTATATCTACTAGTATTAAATATACACAAACTAACTAGGGTGTTAAAATATTATACGGCTAATTGTAAAAGGAGTTAATGAATGCAGACATCTGTCTCTCTCAGATACCTGTGAAATGCAATGTTGCTTTCAACTATTCTACACAGCGATCCCAACCAAAATTAATCTGTAATATGAATCCGGGTTTGAACTAAGCCAGTGTATCCACCGGGAAACCATCCGTTTATAATCATAATCCTTCATTAAAAGCGGCCAGCGTGGATTGCTGTGCCCTATTAAGGTTTAATTTAAATTTATGTATAATTTAGATTTGAATGGTATTTGGCAGTCTTTGTATGATGTATTATTAAACATTAAAATTATTGGAAATTAACTGCAACTTCATAGGCCACGTAATTAAATTAGTCAAGTAAAAAAAAGATAATTAATATATTTCTAAATAATAGGTTATTAAGTAATAAGACAATGTGTCTACGTCCAATGGAAACTACAAACTATTTTAAGCTTAAATTTATTACCTACAAATGTATACTACCCTCGTAGCCTGGCAGTAAGACGTCCGACTTTCTAACCGAAGGTCTCGGGTTCAAACGCCGGCTCGTACCACTGAGTTTTTCGGGACTTATGTACGTATTATTTAATTTTAAGAAGTTTCTTCGTTTCGGTTTTCTCTCACTTGACTGCCTACTAGATTTTTTCGTTTTTTTTTCACTGTAAAGGATTTGCTTTATATTAATTTGTTCCATAAGACACAATCTAAATAGCTAGTAGGTTCCTAAATATCAGTTATCAACTAACATTACAATGTAGATAAATTGAAGCAACTGAAAAAACTGTATCGTCATCTACGCTCGACCCTATCCCTTAATATCCGTAATGATAAAATAATCGTTTCAGGTGTATTAATGGATTTCCAGTCCTACTTATTTTCATTAATGGTTCCTCCTAAAGCTTGAGCATCAAGGGTAGTGACAATGGCAATGACCCACATAGCTAATGACAAGGTAATATACCAAATTACTGGCCTTGTGATGAACAACGTGGACTATTGTAGAGTCAAAACCAATTGCTGCGATGTGAAACGCTACAGACAGTGAGAGCGAACGAGATATCCAGCTGACTTTCGACTCAATTGGCATGTTGGTTTTGGCCTCACACTGGGAACAAACCAAATTATTTTAATAAGTACATATTTCGATTTGCTGTTTTTAAATACCTAATACTAGAACATACAGGGTGAAATAGTAATCACCGTTCATATAGAGGTGATAAGGTAGGCTATACTGAACAACTTTTACTATGGGATCAACCCCGAAATGATGTTTTCTATATGTAGGAAGTGTCGTGTAAGACGCGGACGTTGCATCGTGCATGATCCTTTAAATGGGCTCTAAGGCTAAATTAATATTCCAGGTTGATATTACTCCGGCCTGCAGTGGCTCATGGCTGCAGTCCATATAACTCGATTCCCACCGGCTTGCCTGATATTCCGACAACTGAGCGGTTTTCCAACAACTCACGAAGAAAGTAAACACCAGATTTCCTCCGAGTTGCCTAAGAATTTTTTGACGCTCCGTCCAGTCAGGGCCTTGATTCGACATGGCATAACTGACAGTCGCTTGCGAGACAACTATGATATCACACTTTTGTGACAGTTCTTTTCAAATAGCACTAGACCCTACTCATAGTGTTGTGTTCCTGCTGGTGAGTAAGGTTGCCAAAGAGCTCAAAGAGGACCCAGTGTGTTGACGATGAGGGACCTTCTTGTTCCTTTAGTCGTCAACACAGTGAATCCTCCTTTTTGTAAAGGGTCGGCAACGCGCATGTGACTCCTTTGGAGTTGCAGGCGTCCATAGGTTACGGTAGCTGCTTACCATCAGGCGGGCCGTATGCTTGTTTGCCACCGTCGTGGTATAAAAAAAAAAAGTTGAAATTTGGGGTGGAATCGCTCAAGAGTGATATCTAAAATGGTGGCCATAGCCATAGACAAACCCCCTCTAGCGAGACCTACTGACAGCTTGACAGTTAGGTGTGGACACGTGTGGAAAGATGGGTATCACTCTATCCATTAGCGATACAAGTTTGACATCCACCTCTCCCAGTTTGGCATGTCGAATCGAGCCCTGCCCGCCTACGATGCGTCTTTTATGAATCTTCTCCAACTATTACAAGCGTATATCATAAAGATAAAGAACGGGTCACGCACGCTACCACTTGGACTTACTTGGGAGCTGCGGTATCCTAAAAGGAAATTTATGTTTCGCCAAGCTCCCCATTGTGGTGCAGCCCGGGATAATCTCTTAATTCCCCCAACAATTCAAACAAACATAAAACAGTTGGAGTATATGAATACGCAAAATGACTCGCTGAATTTAGCTGACGAATGGCATCCGATAATTGATACGGTTAAAGTCGTTCCATCAATTAATGTTTCGTCCTATCTCTCGTACAGGACAGCAGCACAATTTTGCTGGCAGCATGAATTTTTAAATAATTTTACCCTTTTCTTGCGTAGGCTACTGTTTTACATACAATTGAGAGGTCCTACGGTGTTTTAGGTAGATAATTGCTGGATTCGTTAATAGTATTTTATACAGTCGTGACATAATGAAGATCTTTTCAATCGAGTACCGTGTTTAGGCCACGAAATTGAAAACCTTAATTATGTCACAATTGAATCTTGAAGCAAATCAAATTATTTTGTTCAATATTTTTTGATTTGCAATTTTTAAGTAGTAGTTTTAAGTTACACTACTACATATAAACTGATAATAGATGTCATATACTTCAGAAAAAATGACCAAACCTTCCGGTGTCCGAGGCCAGATTTGAACTGGCGTCTTCAGCTTTCGTAAGAGATTCGGATAGGAGGTGCAAGCACGTACTGCGCATGCCCTTAGAGTATGGTCAACGGCGCCTAGCCGTTTCAAATTCAGAGATTGCATATACATGAGAAAATTTGTCAAGTTCCGCCGTGACCGGGTGGTTTAGTGGTCAGGACGTCAGCCGCGAAAGCTGAAGACGCCAGTTCAAATCTGGCCTCGGACACCGGAGGGTTTGGTATTTTTTTCTGAAGTATATGACATCTATTTTCAGTTTATATATAGTAGTGTAACTACTTAAAAATTGCAAAACAAAAAATATTGAACAAAATAATTTGAGATGCTTCAAGATTCATAGATGGCAGCACCATCTCTCTCGCTATACCAGAATCACGTAAGAGATTCGGATAGGAGGTGCATACACGCACTGCGCATGCCCTTAGAGTATGGTCAACGGCGCCTAGCCGTTTCAAATTCAGAGATTGCATATACATGAGAAAATTTGTCAAGTTCCGCCGTGACCGGGTGGTCTAGTGGTCAGGACGTCAGCCGCGAAAGCTGAAGACGCCAGTTCAAATCTGGCCTCGGACACCGGAGGGTTTGGTCATTTTTTCTGAAGTACGAGGGTTGCTACTTATATATCCGGAAACAAAAAAACAAACAAACGTACACGGCTGAAAATGGTTTTATTGTTTTTCAAAGTATTCCCCTTGATGATCTATGCACTTTTGCATTCGCGTGAACCAATTTTTAAAGCACTTCTGCCACTCCGCCTGAGGTACCTCCATAACGTGTTGTTTGAATGCGTCGACAGCATCTTCAGCGGTCGAAAATCGTTGACTGCGTAATTTATTATTTATATTTGGAAATAAATGAAAATCGTTGGGTGCCAAGTCAGGGCTGTACGGCGGATGACCCGTTAATTCCACATTTTGAACCTCCAAAAATAGAGTTGTTTCGCGTGACGTATGACAGCTGGCATTGTCATGATGAAGAATGATTCTTCGTCGCTGGTTAGTTTTACGAATTTGTTCAAATACTTCCGGTAAGCAAATGGTCGTGTACCACTCTGAATTAACCGTTCTACGGTTTTCTAGTGGCACTGTAGCTACATGGCCATTAATACCGAAGAAGCAGGCCACCATTTGTTTCAATGTACTTTTTGCACGAGTAACTTTCGTAGGGTTCGGCTCATTTTGAAACACCCATACCGTTAATTGTTGCTTCGTTTCGGGATCGTATGCATAGATCCAGGATTCGTCACCTGTATAGATGTTATAAACGGCTTTTGAGTCACCACGGTTATATTTTTTTAACATTTTATTGCACCATTCGACGCGAGCATCTTTTTGCTCTTTTGTTAAGTTGTGGGGTATCCAACGCGAACAATTTTTTTTTACAGCCAAATAATTATGTAATATGCTATTAATGCTGGTCATAGAAATACCCAGAGTCGCCTCTATCTCGCGGTACGTAACATGTCGGTCGTCCATTATAAGTTTTCGCACAGCCTCGATGTTTTGTTGTACAACGACCGATTTCGGGCGACCTGCCTTAACTTCGTCCGTAAGCATACTACGTCCACGATTGAACTCACTAAACCAGTGATACACAGTAGTTTTAGATGGGGCTTCATCACCAAAAGTTGAAGTTAGTTGATCTATGCACTGTTGTTGCGTTAAACCACGCCGAAAATCATAATAAATCATAGCACGAATATTTTCACGAGTGAGTTCCATTCTTGCTGCGAGATGACATTTAAAACCCGTCAAAAACAAAACACGAGCGTTAATAAGAAAGAAAAAATATACCGGCCAGTACTTAAAAAAGTTTAAATTTTACCATGGAGGTCAAATATGCTATTTAAGAAGATTGTAATCCCGGTTTCCGGATATATAAATAGCAGCCTATGTATATGACATCTATTTTCAGTATGTCACTATTGTATACAATATTTTTTCTAAGAGTGATCCAAATAGGCTAGCCGGTAAGAATTAAGTTCGGCGAATGCCTTACAACTTAGTAATTTAGTAACTTCGATCTCCCGATAGGTCGTACCGGTAGTAGTCCTCCTCCCCGACCGTTGTATAATATTGTATGAAAATCCATTTCAGCATAGTCGACTATGCTAAAATTACCGATGCTAAAAATAATGAAAAATAAACATTATTTTCAATTGAATTGATGAAAAAAATTACAAATGCCGCGATGTAAATTTTTTAAACATTGGATCGGACCACTGGCATACGGGCCTATCATACTGGATAAATAGAATGACGGCCACATAGCACAAGTCGGCCCATCAATGTGTACATATTATATTATATAATGTAATATTATTAGATGATTTATTTGTCCTGTGCGATTGCCAAGTCATACTATTTATTATAAAAATATAGACGTCTAATATTCAAAGGATCACAATGACATGTTGTTAGTTAACTCGGGCACACCGGCTTGGTTTTACATTAAGTAATATATAGTAAGGAGAATAGCGTTGCGAGACTGGCATTTTTGGTACATGTAATGTTTTTGATGGGATCTCATTCCTTTTTGTAAGTACCTAACCTATCCATTATGTAACCTATCTAATTATGTAGTGTTAAAAAGCTAAAATTTTAGTAACAGAAAAAATAACGTTGCTACCGCATATATTTATATGGAATTACAATGTTAACTGTGCGGTTTGTAAAACTAGACAACCCGACCGATTTTGTGGTATGTTTAAATTATTAGTTGCTTTATAGCCTAAACCCTAGAAGTGTTCAAAATTTGGAGCTTGTGGGACTGCTAGAAGTACCATAGATATAGGATGATCGTGATCAGTGAGTCAGTGACAAAATTAAGGAATTTTGACTTGCAATAATTCTCATAGTATATGTTGACATTTAATGATTTTGAGAATATATCTTCCTTGTGTTATGGCTTCTTGGTCGCAGAAATTTCAGCCTTCTAGCTTTATCGACAACAGAATTAGAGGGGGTCGAAAATGGCCTGAATGGCTTCGAGAAAAGGATGGTACGGCCGTGCTCGGCTTGGCGGGGCGTGCCCCCAGATATGATGCATATCGAGGTTTTTTCAAACATTTTGTGATTAAGTGAATATTTTCAGAAATAATCGCTCGAAAGTCAGAAAAATTATGTCCCCCTCCCTGTAACTTTTGAAGCTTAAATTCCAAAAAATATGAAAAAATTTGAGAAGATGCGCCTTATCACATAATTTCTGAGAACATTATCGTTTCAGACTTTTTTAGCTATCTCCAAAAAACTTCTGCCATAGGCATCAGATACAACCTTTTGGTATTAGTTTGGTTTTTATTCCATTGAAGGTACGGAACCCTCCATTATGCGTGGTCCGACACGCACTTGGCTGGTTTTTGGTTAAAATTCAGGTACCAAAGCAGAGGTCTCAGATTTCTTTGGGAACCAACAACTCTGTTTAGACTCAATATGATGAAAATGGCTTTCTCTGCATGATCATGTTTTCTAATTGCGAAAAACTAAAAATGAAAAAATTTCACGCGAAAAAAAAATTGATTTTATGTGGAGAGTTGACCGGTTGGGACGACGATTAGTTACAATAGTTGTTATAAAAAATATTCTAATTCTCAATTTATTATTCTCGTGGCACCTATTTAATTAAGCTGACCGTGAAACCAAATAAAAAAACTCTACAACTATTCTAAATGGAAAAAAAACTTACTCACCTGCATATTATTATTACATGCCACACTTTTACAAATTTTATAGGTGACTACTGATGCGGTCCCCCTCTTAGCTACGCCACTGCATGTCGGACCGACATCCGATATCCGATACCTTGCATCCGATACTGTCGGACCGACATATAAACGGAGGTCCTATAGACGATGCAATTTATCAGGCCTCTACAGACAAGAGCGACATGACGGGGCAACAAAGTGAGATGGAACTATTAATATACCTATGAGTAGAATGAGACCAAAAAAAAACAGTTGCCGCTCATAATATGTGATCGTAAAATTTTGCTCAGTCTTATAAGTTATAACATTAAAATTAATTAAATACTTACGATATCAATTATGCCCAGATACGGATCACCAGTATTTTGGTTACATTCTGTATAGAGGCAGTAAAATTTAAGAACAGAAAAGTTTAATTTTTCTACATTTAAGTCCATCCACTTCATTCTAGTATTTCTAGTTAAATAAATCATACGTAGTTTCGCGAACAGCACACTGATGCAGACCCGCATACTACTCCGGTGAGTAAGTAAGACAGTATTATGGACATATATACATATTCATATTCATTTATTTATTGCACACATGGTAGATATGATGTTACAATTGTTGAAGTGGTACACATGAACCCTGCAAGGGCATCGCAATATTAAATATATACTAAACTATATACTTATAGCTACATCGTATGTAGGTAAATTCACAGGAGCCTGCACGAATTTTTATGATGGAGATGTTAACAATTCTTTATTTATCCCGTGCCAGCTCTTGTGAACATAGCCTAAATACATTTAACTTACTCCTAGGTACTTATTCACAAAATTTAACTCGTTTAGGACACAGTTTTTTTTTAATTTATTTTTTTACTTACAGTGCATACACTTCATGTCTTATCATCTAGAAAATTCTCTACAGAATAATAACACTTTTTTATCAAGAAATCTTTTAATAAAGCTTTAAATTTTTTTATGTTATTCTCTTTTGTGATGGATTTCGGTATTTTGTTATATATTTTTGCTGACATCGCGAATGGACCCGAATGAATCATCTCTAACTTTGAATCCGGTCGAGCTAACCTGTTTTGAGGGCGTAGATTCACAGGACGGGAATATTGTGGAAACATGTGATAGTTATTTTTTACAAACACGCCTACTTCCAAGATGTATATAGAAGCTAAGGTAAGTATTTTTTGCTGAATGAAATGCGGCATACAGCTCGCCGGTATCTTTATATTAACCAGTGTTCGGATGCAGTCTTTTTGTAACTTAAATAAATGGATTGAGTGGCAGCTATTTCCCCATATTACTATACCATATGATAGCCAGGAATGAGCGAAAGCGTAGTATGCGCATTTGGCAGTTTTTAAGTCCGTGCATCTTTTTAGTTCACCTAGAGCATATGAAAAAGAACTTAGTCTTTTCATGACTTTTTCTATATGATCTCTCCAATTCAAAGTTGGATCAATTTCGATACCCAAAAGTGTATGGGAATATACGCAGTCTATGAAGGTATTTTCAAAAGTATAGTTAATTTGTAAGCTTTGTCTTTGATAAGGTATCTACATATCTATGTCCTGCTCATACGATCAACACTTTCATGACCAAGAACCCGACTGTCGGGTTCTCTGTTCGTAGCTACTACGCGCTACATACGACGAATACGTGGCTACGGGCTACGAGCGTAGCGCGTAGCACTGGGTGGCGTTGAATGTGTTAACGGACCCGCATCCGATGATTAGTTGATGAGTTACGTTCCATACATATTCATACACAATTTAGAGGTATGCTACGAGCTATGCTACGGTGTAGCAGAACGTTTAACACTTCCGTGTCGCAGATGGCTACGCGCTACGCTCGTAGCTGATCCCAGAGTTATATAGGAAGCTTTGTATAGGAAAGCGGCTACGAACAGAGAGCCCGCCTAGCGGGTGCTGTATTCTAATTTTAAAATACATAAAAATTACACTAAAAACACAACCTTTCTCAAACATAAGATAAGAAACATTTTAATCTAAAAACACAGACATTACAAAACAAAAAAAAGGAATGATTACAAGACTAAAATAATTTTAAACAAAAAAGAACCAACTTCACTTAGCATCCACCTCTCCAAAAGCAAATGCTCGAGCTGCTATTAAAAATACTCAAATCACTATAGGTGCCCCTATAATAGTCGAAGAGTTCCCTCGATTTCTCTAGGATCCCATCATCAGATCCTGACCTGGTTACAATGGGACCAACTGTGAAGAATACTCTTTCAAACAAAAAAAAAATTCCAAATCGATCCAGCCGTCTTCGAATAATCGGTAAACATACATAAAAACAAAGATCCCGACGAATTGATAACCTTCCTCCTTCGAAATCTTGAAGTCGGTTGATAAAACACAAACCAGATTATTAAAAAGTTGACTTGAAAAGGAACACACATAGAAAGAACATACATAAAAAAAATAGCAAAAACAAACAAAGATACCGACGAATTGATAACCTCCTCCTTCGAAATCTTGAAGTCGGTTGAAAAAGAAGTTTAGATATAAACATAACTCCAACATACAACAAATATTCAACCAATATTGAAGTTGTATTGGAGTTGCATCGGACTAATTTTCATGCAAATTCTGATATTTCTGATTCAGACGTTTAGGTGTAAAAAACATAAACAATACATTAAAAACACAATACATCTCCAACATAACTCCAACACACTACAAATAATCAACCAATATTGACGTTGTATTGGAGTTGCATCAGAATTAATTCTAATATTTCTGATTCAGACGTTTAGGTGTCAGCTGTATTGCGTGGTTAATGCATTGGATTTGTATTGGAGTTGGATCGTGTCTAAGTGTATTCAAAAGTTAGAATACGGCCCCGGGTTTGCCTTGTACAAAGAACTAAGAATGAATATACGCACAGTTAGTAAATGGCTCCTACTGTCTTTTGTTTTTTGGAACCCATCACACGTTTAGAATAGAATTCGTTTATTCGTAAACACATACACAGACGAAATAAGGACATTGAAAAAGATAAAAAAGGAGTACTCGCTAGTGCCACAAAACTACAGACTTTTTGCTACAGTATATAATAGTATAAAGACAGTGTTTAGAGAATAGGCTGTTTTCAACCGACTTCAAGATTTCGAAGGAGAAGGTTATCAATTCGTCAAGAATCTTTGTTTTTGCATTTTTTTTAAATATATGTTCACCGATTATTCGGACTCTGCTGGACCGATTTGGAAACTTTGTTTGAAATTTGGTCCCATTGTAACCAGGTCAGAATCTGATGATGTGATCCTGGAGAAATCGAAGGAACTCTTCAACAATTATAGGCACACCTATAGTGATTTGAGTATTTTTTACAGCAGCTCGAGCATTTGCTTTTGGAAAGGTGGAAGCTAAGTGAAGTCGGTTCTTTTTTGTTTAAAATTATTTAAACATAATCCTCGTTAGATTCCAGAAGAATATATTTAAAACAAATTGATATTATCCTCATTGGCCTTTTTGCCTTTGCGTCTATAAGGTACAAACTTAAAGATAATGCTGTTGAGACAGCGTTTTCAACACACACGTTACACCACGACCTACCACACTACGGTGAAAAGAAGTTTACGTCAAATAATACCTTTCTTCCAACCAAACTCTCAGTCTCAAACCAATTTTCATCGCATTTTTTTCCTTTTACAAGACGTCTCCTTAACACTCCATCCAACCCTTTGATCATCGTTACCCAGACTTAATAAGGACAAGTCCCATTTAGCATTGTCCTAAAAACGAAGCATAAGTCTATATATCGACATATTTAAACTTATACCTATTCATTAAATCTTCATTCGTACCTACCATTAAACATGAACAAATTTTAAACCCCCTCAACGAGATAACCTCTAGCTGCATCCTTCGCACGCATGTGACGCAAGCTTCCTTGACCTAGCGCAGGTCCGGAATACCAAGCAGACGTCAACTTGCATCCGCTATTTGTCGAGTTATAGAGCTTTGGGGACGGCTACGAAGTAATGTGTTTATAATATACGTCTATAAGACACGCCCGACACGCTGACTCCCAATATATCATGGCACATGTATGAACGGAAGCCTTGTTATAGTATCTATCCCTATGTCTACCTTTAGGCTTACCTCAGTGACGGTTAGAGCTGTTTGGGTAAAGATTTAGAAAAATGTTTTGTATGTGCAGGTAAAAATAGTGGGGGGGGGGGGAATTTTAATTTCGGATCACCCCTATACCACTAGGTATGGTGCCGTTTTAAAGAAACGTTATTGACTTATTTCAAAAAGTTATTAATACTACTATCTTTTGCTAATAGTTTTGCTCGTAGTATCCCTATAAGAACATCATTTTAAGTAACTTATTGTGACAGACGGGCAGCTATAGGATCCTACAGTGATCATAGTGACCATGGCCCAACATACTCTTGGCCGTTTCATAACAATTTTTGCCTTGTACAACTTTTTCAACCAAGGTAAATAGGTAGTTTATTGCAATGCAATTGAACGGGTAGCAGACATATAAGAGTATTACTTCAGGGAATTTTCGCCATAAACAATCATCATGTTGTATTTTTACTGTCAACATTACTGTTGATTAGAACGACCGTATTTTCTAGCATATTAAATACCTTTATTTACTCACTACCGCCTAAGCTTCTTCCTAGCGTTTTTACCGGCTTCGTGACATGGCTCAAGAAGCCTGGGGTCGGTTTGGGAACCTGATTACAAGTATTGGCGAATGCACAATTTTTTACGCAACCGACTGCAATCTGACACTCCAACCCAGAGGGGAAGCTAATGAGGTCCGGTTTCCTTACGATATTTACCTTAACCAAACAGTGTAAAATAATTTATATTTCGTACACAATTTACAAAAAAATAATTCCAAAAATATCGATATTGCAATTTAGGTATATGTTTTTTGAGTAAAGAGGTTTATTAAATTTTGCACTGTTTGTCATATCAATTAAACCGGAACAAATCAATAAATTTTTTAAGTACATTGTTTATTTGTTTATAACAATTTTTTGGAATGTTTAAAAAATACTTTAGTATATGAAATACTCCGGGAATGCTACCGACCTTCGAATGCCCTGTTTCCTCATTGCTCTAAAACACCTAGGGTCATACCATAATCGAAACGTTTCAAATAGAAGCTTACAATCAATCTTAATTAAGTTTAATATACAATCAGTATTATCAGTAAGTTAGATGGTTCAAAAACAAACGCGTTGATTGCTGTAAATAGTGTCATAAAATAGAGATTTTAGAGGAGTGCCTTAAAGAGACCGTTTACAAATCATCAATCTAAACAATGCAACTTTATTTACAATATGTTGGGTATTCTCCAATTTCGATTCGAAAATTTCGAGAGTTTACATGACGCAGTCGCCATCGTAAAGGTGACATCTGAACTAAACGATGATCTGATAAACGCAGGTCGTGAAATGACAGTATTTTATATAACACGGTACGTTTCACTAAGATAATCATAAGCTGATTGAGCCGGTTACGTAAAACTAAATTTGACAAATCGATAGCAATAAAATTCAGAAAAATCCTAATGAGAGTCCTGGTACAGAGCGCAGCCGCTCGGAAACTATCGGAAAACCGTTATTTACTAACTAATCTCGCTTGTTTACTTGAGATAAACAAAGTTGGTAAATCGCTTACCGGTCGGTGTCGAGTTGTGTCATGGACTGGTCACCTCCGGTAATCCATTGAGGGTGATGTATCGTCACATGTGCGGCGCGTCGCGGCGGGACGCGCGGTCGGGCCGGCGGGAGAGGCGGCACTGTGGGCCGCACGTGGCTAGGGCTTCGCTCAGGTATCAGTCAATCGATGGCGGCGACGCGGGCGCGGCACATTCATGGCCCGCGAACAGCTGACGACGGGCGTAAACATGAATCGGGCTCCCCGCTCCCCCGCCCTAGGACTGCGCAGGGCAGGGAGCGGAAAGCCGAACAGACTTGCTACGGGGAATTGTAGTGAGATCCTTGTGATAGGAATCTCCCAAGTTCACTGTTTTTATTTGTCTAAAGTAAGTACTTAATTTAAAATATGAAAACTTTTTATTTTCTCGTGGTCTGAATTTTATCAATGAAGCGAATGGAATTGAAAGTTATTCATTTTCTTGAGATTAGAAGAATCGTGCAATTGTCGCCGTGCGATTTCAAGGAAAACGATTTTTAAACTCCATTTTACCTCTTAATTAAACGTCTTAAACGTATTACTAACAATGGAAACAAGTATTCTGGTTTACATTTTTCCCTGATATGACTAAAAAACAAAAATACATAGGAGAATTTATTTTTCTAGTCTAAAAAAAGAGTTTTACTATTTGAGTCCGTAGTTATGTTTTAATGTTCACTATTAGCGATGATAATTTAATTCCAAATGTATTCATTTATACCTTTACATTCTGATAATTATAACAATAAATTACGATTCATTGTTCAATAGGTAGCTAGTTCCGAGTGGCGAGGCAACCATAGAACCCGATGTCCACCGGTTTGCCTAATTTTTCAGACAGTCAAACACTTTTCCTACATAATTATTATGATGTCGCTTTAGGTATACCAGAAATGAAGAGAGGCCCAGGCCGTCGACCATTGACCTGGTGGTCAAACGTAGACGGGGACCTTAAACGATCTCGTATGTCAAAAGAGACAACCCAAGACAGAGTAACTTGGCGCCGAAGAGTGAGGAGACCCGACTCCAAATAAAGGGAATATACTCCAAATAATAGGTAATGAATGAAGAAGAAAATAGTAGTTTATGTAACTGTTACGTAATAAGGGTCCTTAAAACATGAGTGTGGTTTTATGAAATGAGCCGCAGGCGAATTTCATAATAAGATCACACGAGTGTTTTAAGGCCTAATTACGTACAGTTGCATACACTGCTTTATCTACACTCATATTATATATATTAAATTAATTGTTCGGAAACCATAGAATGACCGCCATTGTACCGTCATGGCCTACTCGATTGTGCCGGCGCTCGCGCGGGACCAATCGAGTTGGCCATGGCGGTAACATTATGTTATCAAATTCGATGTTCCAAATTTGAAACTCATTGCTTAACAATATTTGAGCATGCATAGTTAAAATTACGTTACTGCCGCAGATAAGAAACTTATCATAGTTAAATCGTTTGTTGTAATGCTGGTCATTGTCTACGGTTTTTGAACGCATTTTAGAGTACTTACAGTATGAGTGTAGATAAAGAATTATTATGGTGAAAAAGCTCATAAGTAACGAGTAAGGAGTGTGTTGACGCCGAATGAACAATCTATTATGATTATTATTTACTAGCGACCCGCCCCGACTTCGCACGGGACTTTTTGTAGACCTTTTAAGGTGTACAATACTGTAGTATATTATTATCTATCTATATTATTATTTATTGTGATCTATCTCGTAGGGTTCAGCCAGCGTTTGCATGTAAGCGCAAAAAAATTGTTTATTTACATACAAACCGCATCAAAATCCGTTGCGTTGTTTTAAAGATCTAAGCATACATAGGGACAGACAGCGAAAAGTGACTTTGTTTTATACTATGTAGTGATTTTTCGAGAGCAAAATGTATTTACCTACCTAATCGTACCTATTATATTTTACTAAATGTTTACATAGTGACATGCAAAAGTAACAGGCTTAATACATATTTATTTATCGTATGGCTACATGTCACTGGATAGATAGGCATTTCCTCCCTGGGGTAGTAGTAGCGGGAAAGCAGATTATAAATAAAATCCAGTGAGTGCTGCGAGCTGCGAGGTCCAGATGGGACAGTGCAGCTGCCAAGTTACATAGGTGTTTCTATGTAACTTGGCAGCTGTCACGTCTTATACTATTTTAAAGACCTTATAATATAGCCGACTACGAGTACCTACTTTGCTTAGCCAAATCAATTTATTAATTTGATAAGCAGAAAGTGAATTAGAATAAAAACAAAATACCATTAAATAGGTATTTTAAAAGTCACTAAACTACACTACAATGATACAAACGGTCACCCAAACACCCATATAAATACTTAGCTGATCAAAGCTCACCTTACCAAATATAGACGGAATCATCGCACCAATATTCCGCGAACGTTGTATAACTCCAAGCTAAAGTAGTAGGCGTTGCTCCACTCCGCGATACGATGCGCGTGCGTGACGGCGCCGACACTGCTCCGACACTGCTCCGACACGGGCCCGCCACGATAAGCGCAAGCCACAAACCCATTCCATTAGCGCCAGTGAGTCTTTTTAATTGAAGGAAAATGGATTTTTGAAGCTGAAATCGTTAGATTGGAACCCACATGATTTAAATTATAAATGGGTTGGTAAAGGGAGCTATTGGACTGCTATCACTTAGCTATTTGCAAAAATAATCCTTCCGTGAGAATGTTTTGATAGTAATTTATTGATCGTATTTCTTTTATATATTATGGTAGTAACTAGTAAAGCCACAAATCAGAAAATAAAATATACCTTACAATTTTTGAATAAATATACCACGTATTTATTTATTACCATATCGGAAATAAACAAATAATAGTAGTTTATGTAACTGTTACCTAATAAGGGTCCTTAAAATACGAGTGTGGTTTTATGAAACGAGCCGCAGGCGAGTTTCATAATAAGATCACACGAGTGTTTTAAGGCCTAATTACGTACAGTTGCATACACTGCTTTATCTACACTCATATTATATAGGTATATTAAATTAAGTGTTCGGAAATCATAGAATGACCGCCATTGCACCGCCATAGCCAACTCGATTGTGCCGGCGGTCGGGGAGGCGCGTGCCGTTGGTCAGGAAGGAGCACAGGATTTACATTATGTTATCAAATTCGATGTTTGGAATTTTAAACTCATAACGTATCAATATATGAGCATGTAAAGTTAAAATTACGTTACTGCCACAGATAAAAAGCTTATCATAGTAAAATCGGTTGCGGTAATGCTAGCCATTGCCTAACGTTTTTGAACACGTTTTAGAGGACTTACAGTGTGAGTGTAGATAAAGGTATTTATTTATTTACGGTTCCGTAGTCAACTAGGATACTTTATAGTTTCGCCATATCAGTCTACTGTCCGTCTGTCCGTCCGCGGCTTTGCTCAATGATAGTTAGTATAGTACGATATTTTTAAGATGTCGGAATTGTCGATAGAACTCCTTAGTAAGATTCCGACATCTTAAAAAAATACTACTATACAAAAAAACTGAAATTTGATATAAATATGTGTTTTAATCACGCCGAGAAAGTGGTAAATCAAAGTTAAAAAATATATTATTTTTAGGGTACCTCTGCACGTAGGTACACATGAAGTGGGGGGGTGAAATTTTTCGATCCAACCCTATCGTGTGAAGTACCGTTGGATAGGTCTTTTAAAAAGAATAAGGGTTTTCTAAATTATTTTTGGATAAAACTAATAATTTCGTTAATAAATAATAGCTCCAAAAGTTTTAAAAGTGCGTTTTTCTTTAACTTTTGAACAGTGAGCCTATAAAAATTAAAACGAAAACTAATCGAATAAAAACGGTTGGCCATTTTTGAGTTTTAACTCAAGTAAGTGCCGAAAAAATATCCTTTAATAAACGACCTTCTGGAGTATTGTAACTACGGAACCCTACACTGAGCATGGCCCGACTTGCTCTTGGCCGGTTTTTAATTACCGGCATTTAATTATACTTTGTTTCAAAAGCTGAATTACTGCCTATTTTTATTTTTAATCGGGAGGCGTAAAATTTGTTTTAATATATGTGCAAAAAATTATGTATTAATTAACAATAATCCCTTAAATGTAGTAAATGGGTCAGAGTATTCTAATTTAATTTTAGATTAATCAAAATAAAACTCAAAGTCATACATTCCTCGCAATCTAGGTTAACTTGAACAAACATTACCAAACTTCGGAACAAAACTCTGTACTACAAACACTCAGGAGTCTCTTAGACAAATTGGTATAGCTGTCATTTTCTTGCACGTGCTGTTGAACGAGAATAGATAAGGCAGTTGCTGGGAGGTTTTCGCGAGTCTGACTTTTAAAGAGATTTGATATTATTTATGAGAAAAGATACATACTTTAACTTTATTCACAAAACACCATGACAGGAAGTAAAACTTACCGCTCGGCTGTCCCCGCTAAAAAATACCACGCTGTCATAATGTTTTCTGAAACATCGCTAATTCTAATAAAAATTCGCTACCTACATTTATTAATCCGTTAAAAAAGCTCTCATAGTCTTTAAGTGTCATAGTCTTTATTTAACTCTTTTACCATTATGATTTTAATTATAATGACCATACGTCGCACTCCAGCGGGCATTTTGCGGGCACGTCATTTGGTATTACTTAGTATTTAACTATTTACTACGTACTAGTATTTAAAATATACCTGTTATCATGTACCAATCTTAAATTATCTACATACATAGTGTGTAAAAACTCTTTATTTTGTAAAGACCTTACCAAATGATGTGAATGCAAAATGCCCGCTGGAGTCCCAAGTAACAAAAGGTTCTATAACTAAGGCCTTTTATCACCAAACAGTGATATAGTAGGCCTGTAATGGTAACCATTGAGACTCCCAAGTAACAAAAGCTTCTATAACTAAGGCCTTTTATCACCAATCAGTGATATAGTAGGCCTATAATGGTAACCATTGTGACTGCTTGTACTATAAAGGTTTTTAATAGAGCGTTTTGGTTCTATAAATTAAAGAGCAATTTAGTTATATAAGTTAGCTCTTAGAACGCTTAAAGGACCATAAAAAAGAATCTTTAAAGTGTTGCACTGTAATAGATTTGCAAAAAGCGATTATAGTACTATTTAATACTATAGACACTTTACTGACACTTTTATGTACCTATTATGCACTAATAATGTGTCGAATTAACTTTTATAGTACTAGTATTGTTACAGTATCGCAAACACTATTACAGGATAAATCTGCACTATAAAAGGACTTTGCACGACCATTACATAACGTTTTAGCTTTTTAAATGCTCCCTCAACATCGCTATAGGGCTACCCAAATCCATTAAAATATGGCTGCCGTTTACTGAAAGTGATAGCACATTAGCAGCACGACTGGAGCCCATGTGTACTATAGCAGCCACAGTCGGGACAAGTCCTAATTTTATTAATTAAAATTTAATTAAAACAATAAAATTATGAAGGCGCATTGTCAAATTTGAAATCAGCATAATGATTTTGTCAATACAATTATTTTCGCAAGTGCAAGTACCGGCAGAATTACGGTTCACGAATGTTTTTTAGTATGTACCTTTATATGTCACTTTAAGGAACTAAAGGGACATGGCGAATGACTTATAAATATATTTGTTTAATTTCTTGTGAAATAACCTCACGACGACGACAGCACACAACACGAGGCTTTTGGTGATAAAAAAGATCACTGGAATCGTTTACGGCGCAAATTAGCACTATAAACATGTTTTGGTTACTTTAATAGTTCCTAATTGTGACATAAACATTGCAGACATTTCAATTATAGAGCTGATTTATCACAGTGAGAGCCTTTATGTAATGTTTATAGAATAAATCAGTGATAAAACTAGGGCCTATTTGGGGTTAGGTAAAGGTTTACGACACCGTTATAGTGCTAATCATGAACTCTAAGTAGCACGTTCTAAAATGTTCTCAGGACTTTTATAGTGCCAAATTTTGCTACTTGGGACTGCTTGTACTAAGTATAAAAGTTTTTAATAGAGCGTTTTGGTTCTATAAATTTAAGAGCATTTTAGTGCTATAATTTAGCTCTTAGAATGCTTAAAGGACCATGAAAAAGAATCTTTAAAGTGTTGCACTGTAATAGATAGCAAAAAGCGGTTATAGTACAATTTTATACTATAGACACTTTACTGACACTTTTATGTACTTACCTATTATGCACTAATTATGCGTCAGATTAACTTTTATAGCACTAGTATTGTATCAGTATCGTAAACACTATCACAGGATCAATCTGCACTATAAAAGGACTTTGCATGACCATTGCGTAACGTTTTAGCTTTTTAAATGCTCCCTCAACATCGCTATGGTGCTACCCAAATCCATTAAAATTTCTGAAAGTGATAGCACATTAGCAGCACGATTGGAGCCCATGTGTACTATAGAAGCCACAGTCGGGACAAGGCCTAATTTTATTAATTTAATTATAATTAAAACAGTAAAATTATAAGGGCGCATTGTTAAATTTGAAATCAGCATAATGATTTTATCAATACAATTATTTTCGCAAGTGCAAGTACCAGCAGAGTTACGATTCACGAATACTTTTAGTGTGTGCCTTTATATGTCACTTTAAGGGACAATGGCGAATGACTGAAATATCTGTATATTTGTTTAATTTCTTGTGAAATTAACCTCACGGCGATGACAGCACATAACACGAGGCTTTTGGTGATAAAAAAGATCGCTGGAATCTTTTACGGTGCAAAATGGCACTATAAAAATGTTTTGCTTACTTTTATAGTTCCAAATTGTGACATAAACGTTGCAGATATTTCAATCATAGAGCTGATTTATCACCGTGAGAGCCTTTATGTAATGTTTATAGAATAAATCAGTGATAAAACTAGGGCCTATTTGGGGTTAGATAAAGGTTTACAACACCATTATAGTGCTAATCATGAACATTAATTAGGACGTTCTAAAATGTTCTCAGGACTTTTATAGTGCCATATTTTGTTACTTGGGGTGCGACGTATGATTATTACGCTCGAAAAATCGAAAATGTTATCTAATTGTCGCTAAATTAAAGACAACGGCTCAACTAGGTACCTAATTTTACGTATATTTAGTGATTTCTGTATTATTTTCTTTTCAATGTGTACTTATGTTTACTTTTTCAGGTTCATGCCAGATGAAATATACTTGAATGCAAAAGAACTAGGAGTCAAAGAGGAGTTATAAAGAGTATTTTCGATGGAAGAGCCATTACTCTTACTACAGAAGTATAGAAAGCGCAGAGACAGATGACTATTGTGGTTTCTGCAGTCTTCTGAATAACGTTGAGATAGTGAAAAAGACATAGATATACACCGTGGGCTGGAATAACCCGACAGATCTTAACCACGAATTTCTAAGACTAAAAGAAGGAAAAAATATTATGTGACTTTAGGTCAATTTGGAAAAAAAAATTTTTTTTTTCTTTTTTTTTTCCATTTTTTGAATATTTATTGCATATGAAAAGCAAATGTTATTAATAAAATTATCGCCTAAAACAAATTGGTACTTTTTTTTGTAAAAATTTAGTTTCTGCAAGGTTTTCATTGTCACTTTGATATCTGTCAATGTGTCTGGCAACAACGCCATTAGAAAGGCGTTTTGTGATGAGTTATAATAAAAAGTGTATTTTTTTATTTGTATTAACTTTGAAACTAGGCGTATTCCAGAAAAGTTTATAGGACATTTTTGTAACTAAATATGATCAGGAATACACTGTTAAAATCTGTCTAGTTATATGGGCCCACGGTGTATAAGAACTTTAAAGAGTGGTGGAATGACCCTCATCGTTGTGGTTTTGGTCAGGAGTAATATAGCAATAGGTTAGGTATGTATAAGTGTTGAAGCTAATGTTTTTTACAGTTACGGCAATGTAGGGATTTATCATTAGATAGATTAGAGAGATTTTACGTATAGACGGAGAGCTAGCCACTTCAGATATGACACAATAATGAGAGCAACGAAACCCCTTTCGTTAGTTTTCTATAGATACTTAATTCTAGATCTAGACATCTGGCAGCTGTAAAGTAGTGGGAACAAAGAATGCAAACCACTTCAAGAAAACAAACCCTAGAGTTCTGGGTTTGATAAAATATTATGAGAAATTATATAAATAATTCGATTGTCAAAAGTTTCTGTTGGGGAAAGTAGTGCCAAACGACGTATAATGTAATTCATAGTTTGTCGCCTACTGTTTCTGTTTCCGTAATAATATGCAATGTCTTTTGTTTTAATATTAAAATAAAGCCCCTGGCCTTTATAACTAAGACACCTTTGGCAGTTTTTACCTATTTTGGTATTACTATTTTCCAATTCAAAAATTTTGCTAGTCTGTCACTCTGACCTCCACCCGTTAAAAGCTGCCAGATGCCCGGATCTTGCAGCAGTCTTGCAGCTTTTAATTGGTGGTGGTCAGAGTGACAGACCAACAAAAAATTTCAGTTGGAAAAAAGTAATACCAAAATAGGTAAAAACTGACAAAGTTGTGTCATTTATAGCACTATGGCAGGGCCTATATTTTAACATTAGAATAAAAAACGTTGTGTATTATTGCGGAAACAAAAACAGCAGGCGAATAACTATAAATTGCATTATACATCATTTAGTACTACTTTTCCGCAACAGAAACTGCTGGCTATGATATAATCTAATCAATGACATAATTTCCCATAATATTGCATCAAACCCAGAACTCTTAAGATTTCTTTTCTTCAAGTTATTTGCATTCTTTGACCTCAACCACTTTACAGCTGGCAAATGTCCGGATCTAGAAACAGGCATAGTACTTATAGCAAACTAGAGTTTGGCTAACCAAATATTGTTGACAGATATTTCCTTGTTGTATCACCAATTGTCTATGATTTAAAAAAAACTAAAACTCTGTTGTCAAATTTATGTCATTCATTCAAATTGTTCACGGTTTATAAGGGATTTATTTTAAATAATATTAAAAATAACTATACCGAGTGAGGTCCGTAAAATTATTTAAGCTCGTAAATAATTACGACAATGTGCGAAGTTGACGTGAAGCGTGTTGTATGTTGTACTTATAACGAAAATCTGCAATGTTTACAAGGCGTCATCAATTTTGTAGGTTGGTGCTCTATTAATATGTTGATACTTTAAGTACTAGTTCTAACATTTGCCTATAACTTTCATTAAGTAAGTACGTGAATTTATTAATATTAATAAGTTTAGTTTAATTTATGTAGTTGTAGGTAAGTACTAACATAGAGTGTAAGTAAAACAATATTAATTTTTCTTGTAACTAACAAAACTACGGATCAAACCGGTCTGAAATAAATGAATTTTATTTATTTTATTTTATTAATACGGGAATCTCATAAACAGGACAAGTGTGTAAAGAAACGGATAAACTAGAAGTTCTGGAAAATATCAATACAATCAAAATATTGGAACGTAAGAAGACTAATATTTAAAAGAAATCTGTGGAGTGACTGGTCAGACTTAATTTAAAATTTAAATTAAAATATATAAAAATATCTTGGCGAAACATGTCTCAGTCTGTAAACAAACCAAAACCATCCCTTAAACTTGTGAATAGGGAACTCGAGTACATAGTTATTAAATTTTTTTTACTTGCTGCTGAGCATGTTTTGGGGAATTTGATTTCTGATTGAATTTCTCTTGTTACAGTCGGTTTATGATCTTTCTAACACCCTGTGAAGCTTGATTACTTCCTTGACTTCTGTCTGTTTAGACATTGTATTCTGTCTGTTTGTTTGTTAGGTACCTTACGTGTGCACAGAAAATCAAAAATATTTTCTAGTATCAAAACTATAATTCCTACTA
The DNA here is from genome assembly GCA_947086415.1 of Pammene aurita. NCBI lineage: Eukaryota > Metazoa > Arthropoda > Insecta > Lepidoptera > Tortricidae > Pammene > Pammene aurita. Next base: position 11,669,280 of record OX352294.1, read on the forward strand.
CACAAGGTGTGACCAGCCCAAGATTTTTTGAATTTCCCGCCAAAACTTTGGGTAATATTTTAATAGCCAAACTCTAACTACAGTGGTTCCGTTGCTCTCCTTATTGTGTCATATCTGATGTGGCCAGCTCTCCTTCTAATACTAATTGTATAGTGTTAACGAAGTTACAACACTGTTACTGTTATTCACTAACTGGCACAAATATATGTACACACAAATTACAAGCGTTTTTCTTGTAGGATCTTTATGAAAATATCAATTCTAAGTCTTTTAAAATGTGTAAGAACAAACTACCACTTATTACTATTTGTTTCTAACGAATTAGGATATACGAGTATGTCGTCCGCGCCGTACATTTTGTAAATTATGTGGTTTTACATGGACACGATTTCTTTGTTTTCGCTTTCAACAGAAAGAATACTTAAATATCATCATGATTAGATTACAAATAAAAATAATAGATATTATTGTAAATAAAAATAAATTAAAAATATTTTTTTACCATTTAACTACTTCCGGGTGAAAAGTTTTTAGAATTTTTTCGTATGTTATCTATAAATATCCCATAAGAATAAAAATTAAAAAAAAACGGCCAAGAGCGTGTCGGGCCACGCTCAGTGTAGGGTTCCGTAGTTTTCCGTCCGTCACAGTAAGTGTCCCCACTTAAGAGTTAAAATAACACCGCCATGCAGGATATCATATGAGCATTCCTCGTACAGCGACATCTATCGGCAAATTAAGTAAACTATTGCGCGCGAGCTTAAAGTATGGAAGATGTTTTTATGGAATAATTATTTATTGCGTGAACCGATTTTCACCGTTTTTACTTTATTTGAAAGCACGTCATTTCATTGTGATTTTGTATAAATTACAGGTACAATAAACACCTGCTTATATGGTTAAATTACAAACTTAGTTCAGAAATTATTTTGTATTTTTTTTTTCAAAAACTATTCAACCTATCAAGTTGAAAATAATTTTCCTAGAATTTTTTTATAAAGTTCTACTTTTGATATTTTTTTCATATTTTTAAAACTTATGGTTCAAAAGTTAGAGGGGGGGACACATTTTTTTTTACTTCTGGAGCGATTATTTCCGAAAATATTTACATTAGGGGTGTACAAAAAATGATTTTAGTAAACCCCTATTCATTTTTAAATACCTATCCAACAACATATCACACGTTAGGGTTGCAATGAATTTTGGACGGACGTACGTACGGACGGGCAGACATGGCGAAACTATAAGGGTTCCTAGTTGACTATGGAACCCTAAAAATCAGGCTATTATGAATTTTTTTTTTTTTTATTAAATAACAAACATACAAATAATTACAAACGACTATAAACTAAAACTTAAATACTTATAAACAAAATAATTAACTCTAAAATAAGACTAAACTAAAACTAAAGTATATCTAAATACGGCCCCTGCGGCATGGTACCGAAGATGCTGGCAGCATTTCCTCGCTGGATCGCGAGACTAATTCGTTGACCCAGGTAGCTGCCAGCTCTTCGGTCTCCTGTAGTATCTCTGAGTCTCTTCGACAGGTCTTTGAAGAGACTCAGAGCGCTAGAGCCCCACGGACCAAGGGTCTCGACGCCGAATGGGGCAAAAATATATTCGACGCCAAGACCACTATATTTTCCCACCTTGGCTTTTTCGGCCGCCTCTGCCGCTGCCGCTGCCCTCAGGGTGGTTCGGTGGAGATGTGACGGGGCCAGTGTGTCTACGCAGGTTGCATCCTACACCAGCACCCGTCCCATACTCCACGGAATCAAAGTCATACCGTCCGGTCTCCTGCCGTCAGTTCTAGAGATGCCGGCTGGCTCTAAAAGAGCCGGCACATTAACTGTTGCAAGAGACCGGCGGATGATGTCATTAAGGGCAGCATGCCTTGAGAAGCGGCCCGCACTTCTTTGGCAGGAAAGTCCGTGGTGGCCCAGATAGTTCACATCGGTTCCGCAGGGGCAACGATGTGGAGCGCAGACCGGGACCCCGAGACGGAGCGAAACTGAAATACGAAGGGTATCGGGGTCTAAAAAGGTTCCCACATTTGGGGACGGATGTGCTTGCAGCCAATATCCGGCTTCCCTGGTACTGGCTGCTAGGAGTCTAGCACGTTCATCGGGACAAGAATGGGTTAGTAGATTATCCAGAGTCAATTTACACGTGATGTCATCCCAACTCCTTTGTGATTTTGGGTGTTCGGGGAAATTTTGACTGGGGCAAGCAATAGACCAAGCATTTTTGGCGTCAGCCAAGCCCGAAGTCTCACAGTTTGAAAGTAGGATTTTTCCTATGAGACTGGAAGAGCTGTGGACTGACGACAAAAATGCCGGTAACGCGACACTAGAAATTTTGCGGATCCCTAACCCACCGTACCGAATGGGAAGGGATCCTTGGGTCCAGGACTGCTCGCTGAGTTGAATATTAAGAACGGATTCTAAATTACTTTTGATGAGATAGTCTATTTGTGATAAAAGATTTTGATTTTTCCAAAGGGGACAGCAGCGAAGCACATACGTTAATTTAGGAACGAATAGGCAAAATTTTATAATAATGAGAGCATAGTGTGAGCTTATTTCATGTAACCGGTGAGAATGATTTTGGAATTTGGAAACAGAATTTTGAACGTAACCTGAAAAGCTTTCTTCGAAAATGGGAGATCCCAGGAGGCAAATGTTACTCTTATCGAGTATTTTAATATTTGGTGCAAGTTGGGTGAATTTTTGTATCAAATTATCAGTGTTGTTACGAGTACAGGAATTTTGTACAAATAGTTCGCATTTATTGAAATTCAGTTCTAAGCCAATAGATTTGAATTTACTAATAATTACAGAGAGATCCGATAGTACTGAGTCTGCGTCACCTCCTAGGGTTCCATCATCCAAGTACCATACGTTAAATTTTGAAGTTAAATTTTGGATTATAGGGTTTATTGTCAAACTAAAAATTGCGGGCCCCAAGGGATCTCCTTGTTGGCAGCCGACTTCAAATGACAACTCGTTTGATCGGTACATCAACTTTGTAGATTCCGCGTAACAGTGGAGAAGATAGTTGTAGATTTCAGGAATATTTGACTTAACTTCTGCCAACAAGGTATCTCTATCCAGAGAATTAAAAGCATTTTTAACGTCAATTTTGAGTAACACTTCGCACTGGCCGTCGCTGAGGAAGGTCCGAAGGGCATGTACGGCGGCTTCGCATCCTACTTTAATTCCGAAGCCTAATTGAATAGGTTCAAAAGATTTCTGTAATTTTGGAAGGATGTGCCGAACCGCAATTTTGGAAGCTAACCGGCGAAGTGTTGCGCCAACAGCAATCGGTCTCACCCCTCCATCTTTTTTAGTTAGAGCGATCAAGTTTGCGCCGTATAAAACTGGTACGATATCCGGGTGAATATTGCCTGCATACATGATGTTTATTAATTTGGTGATATTACTGATGAGTTGCTCACCTATATCTCCTAAGGACGGAGATGTCAGGTCCTTAAGATGTTGAGGGCTGAGGCCATCCAGTCCTGCTGCAGAGCCGGTTTTAAAAGATAGGATTGCATTGAACACGTCGATGGGTTTAATCTGCAGGCATGACTGGGTTGCTGTTGGAGGGTCGAAAAAGAAGGGGATCACAGGAGCTGGGGGATGTTTAGTAAGTAAGGCCGAAAGAGTTTGAGGGTTATCTGGAGACAGCACGTCACTAGAAAACAACAGTCGAGCGGCTCCTTTCAGGTCTCCCTCGCTAATCTTGTTTTCGATGATTTTTATTTCATTATAGTATGTTGCAGAGGGATGTTTATGTATGGTTGGAGGGGGTGAATGAACTGAACAGTTATTTTTAATTTTTTGCGTTAATGATATATTATCATCGTCATCTTTCGCGTGTAAAACCATATATGGGAATAGAAGGAGGTTATGCCAGTCTTCAGGAGTGTTAGTTTCACAACATTTTTGAATAAGGTGGGCGAGATGAGTTGCAACCGTGATTCTGGCCCCGCGGGGGATACGTTTTATTACTGCGGCGCTGTGCTTGAGCTTACTTAGGCGTAAATGGAAAGGATGATTATGATGATCAGGCGGGGGTGGAATTACGGGCGGTGTACTATCTAAATTTAGCGGGGAGGCGTTCTGACTAAGACAGTTACGGTGGATTTTAGCTTTGTGGATATTTTGAATGTGTTTTGAATTAAATGAATTTTATTATGAATTAATGTTTGATGCAACCGTATCTTTACTGGGCTAAACATGCACAAAAGTGTAGGAACAACTATTCTATTCATAAAAACACCAAACAGCTGTTTAAAGAACTATGGAATGCCTTTTTCAAGGCAAAGCAGTGGCATTAGCGGCACTGGTACATTAAGTTTTTAGAATCTCTATCGCTCTATTATTCCCATCTGATTATGGGTCTGCCTTTTGCCGTTCGATGTGTCTTCATACTCGTATACATTGCACTATTCCAGGTCTTTCTTGATGGAATCTATCCCCTCGGTCTCAATTCAGTTTCGGTTAAATTTTTAGAATCATTAAATTATGTTCTTATATTATTAAATTAATTTAAATACAGAATATTATTTATCTACACTCATACTGTAAGTACTCTAAAATGCGTTCAAAAACCGTAGACAATGACAAGCATTACAACAAACGATTTAACTATGATAAGTTTCTTATCTGCGGCAGTAACGTAATTTTAACGTTGCATGCTCAAATATTGTTAAGCAATGAGTTTCAAATTTGGAACATCGAATTTGATAACATAATGTTACCGCCATGGCGGTCATTCTATGGTTTCCGAACACTTAATTTAATATATATAATATGAGTGTAGATAAAGCAGTGTATGCAACTGTACGTAATTAGGCCTTATTACGTAACAGTTACATAAACTACTATTTTATACTTTAATATGATTTTTTTTTACTTTTTGTTCATATTTATAACTTTTGCTAGTCGAGTCAGTGTTGTTCTTTATTATTAAAGTGCCTATTTTCTCCCAGTTAGCTATGTAAGCCTTTAGAAATCTAATTAAAAAAAAAGATAAAAGATATTTATTCTTCAATAACATTATCATTAATTTTTATTTTAAGTCAATAATTAAAACTACCTACTCAAATACTCTAATTACCTGCACTCAAATAAACGTTTTCATATTTGAGTACATTGATTTTTGAGGAGCATCTATCTTCATGCTTTACTGATTATACCGATTAGATTACCGTGAATTCAGTCAGTTCAACGCTGCGCCGCGCCGCGACACGCGCGTCTCCCTCACAAAACGCGCGCAATCATGCGCATACGTCAGCGAAACCATGAGGCGACTAGCGAAATGGTTCTATGTAGTATCATTCTTGTTTGTAATAATGTTCCTCTACCATACTTTAAAAGAAATGAAAAGTACACAACAACAATCGAATAAATTATATGAAATAGAACAGAACTTGGAGAAAATTGTTGAGGAGTTGGAAAAAAATGTGACGAAAAATAGTGAAACACGCCAAGTGGATAATAATAATAATTTAAAATATATTTTACAGTGGACTAATCCGAAGCATGTGCCTTTTGTGTATATGGGCGTTGGCCAACAAGGATTTATAGATCGAAAGTGCAAGTTTACTAACTGTTTTGTCACTAGCGACAAAAATTTCCTCGGGGACGTTAGCAAGTTCGATGTTATTGCATTCGCTGGACCTGAAGTTTCCTACACACCTAATAATAAACTTACGCCCACGAAGCGATCGCCACATCAAAAGTACGCTTTTGCAAGTATAGAATCAGCCGGGAATTACCCGATTTGCTCTAACAGATTAGATAACTTTTTTAACTGGACGTGGACATACAGATTAGATTCTGAAACTAAATGGGGCTACATAATTGTTAGAGATGCTGAAAATAGAATAATAGGCCCGAAGGTTGACATGCATTGGATGAAATTAGAAGATATGAACCCTGTCAGTGAAGAGTTGGCTGTACAGTTGAGAAATAAAAAAAAAGCTGCAGCGTGGTTTGTTTCTAATTGTAGGACAAGAAACCATCGAGAAGATTTTGTGAAAGATTTACAAAAAGAATTAGAAACTTATGACTTAACTGTAGATATCTACGGTACATGTGGACCGCTAAAATGTTCACGAGATACGGAAGAAGAATGTTCCCAAATAATAAAAAGGGATTACTATTTCTATCTGTCCTTCGAAAACTCGTTCAGTAAAGACTACGTGACTGAGAAACTGTTACATGGCCTGAAGTACAATGCGATTCCTATTGTCTATGGAGGCGCAAACTACACGAGGTTAGTTACAAACACCATATTGTTATAACTTATGTTTGGTGCTGTCACCGTAGTTGCATTTAAATAAATCCAATAGATCAAGAGTAGGACGTAGGCAACCCTACCTCACCGAGTAGCAGAATTTAGCGTATGTAGGGCAATGCACGGTAAAATACATAACTTTTCACCGTGTATTGCCCAACATAAACCGAATTCTGCTACGCTACGGCCTCCTCTTAATGTTGACCTAGAAATTAACTAACAGGTAATATTTTCTGTGCTAATGCGTAAGTCGTGTTCTTGTATTGCCTACAAGTAATATAAGGCAATAATTTGTAATTTATTGCGCAAAAAGTAAATAAATAATAATACATATTTGAGGGGCAAACTTACACAGATACCTGGCCCCAAACTAAGCAGAGCTTGAACTATAGGTGCTAGGCGGATATACACACTTAGAAAGATAAATACACACATACTTATGTACATAAATAAATGAATGAAAATACTCATGATAAACACACAAATAAATGGCCTTATCAGGATTCGAACCGTACTGGGTTCGTCGGCAGAATCACTATCGACTAGGCTATGGAGAACAGATGGTAAACAATTGAATGTCTTCAAATAGGGTAATACAAAATATTATGCGTGCAGATGAAAGCGCTAGTCTTTGTTTCTAAACTAAATTTTCACCGGTCATATTGGACGATGTCGCGGGCGGAGTCTAGTCTTTCAGTTAGTAAATAAACGATAAGAATACCTATGTAGCGTCTGATTGGGTAAGAGAGTATTAACTTTTGAACATTCTGCCATAAATACGTAAGTGCCCTTGCCCAGCTATGTAATCATTAATAGGTTGCTTATCTGCATGAGTGTAGTCAATCAGAAATACAGAGATAAATCGTTTATATCGCCGCCACCAACTGGACAAAAATATGTGTACACGACTTATACCCATACAAATAAGGTTGTATTCACATATTTTTGTCCAGTTGGTCGCATCGATATTAACGAACGCGACTGTACCTGCTAACGGTTGTCGTTTTCTTTTTTTTCGATAATAATTTTCCAATCGTCTAGACATGTGTCCAGTTTGGAAACTTATATTTAAACACGTGTCCAAAATTAATTTTAACTACTTTTATTTATTTATTTAATCGTATGGCGTATATACATAAACATTTCAAAACTAAAACTAAAAAGAGATTTTATCATAAGTCCACATTCAGGGTCCCGAGCTACGAGATTATGTCAGGTGTTAAATTGAATAGATTACCCGGCGGGCCAGAGTATGAATATAGAGGGCATCGTTGTAGAATGTGCTCCATGGTCTGAGCCTCTTCGCCGCAGTCACACAGATCTGAGTCCCGCCAGCCCCACTTGTGACGGAAGTAGTTACAACGTCCGTGACCAGTCCTCAAGCGATTGATGCGACACCAGAGTTTGCGTGGCAGGTTAAAACCATCTGGTTTTTCTGTGGGGTCTAGGGCTTGCATGGCTGTTCCTGTAGTGTGTATACTCCACTCTTCCTTCCACTTCTGTTTGAGGTCAAAACATGCAAGCCTTTGGGCTGTGACGCAAACAGGTCGGCGAGATTTTAGTCGCTGACTACTTAATACCATCCTCTTGTTTGTATATATTATGTTTTAAATAATCCTTCATTCACAAAACACCATGTCGGACTGGTAAAACTTAACGCAGGCCTCGCTATAAAGGACCACTCTGGACAATGTTTTCTGAAAAACCAGTGCGCAGAAAAATTCGCTACCTAAGTCCAAAAAACATTTGTTGTCCTCTTGAAAAACTCTTGTAGTTTTTAATTATAAAAATACCATTATCATTTTAATGATACCTGATACCGAAAATCATTGTCGCTAAAATAAGACGCCCAACTACAAAACAGTTTTTTTTCTCTATTATTATCTTTTAAACTTTTATTTTTCTTTTCTTTTTCAGGTTTATGCCAGATGGAATATACTTGAATGCAAAAGAACTAGGAGTCAAAGAATTAGCAAAACAAATGAAATACCTCATAGACCATCCTGAAGAGTATAAAGAGTATTTTCGATGGAAAAGCCATTACTCTTACTACAGAAGAGCAGAAAACGTAGAGACAGATGACTATTGTGGTTTCTGCAGTCTTCTTAACAACGAAGAGATGGTGAAAAAGACGTCAATGTATAAGAACTTTAAAGAGTGGTGGAATGACCCTCAACATTGTAATGATGTATGGTAATGTAGCAGTAGGTTAGGTTAGGTCTGTTTATGTGTTGAAGCTAGTATTATGTCAAACCAAAAAGTACTACTAATACGATTACTTGCTATGAATGAGACCATATCCAGGGGCCATACCAATTAACCACTTAATTTTGTGGTAGTAAAAAATTATGTACTCGTATGGTTTTTAGGACTAACTCTTAGTACACCTATACTAAGAGTAGGTAATTAACAATGTTTTAATGTTGAAAGTCAAAAATAGGACGTACGCAATGTACCTATCCTATACCTACCTGACTGACGACGAATTGTGTAAGTGCACAACATATCTTAAAGTGGAGATGTTAACAATCAAATGACATGAATGCAGTCATTAACATAAGAGTGACTCGAGGTGCTACGTCCTCCCAGGCTGAATTAAGACGCTTCACACACTGACCGACTAAAATATATCGACATATGTTTAGTTATTTGTTCCTGAGTTATGGGTATTTTCTATGTATTTAAGTATTTATTCATATTTATCTATTATATATATCGTCGTCTAGTACCCATAACACAAGCCTTATTGAGCTTACTGTGGGCCTAGGTCGATTTGTGTAAGATTGTCCTATACTTAATAATATTTATATTTATAATAATAATAATAAATACTCTTTATTGCACACCTCATACAGTTACAAGCACAAATTTTACAATTAGATAAATTTAGGTAGAGGTAACAACAGGCGGTCTTATCGCTAATGAGCGATTTCTTCCAGACAACATTTATGTATTTTAAACTCAACTATTTTGGGGGGTCATGTCCCATGTGACATCCCCCCCCCCCCCCCCACCACCGGGACCGCGCCTGCTGCACACAACATACAGTCAACCAATATTGAACCTCTATTCGAGTTGCATCGGAATATTTATCAAGCAAATCCTGATATTTCAGACGTTTCGGCGCTAGCTGTATTGCGTAGTTAAAATATTGGAGTTGTATTAAAGTTGCGTTGTTTCTAATAGTACATTACTTACCTAGGGCTGTAAAAAAAAGAAAGCCCGAAATCGCAGGTATTTGGGACCCGAGCCGCAGGCGAGGGTTGTAAATATGCGATAGAGGGCTTTCTTTTTTACTGCCCGTGGTGAGTACACAATTTTACGTCCCCACCTGGCCATAATGCGAGTTTTACCGTAAGCGTAGCGAGCGGTAAAACTCACATTATGGCCAGGTGTGACGTAAACGTATTTTAAAGTTATAATACGGCCCCTGCTGGCAGCCAACCGGCTTGACTGTCCATTTATGAGACATTGGTTATTGTGTAGTCATGATTGCATGCAAATTCGAATTCAAATTCGAGTCTTGCCTGAGGCAGTCGATTTTGGTATACCCTCGGTTCATCTAACAACATTTCATTTCGTCTAAAAACTTTTAAAACAATGATCGATTTGCCTAAGACGTGCTAAGACTCAGTTTATATGATCATCGATGATTGCTTCGTCGATCCTTCATTAAATATTTAGGTATAAATCTTGTTTCGTTAAATATTACTGTAACTAATTAATTAATTATCATATCGTCGATTTTCATTATGACAACTGATCGCAATACCGAATATTATTTTGAATAAATAAGTTTAGTTTAATTCTATGCTCGCATATTATGTTATGATATTACTAATTAACTGGATAGTAATATACTGAATATATAATTAAATAATTTTAATATTCGACAAAATGACATTGTACCAATCAAAATTAGGTGTAAGTCATGAAAATTACACGAAACAACATTATATACGAAGTAAAATTCGACTTAATGTTAGACAAAACGAATAAGTATGAAAAGTGAATTTTGACGAACGAACTTAAATTATATAAACCGAAATTAGGTGAAAAGTTGTTAGACGAAACGTAGGTAAACCGTCGATTTTACTACTATTTTTTTTATTTCTATTTTTGTTAGTTAATTTTATCAAATAAGTGCAGTTATTATTGTTATTTAATTTTATCAAATAAGTACCTACACATGATTTTTTTTATCTTTAGATACATTATTATATGGGCTAATAGTCTGAAATAATGTTTTTTTTTAGCGCGGGAAGTAGGAATATACAGGGGGTCTCATTCAAATCGGTCAGTATGGGAAAGTCTGAAACTATAAGACATAAGAAGATCTGTTCTGAGGAACCATGTCATCGATTTTAATAGCAAGAAAAACTGCATTCATACATTTTAAAAAACATCTGTACTCCGTTCGGGAATCGAACCCGGTTGTTTTGAAAAAAAAAACCTACACTATTTCTATTTAGATATCGATTGTGTAGGTCTTAAGCAGTAAATGTCTGTATGAAACATGATGTCTAAAATGAATAAAATGCATTGTTTCCACATACTTTAATTTATTTTAGTAGGTGCTCGAAGTGACCACCGCCTTTTTCAATACAATATTCAACACGGTAATGTAGGTAACGATCTTACAATTGCATTTTGTATCTTCATGTGGTGAATTTGCGTTAAAATTGTCTCTATGGCTACTTTTAGGTCTTCAACGGTGTCATAGCTTGTTTTGTACACTTCATCCTTAACGTAACCCCACAAGAAATAGTCCAGAGGCGTTAAATCGGGCGACCTTGCGGGCCATTAATAGAAGTAAGCAATTGCAATAGATAATATTATCGCAGATAACAAAACTTCCGGAATGGTTTAATGCAATGCCAATGTCATATGTATGTAAAGCGGTGTATGTATCAAGTTGCAACACCAGCAAAGAGGTACAAACAACCATAGAGACAATTTTAAATACCTGAACTTGGTGAATATTGTAAACGTGGTGACTTCGAGCACCTACTAAAATAAATTAAAGTATGTGGAAACAATGCATTTTATTCATTTTAGACATCATGTTTCATACAGACATTTACTGCTTAAGACCTACACAATCGATATCTAAATAGAAATAGTGTAGGTTTTTTTTTTTCAAAACAACCGGGTTCGATTCCCGAACGGAGTACAGATGTTTTTTAAAATGTATGAATGCAGTTTTACTTGTTATTAAAATCGATGACATGGTTCCTCAGAACAGATCTTCGTATGTCTTATAGTTTCAGACTTTCCCATACTGACCGATTTGAATGAGACACCCTGTATTATAAGTATGTATGCAACACACATTATCAGGTACCTAGTCCCAATTTGTGGATAACTACCGGAAACACACATTATTATTAACAAATAGTTTACAGCCAACAATACATTATATGATTTTACAAACTACTACTCGTACATAGAATTTAATCATTAACTTTACTATAGGTTATTTTCCTAATCGTAGCTACACTTATCTGGTACAAACAGCAACACTCTTAACTGTACATCGGTGGACCTTATTACAAAAGGCATAAGGTCCACCGATAGCCAGTTAATAGTGTGGGCGATGGTACACCAAACTACGTCACATTAATGATGCTTCAAAAATATGAATGAATGAATGAATGCTTTATTGCACACCTCAAAAAAAATACGACACAGTAGAACATACAGGGTGTAATCGTTAAGTGTAGCCAGGCGATTACTCCGTAAATATAAGAGATATTAGAAAATATCTAACGGATATCGAAAGTGCGTCACCTAATGAGTAAAATTACATTAATAACTTTTTTTTAATAAAATCAGAACTATCCCAAGCATTAACTTCAAACTCTCCCATACATTTAGTACGACGTTCGATGAAAGACTAGTTTGTACGGTCTAGTCATTTCACCGTTATCAAATGATTCATGAATTGTTTTATTTTATTATTTTATGTGGTTTTATTATTTAATTACAGTTTATTCGTGCAAATAATGAATCTCAAGCAGTTTTATCTCTTACGGCACCGACGTTCTACTTTGAGAGTGAGTCGTCGTAGGTACTAACTGTATGGGAGCGTTTAAACTTAATATTTTTAATATGAATACTTTTATTTCAAAAAAGTTATTAATGCAATTTTACTCATTGGGTAACGCACTTTCGATATCAGTTAGAAAATTTCTAATATCTCTTATATTTACGGAATAATCGCCTGGCTACACTTAACGTTTACACCCTGTATACATACACACAGTAGTATAAAAGGAGGCAAACAACAGGCAGTCTCATTGCTAATAAGCGATCTCTTCCAGACAACCTTTGGGTAACGGAGAAGATAATACAGAAAAAGTCAATAGGAGGTGCAAAAAACTTATTATGAATACACGAACATTGAAATACTAATCAGACATACATACATACATAGCCTAATTATACAGGTCAGTTAAATTTTTGACACCTCGTGACGTCAGTGACCACACTGACGTCATCAGGGAACGATGCGGTTCTCAAACTTTTAAAATAGGGAAAATTATTTAATAGAGGATTACCTCTATTATTAGTAATTATACTAGACATTATAATAAGAATGCAAATTAAATGCCGTGCCATTAAAAAACAAATCATTGGGTATATCTAAACGACACCATACCAAGGGTGTGCAAGTGTGCATCTCTGTCAAAAAAATTGAGTTTGACATTTAGTATCCGATACGTTTCAAAAGAGAACTTGTCATGCGTTAAGAAGGGATAACATGATTCGTAACGTCAAAGAAGGAGCTCTGTATCAGGGATATTACGGATACTGATTTTTTGACATCCGCGGATGCGGATATTAAAAGGCTCACATCCCTGGAATACGGATGCGGATGTAAGATAAGTACACAAAAAAAAACAAATATTAAAGTTTTGTACTACTCACATCATACAAAGCCATCCGCCCTACAATAGCATTTCAACACCAAAATCAAACTCGTCATTTCTTGTCGCTATCCGTCAAGGACATAGAGCTCGATCGACGAATCACGAAAATGTAACAATATTCTGATTGGGTAATGGTGAAATTACCTACGTTACTTTACCTAGCACGTGCGCCGTCGCAGAGACGTTCCTGTACCGACTTGTTCCACATCTGCATCCGCATGAGCTCCGCATCGATTTGATGCGGAGGCGGATGCGGATTTTGAAAATGATGCGGAAGATCCGCGGTTTCCACAAACCACAATTTCCACAAACCATAGACAATTTTCCGCACAGTATTGAATATTATCTACTTATGGTGTCCCTATGACGGAATTCATGGCCGGCCATCAACGGTTATAGTTTTTAAGGGGCACCACATATTAGAGCGGAATTTAGCTATTCGTAAACAAAAGCGGAAATTGGGCTATGGTAGCGGAAATTTGTCTATGGCCTCCATACAAAACTTCAGCCTACCATAGACAAATTTCCGCTTTTGTCTATGAATAGCTAAATTCCGCTCTAATGTATGGTGCGGTGCGCCTATGGGATATTCTTCATTAATGGGTCAATCCAAAAAATAATAATCATTAGTCTATGTAAGTACAATATTTCCAACGTTTGATTTATTCCTATTACTTATAGTTTCCCCGTCATACAAAGTGAACGACATGCCGTTATACTGTTAAATTTGCGTATTGATTTCTACTAAACGGATTAGTCCATTGAAAAAAGAAATTAAACTCATCAATATGTTACTAAAGATTACAATGTAATTCCATTTCAATTACAACGTAACTTATAAAATATTTTAGCGTAATTCCACATTCAGTGCGTTGGTATGAAGTTTTACACGCAGTTACACTACACCAATATTTATTACGAGCAACTATTATTATATTTATTATATACATTATATATCTATCAAATATTTGGGAATCTCAGACAAAAATGAAACGGCGTGATAAGTTTAAAAGAAACAGAGATAATACAATATAGCCGTCTGTCAGTGTAATACTCGCCAAATAGTTGTATTGCCACAATGTTAAAAAAAAGTCCTCATTAAATTACATGCCGTAAATGAATTGCCAACTAAAAGTATTATATTAAATTACCTAAAATTATATGAAGCTTATTTTAGGTATAAAATAATTAAAAAACACAAAATAAACTTAGTAACGGCACGCTAACATTTTTGAACATGAATAGTGTATTAATTAAACTCCCTGACTGAATTGAAGATGTCAACGAATGGCATCATTATGTGACGTAGATGAGGTCTTTTCGGACGAGCTGTCAAAAATTTAAATGACCTTTATAATTAGGCTATGCATACATATCAATACAAACATACATAATATTTCAGTAAATACATATATAATACGTAAATTCAGGCAAACAAACTACATATATGTAAATATATATCAACCAAAATAATAATACCGTCGGGACCATTAACGACCAGCAGTAAAACACTAAGGAAGAGACAAGCAGTAATCCTTGAGATGGGCTTTGAATGCAGTAAGTGATAGCACGCCTTAATTCTACGGCTTACGGCTTAAAATATGCTCTACTTTCTGCTTCCAACTAATCAGCTTAGCTTCAAAATCTCAGTTTGTGAGTTGAGACATTATTGATTATCATCTTATTGGGATCCAATTTATCTCATCTGGCGATATCAGTAATCCATCATATCAGTATTCCACAATCATGAATACTGGGTTGGTAGGTACTGGTGCTTATCAACCGTACTAGTACATCGGGTATGTGAATTTATCAGACTGATTTATCGTATTAAAATGATTAATATCACCAATCATGTTATTTATACATATCCTGCGCCTATAATATGGTCGAGTTTTTATTGTCTGTGACCATAGCTGTCACTTTCTAACAAGTATAGGTTGTAACAAAAATAATTTGGTATCGTATTGAAACATTTTTTTTTTATGTGGACATGTAATCCCAGCCCTCCATACAAACAATTTTTTTTTTGCGTAAAAAAATTTTTTTCCTACTTTTTCATAATTAGAATATGATACCAATTATGCCCTTAAACGGATGACTAGCATTTTTGTTACACCCTGTGTAAGTGCGAAAGTAACGCATGAAGTGGTAGGCGATAAAATGGCAATTGGCAACCATGCCGTTCTGGTTCCATGAATTCTTAGTAGGTGTTCTAAATTTTCGATTACTTACTAATAAAATTAGTTAAGGTGATGGGATACGCAAACACGTAAAATAGAGGTATTTTTGTGCAAGTTTTGTGAAGAAATCAAAGCACTTCGGAGCGTGGATGCGGCATGAACTGAAGGGACATATAGTCAGGTTTCATGTTAGTACAATAGTTTTCTCGTGTATATTATAATTAGGTATAAATAAGGGAATTGTGCTCTTTGGCAAACTTGAATTTTGCGTTTTATATCTTTAGTGTAAGTCTAAGCGTGGGTAGCACCACGCATAACTAACGAACTGATCAACGTTAAATATGGCGACGGAGCTGTCATCCCATAGAAAACTGTCAAACTTTTCATACAAGTTTTTTTAACGATGACATTATTGACGTTAATAAACGGTTTGGTGCAACCGGCCCTAAGTCTGGCAGCAGTAAGTAAGACATGGCAATAAGCTCGTGTCTAAAACTTTGGCCGACGACGACGACGAATTATTGGAAGGTTCCTCTTTAAAACCTCTTAACCTCTTTGAAACTCCAAAATTTGCTTCATGTTTTTGTTGTTCTCATAAGAGAATAACTAGTAACTAGGAATTTCTAGTAGTAAAATTTCTACGGCGCCGTACCGTTTGCCGGTAGCGGCGCCGTACCGTGGACTTGTGTACGGGCCCTGATTCACTAAAAACTAAACCTTAAAAATCTAAATAATGCCTAAATTTAAACACTAACTCTAAATATAAAACACTTCACAGAAATCCCCCTCTTCAGGCATAGACCTCAGAATACTGGCGGCGTTGCCCCTCTGCACCGCCAGACTTAACCTCTGGGCAAAGAAGGAGCCCGCCCTGTAGTCCCCCGAGACGCCTGTGAGACATTCCGAAAGTTTTTATTAACAAACTGTTTGGTGTCGGACGACCATGGACCCATGGTTTCAAAAGCGAGCGCCGTAAACTCATAGTCAGTGGCTAAAAATTAGTATTTACGCCGCTTTAGCCTTTGGACTTGGTCAGCGGCTGTCTCAGGTTTCCGCGCCAAGCCCTCGACGTGGGACGGAGCCAACGTGTCCATGCAGGTGGCATCCCACGCCAAAGCGCAATCCAGGCTCCAGGGTACGAGAGAGTGCAGCCATCAGGTCTCTTGCCATCAGCTGCATAGAGGCCTGATGGCTCCAGAGTCGCAGAGAGAGGCAGTGGAGAGGGCACGTCTTATTAAATCGTTAATTGCAGCATGCCTGTAAAGCCGACCCGCGCTCCGCAGACAGTGTAACCCATGATGGCCCAGTTTACTCACAGGATCGCCACAGCGGCTGCATGAGTGTGGCTCACAGATATTAAGACCAAGGCGAAGGCATACTGCAATACGCATTGCCGAGGGATCCAGCACAGAACCATCAAATTATTATTGTTGTATACATCTGCAAACTTCATAGCGATTGTATTGTTGTGTTTCTAATGATATCTATCGATCTCTACATTCTTATAGTATTACTGCATACAAGAAGGGCTTAGTTTAATGTCATACCCATTGATGTATTATTTCCAAAGATACCGCATCTAGGCTTGAAATCCGTCCCGAGCCAATTGTGCTTAAAATCGTTGTAAGCACAATTGCACTCGGAGTCGAGCGCGGTCTGCCGTCGAGTCAACATGCCAAAGTGCTCCGTGAAAAAGTGCAGAAATAATACGTTAACAACGTTAAAAAAGGATAGTGTATCGTATTTTCGTTAAGTATGCATAGCATGTTCCATAACATACAGAAATTGTGACTAAATTCGCCCTAGAACTTGCTCAAAACATTATTTTTCAAAAATCATTTAAATAAATAGCTTGCGGGAGCGTTACGCGGCCCTCTCTTTCCCTCGCGTTACGCCAGTCATAAGTTAGAAGTTGAAGAAATATTCATCGCGTGGAACAGAGTGAATAGAGTAGCTTATTGACATTTATTTAATAGGAATGTTATAAGTGTACTTCTTTTTGCTGTATGTGGAAATAACTACATAGAAATAAGATTCTCATACAAAGACGGTAGATTGTGGCAAACAAGCGTACGGCCTAAAACTAACCAAAAAACTGGCTGTTAAACATGTGGTGAAATCACGTATAAAAAATAACATATAAAATCTTTAACACATATTCCCAGGCAACAATGGGCGCAACGGCTCATATATACCTTAGGGACTAACATAAATAAAGTGTGCAATATCAACATGTATGTGATAAAGATTACGCTTCAATACTCCCTATTTATTATTCCTACGTTCACCAAAAAAATATTTAGTGGTCTTATTTCACGACTCCACGATATCTGTTCCAAACGTAAACAAAATTCGAGTATCAATCATTGCAAACTGAAATCGACCTAATTGCGCTACACTTAACGGGTAGAATAATTTGTGCGTACGGGCCGAGGCCGCTGCCGGTAATAAATCTTACGACTTACGCGATTCGCGCATTCTGTAAGGTCAGAAACGCCAAACTGCCGGCGTTCAAAATAAAACGTTATTGTTAAAGAATAAGGTTGTATATAAAGTAAAATAATATGTGGCTTATATTATATGACGTATTTTTGATTTGTTTGCAAGTGTGTGCGTGTACGCACACACTTGCAACTTAGCACCGCCTCCGATCTGCCACGTTTTTCGCTTAGATTTGAATCGCATGCGGTATCTAGTCCATACTTAATCGAAGGTCATACCAGAATACACCCATTAAGGGGCTGACAACAGCTAAATTCCCTCCCTATCTTTTTCAGCGCGAGTAAAAGAGAAACACTGTGTTACGATTAGTATGGGAGCTCATTGCAAATTTGCAAAAAAAACTACGCATTAATTGAGAAATATAAAACAACGAAGTTTTTAGTATTAGTGCGGTGGAATTTTGTCCTTACTTACAGACGTATAAGTCAGGAAACTAAAGACATACCTACGACTGTTTAAAGCAAATTTTAAGATGTAACATGGAATTATTTTCTATCGAGCCGATTTCGTCCAATCGTGTATCGGAATTAATGAAGTTCTTCCGTTTCTTCCTTTTTAGTTTCTCAAAACAAGTAGCTAAAAAACTGTTTGAGTAAAGTCAATTTGAAGGTTATCGGGCATCGGGCGGGAAGGTTATTATGTATCATAATAATAATGACAGATGGGTTATGCACGCTCCAAAAGTGAAGCACTTAATATGAGTGAATTCAAACAACTGTCGCTAGTCGCGCACCGGCCAGCGTGAGATGCGGACGTGCGAATGAGCTCCCGTCACCCGCGTGAGAAAGAGACAAACTGTAATTTTCTAACAATGAGAGTGACAAAGATGTAATGATTGTCAAAATAGATAAACATAACAGAATCGTTGCTAGGTTATGAAATAACTCTGGAAGTATTTTTTCTGCTCATTTTGTTAGAGTATAACCCATCCATAGTAAATATCATTGTTATCGGGTGTTGTCAGCCTCTTAACAACGAGTAGTCTAACTTTAAACACAAAAACATGGACCGCTGGCAAAAACAACTACCGAAATTGAAATGATTAGAATATCTAATGAAATAAGGGGTGTGCGCAAGCAAAATATTATTTTATGCTAAAACGATTTGTGTATACACACGTAGGTACTTAAATAATTTGATACCGATGAATTATACTCTCAATTATTTTGTATCATCGGTATATTTTAATGCACTTTATCTACACTCATATTGTAAGTTCTCTAAAACGTGTTCGAAAACGGTAGGCAATGGCTAGCATTACCACGACCGATTTTACTATGATAAGCTTTTTATCCGTGGCAGTAACGTAATTTTAACTTTTCATGCTCAATTATTGATGTGCTATGAGTTTTGATAACATAATGTACACCTGCACCCTCCCGCGCATCCGCCGACAGCCCGACACGCGCCCGCGCGACCGCCGGCACAATCGAGTTGGCCACGGCGGTGCAATGGCAGCCATTCTATGGTTTCCGAATACGGCATTTTGGATAAATAATATGAGTGTAGATAAAGCAGTGTATGCAACTGTACGTAATTAGGCCTTAAAACACTCGTGTGATCTTATTATGACTTCTTATTAAAACCACACTCATGTTTTAAGGACCCTTATTACGTAACAGTTACATAAACTACTATTATTGTGCACCACATGCGAAAAGAGGAATATATACAGCAATACAGTGACAAAAACTAGGTAACAACAGGCGGTCTTATCGCTAAAAAGCGATCTCTACCAGACAACCTTTGTGTAGCAGGAAAGTATGAACTCAAAACAATGAATGGGCAGTGCCGATATGATATATTAGTAATACTGTTACTGTTATGTAAAGTTTCAGTACATATAAACTAATTTTAAGGAAAAATAGAAGACAACTAAAGCCAGGTACAACCTTGGATGTGTATTTATGAATCATAAAAAGGGGAAAGTCGGTAATAAAGATTATGGCTATCAACCTTTGTGTAGCAGGAAAGTATGAACTCAAAACAATGAATGGGCAGTGCCGATATGATATATTAGTAATACTGTTACTGTTATGTAAAGTTTCAGTACATATAAACTAATTTTAAGGAAAACGACACTCATGTTTTAAGGACCCTTATTACGTAACAGTTACATAAACTACTATTGTATACCCTATATTAAGTAGGTAATTATACCTCCATACATACAATACCGTTTTATGTATACCGTCAACTGCTATAACTTTGCCTACGATGCTCAACTTTCAAGCCAGGTAAAGATGAGCATCGTAGGCAAAGTTGAAGCAGTTGACGGTACCTACTGAAACAAAATAAAATCTTGTAAGTTTGTATTGTAAAAGAAAGAAATATGCATTGTAGCATACACAGCTCCAACCCAACTCAACTCAACGCTATAACGACATTGACATTTGCTATTCGAACAGATTTTCATTCAACATTGGTCTCACATTGGTCTCACATTGGTCACACATTGGTCACACATTGGTCTCACATTGGTACAACATTGGTACAATGCGTGATCAATATGTGACCAATGTGAGACCAATGTGAGACCAATGTTGAATGAAAATCTGTTCGAATAGCAAATGTCAATGTCGTTATAGCGTTGAGTTGAGTTGGGTTGAGTTGGTTTGGAGCTGTGTCTGTCCAGTGTGTGTTTAATTTTCGAATCGCGGCCTTGGTAGCCACAGGTTCCAAGTGTTCCAACCCAACGTCCGAGATTTGAATTTCAAATGTGAATTTTTATTTATTTGAAGATAGGGTATACTGGTCCTTCCATTTACTGTGGTTTTACCTCCACATATGTACTTAGCGTTATCTAAAACCCCGCAGGCAGTAAAATTCATGACACCATTCGAATTGATGATTCGTCAGGCTGATAACGAAATTTTACAATATGATGTACCTACTTAGCTATGGATGGCAATTCTAATACCAAACGCCTGATTAGGGCAAAAGTACGTACTTTTTGATTTATGGCATTTCTAATGCCCTAACCTAAGGCGGCTTTCACACTACTGCGGTTTCCTCATGCAGCGCCGGTGCGCGAGCGAGATAGCGCTCTGCATGTGTATAGCGCTGTCACGCTTGCACACCGTCGCCGCATCCAGTTGCGGCGCCAGTATAATAATCGCTCTAAGGCAGAATTTCGTAATTGAGTGGAGTAATTTGACAGCTCCTGGTATACAAAGCTGTTTATCTACACCAATATCATAAATCCTCTATTCCGCGTTCGGAAACCGTATGTAACCACCACCACCATTATTGCAACCAGTAACGTAACATCAGTGTATTATCTGTGACAGTGTGGTAAAAACGTATGAAAATTCATTACCTACGGTAACGTAATGAAAATCTGCCCTCCTCTCCGACCGCCGGCACAATCGAGTTGGCCATGGCGGTGCAATGGCGGTCATTCTAATGGTTTCCGAAAACTTCATTTAGGATTTATAATGTGTAGATAAAGCAGTGTATACATATGTACGTAATTAGGCCTTATTACGTAACAGTTACATAAACTACTAGTATTATAAATCTTTGTAAAGTGCTGTCAAATTACTCAACCCACTCAATTATGAATTCTACCTTAGGTTGGTCTGTTGGAGATTTTGGATCCCTATTCAAAAAAGGAGCGATTGGCATCGATTTTGTATTCATAAGTTTCGATTTTGACAACTACTATACATTTTTCAAAATTATATTATGTAGACATCATTCGTCGCTAATTTAGAAGTATCACTGGACCTAATGCTACCCTCACTGACCCATTTGGAAAATCCATCCTGTACAATTATGTAACTAGGTATTTGAGAAGACTTCACTTTTCGAGAGACAGGAGTCTTAAGTCGAAATAAAAAAAAATACCTTCAGAAGTATCAGAAATCGTGATGAAATCGTTAGTTAAATGCAAGGCAGAACCAATGTTGCTGAAATTCAAAAGCCGATACGTTTCAGCTGGTAGCGAGCGACCTATTCTGAAGTAAAAGTATGCATCATCTTTCCAGCGTTTTTACCGGCATTTTGCCAAGGCTCAAGGTCTGGGGTCTATTGGGAAACCTTATCCAAGAATTAGTTTTGGCACTAGTGTTTACGAAATTGATTGCCATTTGACCTTCCAACCAAAAGGGGAAACTAGGCCTTATTGGGATAAGATCCGGTTTCTTCACCATGGTTCCATTCACCGAAAAGAGATTGGTAAATATCAAATGATATACTTATTTGGTACATAGATAAGTTTCGAGTAACAAGAGTCCCGGATCTTAAGTATAACGCTCTGGAAGCTACTGTTAAAAATGGTTTTGTATGTTAGTGTTGGTGCGGTTGCAAATTAACATTAAAAAGAAGAAATTATATTTTTATTTACATAACAAATTATAAACATTGAAAATTAAACAGCGTTTAAATAATATTAAGGAACTATTTTTAAGAATAATCTACAGCAAGCGATTCGATGTTACTACAACTAATTGTAGCAAATTCTATACTCGAAACTGAAATTGAAGATCAAAGAAACCCACGACAATGTTGCCACTACAATAAAATGTTTATACATTAGTACATTCCTTTTATATAAAAATTTAAACACGTGATTTTTGGTTGCAAAGCTGGTATTGTACCGACTTGTATCACTTCAGATATTCATAATATTTGGTGCAATAATTTGCAAACAAGAACAAACTTAGATGTGTTTTTTTACATGTAGATGTAGATGTAGTGTAGGGACGCCCGGCCGGATTCAGGCGGGCTGTCGATCACTACTCGCGTTCATTCAGCCCAGTTCCCTGGAGTTGGAGCTGCAGGTTACTGTTCCGGCTGCGTTCCCACACTAGTCTCCTCGAGCTTTCTTGTCTTACTGCAGAACAGAAGGACATCCCTGAGATTGATACCCTTTAGTTCGCATTTTTCTAGCTTATCTTTCCCGAATACGTTATATCGCGTTGCCGCGTACATAACGCATTCCGCTAGTAAATGCTTACTGGTTTCCTCCTGGCCGCAGTGCGGACAGGAGGCATCCCTGCTTATGCCTATTACCTTGAGGTGTCTGTTAAGGGTGTTGTGTCCGGTGATGATACCGGTTAGTCCTCTCAGACTTTTCTTACCTTGTTTTAGAAGATACCTGGCTCTCCTGTGGTCTATACCTTCAATCATCATTTTGGACTGCCTGCAGCCAGTTTCTTCCTTCCACCTCTTATCTGCTTCTCTATCCTTTATCCTATTTATTACTCCCCTTGTCACTTCTGCTGACATTGGTAGAGCCGGTTCTGGACCTGTGTATTCCTTCTCAGCTCCTTCCCTAGCCAGTTCGTCTGCTTTCTCATTTCCTATGACTCCCTGGTGCCCCGGTACCCATGCCACCGTTACTTCCCTGTATTCTCCCAGCTCCTCCTTGCACTCTTTGACTAGGGAGGAGGTGACCGACGTCTTCTTCAGTGCCTTCAGTGCTGCTTGACTGTCGGTGTATATGACTACCGTGCCAGCCTGTTGCCTGCTTTCCTTGACGATACGTAAGAACTTTGTTATCGCACATACTTCTGCTTGGAACACACTTGCATATCTGCCAAGTGGAACCGATACCTACTCCCCCAGTTTGGGTATGACTATTCCCGCTCCTGCTAGTTGCGTTGAGCTCTTTCTCGAGCCATCCGTGAAGCAGATCGTCGTTGGATGCTCGACTACTACCTTCCAGTTGTCTCTTTCTCCGATGTGTATTCTGTATTTCTTATCGAAGATCTCCTGTCTCTTTATGAGGTCGTTATTAACCATCAACATTTCCATGCTGGTTAGCGCCTCTCTCTGTATCAGTGCATGTCTTTTATCGACGCAGCTTCCTCTCCATTCTCTGTAGGCTTTCATCCTATACCATTGCTCTGTAGCCTTTTTCTCCACCTTTAACTGTAGTTGCTTCATCCCTAGCATTACCTCCAATGCGTGCGTGGGGGTTGTTCTCATAGCCCCCGTCACCATCAAACATGCCAGTCGCTGCACCTTCGTTAGATCTTTCTGGTATTCTTTGATATGGGTTCTATGCCACCAGACTATCGCCCCATATAGCACCCTGTGTAGTATTATTGCCTTGTAGATCCAGTCGATCATTCTAGGTTTTAACCCCCACTTTCTCCCCACCGCCCTTTTACATTGGTACAGTGTTCTAATTGCTTTTGCCGTCTGCTCCTTGATGTGGGTTTTGTACTTAAGCGTTCTGTCTAAGGTAACGCCCAGGTATTTTACCTCTCCCACCCTCTCTAGTTCTTCCCCTTGGAGCTTTATTGGTTTCATCTCCTCCTTCTTTCTCTTGGTTGTGAATAGCACAAGCTTTGTTTTCGACGGATTTAGATTTAACCCTCTCTCTTTGCACCATTCCAGCACCTGTCTGAGACTTCTTGTCATTATGTCTCTAATGATGTTTAGGACTGTACCTCTTATTAGCAGTACTCCATCATCAGAGTACGCCTGCATATCCTTTAACTAACGACGTGGGTTCAGAGTAACACTCACGCTGAGGTGGTGTCTAACAGACGTCAAAAGTAAAATATATCATAAAAAAATTCATTTGCATTCTTCAGATACACAAGTTTTATATCAAATAAATAATCATTTTATCTATTTGAATAATAGATATTCATAAAAAAAACGTACAAATTTTAGAGTCCATTCGACACTTAAGTAAAAACACCAAAAAAAATTGGGTCATTATACCCAATTTTTTTCCAGTGACTTTTTTTCTTTAATTACTCAATGATTAAGAAACACAAAATCCTATATGTTAAGAAATGATCATTAGAGCGCTCAAGTGCAATAATTAATCATCAAAATAATATAAAATAAACTGTTACACGCTAAATATATATCGTGTTTTTTGTGCACTACTGAGAGGAAATTGTCAGAAGATACTATAAGTGATATTGGGAGGTTAAGGGCCCAAAGTTACAAAGTCGGCACGTGGAGACGAGCTGTGAGGCTAATTAGTAAAACAAAAGCCGTTAAGACTGTTATTGGAAAGAATTTTCTACTTTTTAGCTCGTCACCAAGAGACGTGAAATACGTTAACACCGTGGTGGCGTCTGTAAGACGTCGATGATTGTTACGAATGTATGTGCGTTAGTTTCACTCCCAGCATCTCGGGGATGCTAGATCGATTTATTCCTCAATTAGAGGATGATGACAGAAATAATGACACTGCGGGATGCGTTTTAACAGAAACATTCGACCGAAATATTTGTATGTGTTTAACAAATTTTTAGTACACGAACACCGTAGTGACGTCCGTGAGACGGCAATGACTCGGTTTAGGGCATAATGTGCACAAGTTTGACGGCCGGCATCGAAGGGATGCTAGATAATAACAAAAGAGGAAGGTACAAGAAACGAGAGCTTTTCACAATATACATTAAAAAAAATATTCTCGAAAGAAAATTCAGTACGTCTGTGAGACGTGCACATCGTCAGTTAAAGGTTAAACACGCCTCCTCTGTTGATCTTCTTCACAAGTGAGTCCAGCAGTAGACACCACATAAGGGGTGAGAGGCATCCTCCCTGTGGGAATCCTCTTTTTGGACTTATGTTCTTTGATACCCCTCCCAGTTCCGCCCTTATGGACCTGTCCTTGAGCATTCTCTTTATCCATCTCGCTACTGTCGGGTTTATCCCTTCCCTCCTTAGGCTTTCCTCTACGGCTGCAAAGGATGCTTTGTCAAAAGCTACCTCCACGTCGAAGAAGCAGTCCAGTGCATATTGCTTCGCGTCTAGAGCCCTCTCTGTTTTCTTACATACATTTAGCTAATGGCGAATGAATTTATGAAAAAATAATATATTAATATAATAAGTCTACACCTCGACATTGGCAGAGTTCACCTCGCCAAAATCGGCGAGGAGTAAAAGCCATATGTCCAAGGGGAAATGATTAAAACAGCGTTTTGAACAACTCTCTAAGGGATATGATCAAATCACGCAGGATGTTAAAATGGAGAATCCATATCATCATTTCGCTAGGAAAATTCAGTCATTTCACCAGATCCCTGACTCTGTTTAGTGTAAAGACAAAATCGGCCAATAAACGCGTCACGCTTTTTCATTTCACTAGATTTGTTTACGAATTTGATAATATCCCTAACCACGACAGTAAGTTGACGAAACGAACTCAAAAAGTCGACTAGTTTTATCATTTCGCTAAACAAGTTTAGTGAAATGATAACGTCTCAACTGGAAGATGGTATATGGTGATTTGATTAAATCTCTGAACTGGTTTAGTGAAATTATCAAATCTCAACTGGAAGATGGTATGTGGAGATTTTATTAAATCTCTGAACTTTAGTGTTTAGGTTTAGTGATGAATAGATGACGAAAGCAAGTACCGAATACACCATTTTACTTTACAGTTAAGTGATTTGATCAAATCTCTGACTAGATAAAGTGAAACAGATATTAAAACAGAGATTTGAACAAATCTCTAAGGGAAATGATCAAATCACGCAGGATGTTAAAATGGAGAATCCATATCATCATTTCCCTAGAAAAATTCAGTCATTTCATCAAATCACTGACTCTGTTTAGTGGAAAGACAAAATCGGCCGGTGCGATATTTGTGAAAATCCAGTGCATGCAATATGTGGAAGTACTGTTGGAGAGGAAGGTTATGGCTCAGTCGTTAAATGTCAATCATGCCAAAAAGATATTAGATCTGAGAGGGAAAATGCGGCTAAATTTTTGAAGATATCGGCTGAAAAAATTAAAGAGGCTTCTCTGCACAAATTTAAAGAGTTGCTTAGAAAATCAAGCGTGCTGACGTCTCTAAGGTAGACAGAGGTCCATTAGATGAAACTAATGTACCAGGGATTGTTTTAAATATTAAAAATAATCTGTACCAAATCGGCACATCTGTCGGCATCATAAAAGACTGGCTACCTAGAAACGCACTACAACCAACCACAACTTCATTTACTGCAGCAGTTCCCTCTACTAAGTACAGTCTACGTGAAATTGTAGCTAAGTTTATATATTAGGAGGTCAGGGGTTCAAGAAATGTTCCTCTGAAAAGCCCAAATTACAATGCAAAACAAATAGATGTGCCTGTAAAAAAAATGTCACGTGAAACTCATTAAAATATACGTTTACGCACTTGTAGTTTTGTTTTTCATTACCGTCAAAACTGGCAATTCAATTCAGTCGTCAGAAAATATGGTATAATTAATAAGACAATCCCTCTTAATAATAAATAATTACGTTTTAGTTTATAACCACCTATTCTTTTATTCGATTAAAAGCTGGTTTAAAAAACAACTTTGATACCTACTTTTGACATTTTATTTAACCATTTCACGTCATCTAGTCTCTTCCAGTTTTTCAGCCGATATTTTCAAAAAAATTGCCGCTCTTTCCCTCTCAGCTCTAATATTGCTTTATTTTTGGCATAATTGGCATTTAACGACTGAGCCCTCTCCAACAGTACTTCCACATATTTCATGCATTGGATTTTCACAAATATCGCACCGGCCGATTTTGTCTTTCCACTGAACAGATTCAGTGATTTTGTGAAATGACTAAATTTTTCTAGGGAAATGATGATATGTATTCTCTATTTTAACATCCTGCGTGATTTGATCCCGCAGAGATTAGAGATATCCCTTAGAGATTTGTTCAAATCTCTGTTTTAATCTCTGTTTCACTTAATCTAGTCAGAGATTTGATCAAATCGCTTAATTGTAGAGTACAATGTTGTATTCGGTACTTGCTTTCGTCATTTCACTAAACTAGTTCTGAGATTTTATCAAATTACCATATACCTACCATCTTCCAGTTGAAAATTTATCATTTCACTAAACTTGTTTAGCAAAATGATAAATCTGGTTGACTTTTTGAGTTCCTTTGGTCAATTTACTGTCGTGGTTAGGGATTTTATCAAATTCCTAAACAAATCTAGTAAAATGAAAAAGCGTGTCGCGTTTATTGGCCGTGTTTGCCTTTCCACTAAACAGAGTCAGTGATTTGGTGAAATGACTGAATTTTCCTAGCGAAATGATGATATGGATTCTCCATTTTAACATCCTGCGTGATTTGATCATATCCTAAGGGATATGATCAAATAAGGGATATGATAGGGAGATTTGTTCAAAACGCTGTTTTAATCATTTCCCTGCGACATATATAAAAGAAACAAAAATGTGAAAGTGATGCATGACGTGATAGGCGATTGTTCTGGGTTGTCATTCTCATTCGACATCTGGCGGCTTAGCATAACATGCGATGTTGCGCGCGACTTCATACTTCGAGTCGCTCCTAAAGTATGGAGAGTCGCGCGATTATGTAAGTCAGGTTAGAAGGGCTGACGTCTGTTCAGAGTACTCGACTTTTTGCTCCGTGATGAGTCCTAGTGGACTAAGAGCTGGCCACGTCAGATTTGACACAATAATGAGATCAATTAAACCTGTCTAGTAAGATTGCTTTACCATCCTTATTGCTAGATCCGGGCATCTGGCAGCTTTTAATGGGTGGAGGTCAGAGTGACAGACCAACAAAATTTTTCAGTTGGAAAAAAGTAATACCAAAATAGGTAAAAACTGACGAAGTTGTGTCATTTATACAGAACATGGCCTATATTTTAACATTATTTTATTGTCGCAAAAAACATTGTGTATTAATTGCGACAACAAAATAGTAGGTGACTAACTATAAATTGCTTTATACATCATTTGGCACTACTTTCCCCCAACAGAAACTTCTGGCCATGATATAATCTAATTAATTACACAGTTTCCTATAATATTGCATCAAACCCAGAACTCTAGGATTTGTTTTCTTCGAGTTATTTGCATTCTTTGACCTCCACTCTACCCCTTTACGACTGACAGATGTCCGGATCTAAAAATAAGCATAGTATAGCAAACTGCCTAGAGGGGTTTCGTTGCTCTCATCATTGAGTCATATCTGACGTGGCTAGCTCTCCGTCTATAGATTCTACTCGGAGCTAGGCTAGAGGTAGAGGGACAACAAATGCTAGTCAAACATATTAGACGATTTAGATTATGATGAAAAAATGGCTTTTCGGCACTAGTCATAGTCATAGTCATAGTCCGTGAGTCCTCATAAGTTATGAGGATTCACGGACTATGACTATGACTATGACTAGTGCCGAAAAGCCATTTTTTCATCATAATCTAAATCGTCTAATATGTTTCATAACCATAACAATTGATACAGAGATGTGTCTGAAAAGCGTTTTACTTTTTATCCCTATCAAATCAAATCATTTATTTATTTCGGATAACTTTAGACCCATAGTTTGGTTAGTATATACTTATACTACTTATAGCTATGTTAATATCTACATAAATTACATCCTTAATTAATCTCTAAATTTTGTGTCATGCATGTTTCTAGAAGCACCTACGTAGTAGTTACACATAATAAGTACTTCTAGAAACATGCATATCATCACAGTGCCTCAAATATGGGCAGTCAAACCTCTCGGCTATCGAGCGCAGGATGAGATTGGGGCTGGCCCGCACCCGGCGCACCAGGGATGAGCATCGCTTGCGCATAGTCGCATAAAAGCAATCTATGCGCGCTTCAGCAAACATTCCTGATGCGCTACAGAAGCGGGGCAGCCCCACCAACACCCGGAACGCGTTGTTATATTGGACCCGGAGGGCCCCATAGGCCCGCTGCGTGTAGTATGCCCATAGGCTGCACGTATACAGGGAAGTGCAATATGCTCTAAAAAGGGTTACTTTCACCTCCCTAGTACAGCGCGCAAACTTACGCGCAATCATGTTTGCCCTCACCGACAGGGCCCGCCGTTCGCGTTCAATATCCATATCGTCCTTTAGGTCTGGAGTGACAACATGGCCTAGATATTTAAAAGTCCTCACCCTTTCCAGGGGGCTGCCATTCAACTTGATGGGAGGTACTATGGGTATCCGATACCCAGTAGGTTCAAACACCATGAACTTAGTTTTACCTACATTGTATGTTAGCCCCTGTTGGATAGCGTAGGACTCGCAAATACTCAAAAGTGTTCGCAAACCACAAGCCGATGCGCTCAACAAAACCATATCGTCGGCGTAACTCAAGTTATTCAAACAAACTGCATCAATATGGCAGCCGACATGCGTTTTGTTGAGCGCCTCGAGAAGCTCATTTAAGTAAAGGTTAAAAAGTGTGGGCGAGGTCAACCCCCCCTGCCTCACCCCACACTCCAACCTGTACGGGTCCGATAAAGTACCTGACCATCTAACGCTATTGACCTGATTTCCATACCAATACCTCAGAATTTGTATGGACTCATTAGGTAGTTTAATGGTTCCCAGTTTTTGCCATAGGATATTATAGGAAACCAGGTCAAAAGCCTTAGATAAGTCTAAGAAGCACGCATAAACGGGCGTCTTCCTATTTAAATAATATTTGACAGTGTGCTTAAGGCACAGTATTGCACTCTCTGTTGATAACCCTGGTCGAAAACCAAACTGGTTGGGGCTTAGACTAACGCACTTATTTAACTGTACATTAAGCACACTATCAAATACTTTAGCAACAATAGTCGCCAGGGATATAGGCCTGTAGTTATTGATGTCAGACAAATCTCCAGTTTTATTTTTAGGTACAGGAATAACTACAGTTTTCATCATATCCCTGGGCAAATAACAGTGCCTTACACACAGCGTATAAAACAAAGCTAACACTCTTGATATGTGGGGACCCGCATTCTGGAGATGTTCGATGCTGAGGCCATCGTGCCCTGGGGATTTGCCTCGCGAGATAGATTTAATAGCCTTATCTACATCCTTAGCAGAGTATCCCGGTCCAGGTTCCTTGTCGTTGGGCTCAGCATCGCTCACCCCCTCCTGTGATAGTCCAAGAGAAGATTTAACCATGAAATGATCTTTAAAAGTGTTAGCTATGTCTTTGGTATCGGTTTTGCCATCAACACTCACAGGGTACGACGGTCGATATTTCATGTTGTTTGTGGCTTTCCAAAATGACCGGAAATCCTTTTTGGAGTGCTGTGAAGCTAGAATATTCATTTTTATTTGGGCCTGATGGTCTTGGCACCATTTTAAACGAGATTTGAATATTCTTCGCGTTTCACACATCTCATTAAATAACCTACCAACTTCCGGTCTACCACAAAGTATCCACTCACGAAATTTCTCCCTCGCGGCCCCGTGTGCATTGCTGACATGCCTATTCCACCCCACTACCTGCTTTTTGGGTTTACGCTTCCTCCTTGCGGTTCGCATCGCAGCCACACAAAGGGCAGACACAATATTTTTATACAAAGTGTCCAGGACTTCCCTATGACTAACGTCAGTACAGTATTTATCGTATACGACACCTATACTCGTATACGAGGACCTACCTATTGATACAATAATTTAAATTAATTGACCCAACTAGACTTTTAACCTTTTAATTCTTGAGCCGTAAAACTAAACTGGAGATTAATTTATGTCAGTTTCTTAACAAAGAGACCTTGGTTTTTCGTAAATAACTCATAAACCGTGGCCGATACGAAATAATGTTCTGTTACTTAATTGATTCACATAAAATTTTCTACAAAAAAGATTCTAAACACTTTTTTGCTGGGATCAATGTTTAATGAGATATCGAGGGTATGTTAGCTTAGCTTATTAGCTAGAAACTTTTTAAACTTTGGAAGCGATTGGAGCGATGATTTACGAAAGTATTCGTTTTATCCAAAAATTGATTTAAAAGACCTTTACTCTTTTCAAAAGATCTATTCAACGATTCCCCACACATTACCGGTTGGAGTGAAAAAATCCTCCCCACTTCATGTGTACGGGAGGTAAGTACCATAAAAATAATATTTTTTCAGACTTTGTTTTACAACTTTATCTGCGTGATTAAAACACATGCATATACAAAATGGTTATGGTATGTTATCAGCCATCTTTAAACGTGTTTTAAAATTTTGTCTCGTTGCGTGTAGTCTGTCATTCTTATATTAGGCGAACGCGTGTTTCAACTCTAGAGATACTTGTTTTGAAGTTATACGTGAACCTCGCGTTATGGTCAAGAGACCAGAGTAAAAAGAGGCGTTAAAATTTATGATAAAATATTTTGTCAGAATAGGCAGTCAAAGGCGCAGATTGCAGCCAGCCTTAAATCAAATCGTTTTCGAATGTCGAAGACGTTGTAGACACACGTAGCAAGTGGTACAGTCGGCGTAGCACTTTGATTTGTTTGCTACGCTGGGCCCATGCTGCGCCACTTGGCGAGACAATTTCTTGGAACACATTGGTCGTTTTCAACCGACTTCAAAATTTCGAAGAAGCTTCTCAATTCGTCGGGATCTTTGTTGTTGCTTTTTTTTTATTTATTACTAAAAAGATGTTTTAATCAATACAATATTTTATAGTTTCGCCAAACTGTGTAACAGTTTGTTGGCGAAAAAGAGCACTCTTAATCATTCTCTTATACTTAACTATATATGTTATGAGTTAGTAACAAACTACTTAAGTACTTATACAAAACTAATTTAAGTTTCTTTAACATGAACACACATGATTATTTAAAGAATATAATGTAAACAAGATGTTCTGAGTAGGCGAGTGAATTTAGACTTTACAGTAATAGTAATATGAGTTACATTCTTCTGTAAATGATAATGACTACTTTACGGTATTTAACTATCACATGTTTGAACTACCGTTATAAGTTTTTAACTTACATTGTTTTCTTTTAAAAACATATTTATTAAAGACTCCTTTATTTTAACCTTGAACACGTTTAACGTCTTGCATTCCTGTTCCGAGATTATTTTATTGTAAATGCGAGGGATTATGTACCTTCTCGTCCTTTCCCCATAATAGTTAACAGCTGACGGTTCTATATAAGTTTTACGAGAGGCCAGTCTGAAATTACAATTATAAGTTTTAGGTATTTTAAACACGGGACATTTGTACTGATCTATAGCTAGTAGGTATCATCCCATCAAAAACATAAATGTGAAAGGCTGCCAAGTTCGATACTATGGGAATGCTTCGCCTATAAAAGAAGTGAGATCTGAATAAGTACCAAGTTCCATAAAAATACCTCAAATCATAAATAGTTATAGGAATGCACACTTGATTTCCAGCAGTTTTTAAGGTACATTTTGAATAAGTATCACGTTACATAGAAATACCTAAAATTATAATAGTCAGAGAAACGCACACCGGTTTTTTTAGCAGTTTCCTGATAACATTTATTATTTTCAGTACTTTTTAATGATGTTACTTGGCAAGTTTTCACACACCACACACCTTTTCAATGCAATGAATCGACACCTTTGGACTGCAATGTGTCAAGTATATAATTTTCTATTAAAACTTGCCAAGTTACATCATTAAAAAGTACTAGTAAGTAGTAAGTACTATTTATTTATAGGTGATTTTTACAAATAAACTGGCTCCCTACACCTATAAAATGTACCTACTTACATATAATTACATACATCAATAACGTACTTTATACTGTTTGTAAGTACGCTACCTACATAGATAATTAATAACTCGGTAATACCTACCAGTAGGTATTATAATTGGTGGCCTATTATGTAGCCCTAGAAGTGCACCATCCCATCTCATCCCGTGGCGTATCGGAGGGTGAGATGGGCAGTAGTATATATAATTCCATCTTAGAGTATATATGATTTCCATGTTCTTGAATCTGCGATTTTATTCGTTGTAAAATTAGAAATTATTTAGACTATGCGAGAAAAAATAGTCTTTTCATTTTTGTTTGACTGATTTAGCGCACCTAGTGTACCTAGCAGTGTTGGCCGAACGTTAGTGTGATTGAAAATTAAAAATTGAAGATTGAAACACGTTAGTTAAAATTGAACACTAATAGTTTAGTGCAAATTGATTTCAATTAGAATTGAAATTAATTGTAACTAACGTGTTAATCCTTTGCGAATAATTAATAATTGAAGATATTTAATTTTTAGTCTTTCTCAAAAATTTAAACATTAATTTGATTTTTAGTGTAGATTGAATTGGTAATTGACATTAATAATTTACCTAACTAAACGCGAATTTAGGTTAAGCTACGAGGTTTTGATTACTTTTACTTTTACCTTGACCTTGACCTTGACCTTGACTTTCACTTTTACTTTCACTTTCTTTAACTTTTACTTTCACTTTCACTTTTACTTTTACTTTGACTTTCACTTTCAATTTGACTTTCACTTCCACTTTGACTTTCACTTTCACTTTGACATTCACTTTGACTTTCACTTTGACTTTGACTTTCACTTTGACTTTGACTTTCACTTTCACTTTCACTTTGACTTTCACTTTGACTTTCACTTTGACTTTCACTTTGACTTTCACTTTGACTTTCACTTTGACTTTCACTTTGACTTTCACTTTGACTTTTACCTTTGACTTTCACTTTGACTTTCACTTTGACTTTCACTTTGACTTTCACTTTGACTTTCACTTTGACTTTCACTTTCACTTTAACTTTCACTTTGACTTTGACTTTGACTTTCACTTTGACTTTCACTTTGACTTTGACTTTCACTTTGACTTTGACTTTCACTTTGACTTTGACTTTGACTTTGAATTTGACTTTGACTTTGACTTTGACTTTCACACAAAGAAAGTAAAAGTAAAAAGAAGCTAGCTCCAGATTTTGATACCGGTGCCATCTGCTCATCAGTACAAGTCGAATGAGCCCAAACAGCATGAGTCTATGATGCGCCAAACCCGAGATCCAGTAGGGATCCCCAGGGTCCAGCATGAGCTCCAGATTTTGATACCGGTACCATCTGCTCATCTGTACAAGTCGAATGAGCCCAAACAGCAAGAGTCTATGATGCGCCAAACCCGAGATCCAGTAGGGATCCCCAGGGTCCAGCATGAGCTCCAGATTTTGATACCGGTACCATCTGCTCATCAGTACAAGTCGAATGAGCCCAAACAGCATGAGTCTATGATGCGCCAAACCCGAGATCCAGTAGGGATCCCCAGTGTCCAGCATGAGCTCCAGATTTTGATACCGGTACCATCTGCTCATCAGTACAAGTCGAATGAGCCCAAACAGCATGAGTCTATGATGCGCCAAACCAGAGATCCAGTAGGTAGCCCTAGGGTCCAGCATGAGCTCCATCTTGAGATATTGGTCCCGACTTCCGAACCCGAGATGCAGTTTTAAAATTAATTATTAGTGTAAGACAGGATTAATTTAGTTACACTAACGTTAATCTAATTAACTGTAATTCTTATTAAATTTTCGAGACGTTAGTGTAACTAATAGGTTAATTCTAATTGACGGTTAGTGTAATTGACGACGTCACAAAATCAATGCGAACTAACGTTAGTAAAAATTGATGTTAGTGTAATTGATTAGTTACGAAATTAATCTTCAATCTTATTGATCAATTTTCAATTCTAATTGAAATTATCGGCCAACACTGGTACCTAGTGACTTGCTTTGCACTTCGTAAATCGTGGGTTCGGTTCCCGCAACAGACACACACAGAGTGGTGAACAATTTTATTGTTCTTGTCTTTAAGACAAACATGTATTGTCTTAAATTGGTATGTATCTAAATTTAAATAAGTCTTATCTCATTTCCACTCCATACCTACTTATAGTAGAACAAAATTACACATTCGTTGTTTTCGAAACTGACTCACACTTGGCCGTTTTCAGATTTTTACTTTATTTCGACCTAAAGACAAACCTTCGAGCCAAATTTCAGTTCGGTACGACCATTGGAAGATATACCCATTTAGTTCATTATGACTTCATAGTAGAACAAAGTTACACCTTCGCTATTTTTAAAACTGACTCACACTTGGCCGTTTTCAGATTTTTCCCTTTACTTTGACCTTAAGACCTATCTCCATGCCAAATTTCAAGTCAGTACGACCATTGGAAGTGGTCTAGGTTTTTGATGAGTCAGTGAATCAGTGAGTGAGTCAGTGAGTCAGTGAGTGTATAGTAAAAATAGCGATTTTCTGACGTCAATATCTCAAGAACCCGTTTTTGGACCCGGGGTATGTCCTTAAACTACGTCCGGACCTGGGTATGTCCTTAAACTACGCCAAAAAGAGAGGTATGGGCACTGCGAATGGCATCTCGCTAAGTGTGGTAGGGCACGTTCAGCGAATGTCATCGCTCAAATCTGGAGCAGAGCCCGACTGGGGAAGTACCTCCACCTTACAGAAAACCACAGCCAAATAGCACTAGACCCTACTCATAGTGTTGTGTTCCTGCTGGTGAGTAAGGTTGCCAAAGAGCTCAAAGAGGACCCAGTGTGTTGACGATGAGGGACATTCTTGTTCCTTTAGTCGTCAACACAGTGAATCCTCCTTTTTGTAAAGGGTCGGCAACGCGCATGTGACTCCTTTGGAGTTGCAGGCGTCCATAGGTTACGGTAGCTGCTTACCATCAGGCGGGCCGTATGCTTGTTTGCCACCGTCGTGGTATAAAAAAAAAAAAAAAAAGAACTGCTATAGGTAGAATAATGACATTTTGTATTCTAGACAATTAAGGGGATGTCAACAGACACTCGAAATTTCATATGCGTAGATAAAATATGTTTTGAGTTATAGGGTGGTCGAAATTGGCCCGAAATGGTTCGTGTAATATATAACCCACGGCCGGTGTGTCGCTTTTTTTTGCTCGAACTTGGCGGACACACTGCCGTGTGTCTAGATTTAACTTAGCATGCACGGGTAATATATTACATTTTTTAAACAATACATGATAATTTCTGTTACATTCTTGCTTAGTTTTCTTATCTACTAATATTTTTATCAATCTTAATTGCAAATTGTAAATCCTGTTTAGGTACTCGTATGTTTTAAAAGTGTGGCCGTATGCAATAAGTCCATATGCAATAAGCTTAATATCGAGTTCGAGTCTGCTAATGAGTGGTATAAAATGTGCAAAATAGGTCTATTAATGACACTTTTTAAGTTTTTTAGCTTACTTAAAATGCTTTATTTGCTTTATTTTATTTGCTTTATTCGAATTATTCGAAGACGGCTGGACCGATTTGGATTTTTTTTGTTTGAAAGGGTAACTTAACAGTTAGCCCCATTGTGATCAGGTCAAGATCTGATGATGGGATCCTGGAGAATACGAGGGATCTCTTAAAAAAATTATAGGCACACCTATGGTGATTTGAGTATTTTTTACAGTAGCTCGGGCATTTGCTCTTGGTAAGGTGTAGGTAACCTAAGTGAAGTCGGTTCTTTTTTCTTTAAAATTAATATAGGCAGCTACTTTAACGTGAAAGGTGGAATGTTATCACACGATATAATGGTGCGTTCACATGTATGGTATTAGGGTTCCGTAGTCAACTAGGAACCCTTATAGTTTCGCCATGTCTGCCCGTCCGTCCGTCCGTCCGCGGATAATCTCAGTGACCGTTAGCACTAGAAAGCTGAAATTTGGTACTAATATGTAAATCAATTACGCCGACAAAGTGGTAAAATAAAAAGTGGAAAAAAATGTTTTATTAGGGTACCTCCCCTATACGTAAAGTGGGGAGTGATTTTTTTTTCATTTCAACCCTAACGTGTGATATATTGTTGGATAGGTATTTAAAAATGAATAGGGGTTTACTAAAATAATTTTTTGATAATGTAAATATTTTCGGAAATAATCGCTCCAGAAGTAAAAAAAAATGTGTCCCCCCCCCCCTCTAACTTTTGAACCATAAGTTTTAAAAATATGAAAAAAATCTCAGAAGTAGAACTTTATAAAAACTTTCTAGGAAAATTATTTTGAACTTGATAAGTTGAATAGTTTTTGATAAAAAAATACAAAATAATTTCTTACTAAGTTTGTAATTAACCGTATAAGCAGGTGTTTATTGTACCTGTAATTTCTACAAAATTACAATTAAATGACGTGCTTTCAAATAAAATAAAAACGGTGAAAATCGGTTCACGCAATAAAGAATTATCCCATAAAAATTATCTTCCATACTTTAAGCTCGCGCGCAATAGTTTACCTAATTTGCCGATAGATGTCGCTGTACGTGGAACGCTCATATCATATCCTACATGGCGGTGTTATTTTAACTCTTAAGTGGGGACACTTACTGTGACGGACGGAAAACTACGGAACCCTACACTGAGCGTGGCCCGACACGCTCTTGGCCGGTTTTTGTTCTATGAGACAGATATATGCAGCGCGCCAGACGTGACAGCCATTGAGAAATCAAAAATACATCTACGAACAAATTAAATTATTTTGTTGATTTTTTTTTTGATTGCGGTTTTTAAGTATGAAGAGTATAAAACTAGGATGATCAGGCGTGAAAACTAAATACGGCATTAAAATTCGGCCTCGAAAGCCGTATTATACACTGTATTTTTTTCTGAAGTATTTGACATATATGTATCAGTTTATATTTATGATACAAATTACAGTACCTACTCCGTGCAACTTCCGCGTGGCAATTGGCATATTTGAAACGTATAAGTATAAGGCAACGTATAAGTATAAGGCAACGTATAAGTATAAGGCAACGTATAAGTATAAGGCAACGTATAAGTATAACTTAACTATTACTCATGTTATTCTAAAGCGGGTAGACACACCACAATATCTACGCACTTGATTGGTGCTAAGCACTGCTTACGACCGTCGCGCCGACACGGAAGGCCGGCCATATGCTAGTCGGTAGCAGCTAACGACATAACAATTATTAATTAGAAATTAAGGAAAACCCCCTATAACGGCTGAACCGATTTTGATAAAACATGTCGAAGATCACTCGCTAGAAAACCTGCTTTAAAATTTAAAAAAAACGCATGTCGGTTCCACCGTTTTAACGCTACGTCGCCACAGACATATAAATAAACAGACGCACATAGCGATGTCATACTGACACTTAGGATTTGCAATCCGGGTCCAAAATGTATGTAATTTTCCGGAGTCGTATCCGGATCCACGGATCTTCCCATATATTGCAGATCCGTCGTGCAAACCCTACCGACACTGTTACTGAGATAGCGAAACGAATCTTTTCCCCGGCGACAAATTCTCATATCCGTTTCATTTCTGGCGACACCTTGCACCGCTTCACGGCACGACGATCGTTACAAATTACAAAACAAACCCGAGGGTCTTTTATTATAAGATTAGAAAAATCGTGGGATTGTCGTCGACCTCGTCGTGCGATTTCTGGGAAAACGGTTTTAAAACTCACCGTTTCGGCTCTTATTAAGGATTAGAAATATCATACGATTTCTGGGAACATTATTTTAAAACTCTTTACTTTGCCTATTATTGTTAGGTAAGCTTAAAATTAACCGTGGGCCGTATTCTAACTTTAAAACACGTTTAGATTTGACACGATCCAACTTCAATACAACTCCAATACATTAACTACGCAAAACGTCTGAACCAGAAATATCAGAATTTGCTTGAAAATTATGCCGACGCAACTCCAATACAACTTCAATATTGGTTGATTATTTGTTGTGTTGAAGATAGATTGTGTTTTTAATGTATTTTTAATGAGTTTAGAATTAGAATACGGCACCGGTGTCCATGTGAGTATTAGTAATAAATAACTAATATTATACAGTGTGTAAATTTTATACGGGCGTATATTGTACTGGCGATTAGTATTGGACCTAAGGGAACCGATTTTCATTTATTTCTTTATGAAAATAAGGACTTTTTTTCATACATAATAATTTAGCCCGCAATGTATTGCATCCGTGACAATTAAATTACCGATGCGTCATGTCAGTTATGTCAGTTTTAAATCAGTTGTATAGCGTACATTGGTGCCCGGTAGGACTTTAAAAAATCGTTACGCATAATTAATAACTCCTAGTGCTGAATAGTATAGGTGGATAAAGTATACGCCCGTAAAAAATTTACAGGCTGTATAGTCTATGATGTGGGGAACTCAAAGATTATTTTTCTATCCAATAGTTATCTTAATAATCTATTGTACCCATAAAGCTCTATGAATGGAGTACGCTTCGCCTCATCTTTCCAAACAAAAAAGTCTGCCAAAATCTGAGGGGGGCGAGGTAGCACGCATGTGATGTTTTCTAGTCAAAGGTACATCATTGTCGGTTGTTAATACAGTTTATTTCTAAATGAATTTTTATGGCAACAACGCTTTATTGACAACCGACAAAGATGTACCTTTGACTTGAAAACACCAAACATATTTGACATATTATTTTTATACTTCATAACACTAAATGGAGCAATAGATAGTCGACTGTACATACTTTAACATATGGTTCATTATTGGATGCAGTCTTTGCAAATGTCAAACAAAAAAGCCAAGGGTCATTTTTGATTGTATTTTCATGATTACTCAAAGGTATTTTTTAAACAAAATATAGAAGACAGCAATCCTTAAGCGCGTTAAATATGGAGAAATGTCAAACGTCAAATAGTTACTGTCCGTCAGAAAGAAAACGATTGTCTTTGAATCGATTCTGTAAACAAAGCTTGATTTTCTATTTAGGTTAAATGTTTTATTACGAAAGTAATGATAAATAAAGTAAAACTTTACTTACATCTGAAATGGTATTTCATCTTTTTGTAAACTAGACGAAATATAACATTTTTTACATCCAAAAACAGCGCATAAGGGCTTTTTCACGGAGCTTGTTATCCATCGACAGCGATGACGAAAGTGCGTGACATCGATTATTGAAATAGTTTTTATAGATGTACTAGATTTTCCTGCCAATACTTTTGACAGAGGGGAAATGATACCTAAGGCCCCTCCTGGTTTAGAACTCTCTGATTGTACCTAATTAGGCTACACATATCGCTAAAAAACAATTTCACCAGTATGCGAATAAACATGTCTCCCAACTCGCTTCGCAATTTTCTCTTGTATCGTATCCAATGCCAACCCATTAACGGTCGTTCGCCAACTGTTGCTGCTGGCGTGCCTCCAGGCCCGTCCTATTCAATTTACTAATAAAACAATCCCATATGATTTATACTCGGAATTTAAATGCTTGTAAGCTTGCTGTTTGGCAAGTTGTATAATGGATGTTTTGGCTGAATAGGTTTGTACTTAACTTGACTATCGCTTTGAGCGATTTGGTGATCGATTTGTGTAAACTATAAAGGACCCATTTTATTTAGGAACACGATTTTTTGGAATGCTAATGAATTAATTAATTAATGCTTTATTGCACACCTCAGAAATCATAAAATAATGAGGACTATCGCGTATGAAATTTCCGCTAGGGGCGCTAGTGTACACTGAGGTCTTCGAAATGTCAAACTCCATAGTAATTAAATGGGATTCGCGGAATTATTTCTAATTTAACAATGTTGTGAATATTTTGCCATGCCCGGATATTAATTATGGCAAATATTTATATATAATTAAATGTGAATGTTTTAAAAGCGGAACTAAGAAAATCCTCCTATTCTCCCAAATAAAGCGGAACTGCGCAACACTGCGGCCTCGACGATATTTTTATAATACGGATGAAATACTATTATCTCTTCTGTGAGTACGGTCTATTGTATTTAATATTATTTAAGCATAAATTTAGTTTTCACAAACGTACTTAATACAAATTACAGCTGTATTTCAGGACCACAGTCTACAGTGGCGCTAACTTGTGAGTAAAAAAACGGTAGCCCTCATTGAAAATACATTGAAATACATATCTAAGCGATCTCTTCAGGACAACCTGATAATCAATTAAATAAGCATAAAATTTTGCCGACTGCTTTTATAGTGTATCATTATTATCACTTATGAACCTGACGACTACGATGACAGAAAACAGCCGGCGCATTCCGATCATCATAAATGGTGGTAGGATTGGAAAACTTAACAAAAAAAAATCAAGCGAAAGGTGCAATTTAAAAACTAAACAAAATTTGTATTATTCTGAGGTCAATAGCGATTCAGGATTCACTTTACGTCATAGCGCTTTATTCACTGTGTGCATGATTGTGGCGCCATTACAGTACAAGTTGCGGAAACTTTTCAAATTATTGGAAATATTCTCGGAAATTTCGTAAGAAATATAGGAAATTTAAGAAATGGAAAATTACAGATCCCATACTTAAATATGAGAATTTTCCGAAATTATTATATGTGTACCATTTCTTTTTCTTTTTGTGAATGGCTTGTACTCCTTGCTTGTATGAAATATCTCTGGCAGATTTACTATTTTGACAGTTGACCGTGTTGAGTGACATAGGTGATGTCCCTTTGCAGTTTCATTTCTTGTCACATTGTGCACTGCGATCGTTCACGTTGCCCCCATGTGTACTATGCACTTCGCAAATAGCGAATAATTAATGTGCAATCTGTAAACTACACACAAATATTATGAAGCTGGGGTCGTTACCTATCGTCAAGCCGCGATATGTGCACCCTGCATTTAAAAAAATTGATAGAGCGATTCAAGATTTTCACTACACCGAACAACGCCTTATATTATAGATTTCTATGATTATAGCGAAATATTGTGAACAAATCAGATATTGTGCAATATTGGGGTCATTGTCACAAGAAAAATCTTAATAGCGCGATTCAGGATTCTCATTTCATTACACGGAGTTTATTACGTCAAGTCGGGTAAAAGGGGGGCTCAACGGAGGTCAAGTTATACTAGTCACTTAATGTCGACAAAATCTATAGGTTTTGTAAATATGTAAAACTGAAAATGTCCTGCGACATTTTTGATGGTATTTTGTTTGTGTCTGCATGTGTTTCTATTATCATTAATTGTATGGAATATAATTTCAAATTTCGAACAGGTCTTCAAATCAACGCCATGAAGTTATCATTATCAATTTAAACTGGAGTACATTCTTCGGTCACAAAGTAAGGCCGAAAAAGACGATTAAATAGGGGACTCTGTCTCGTTTTGACTAAGGACGTAATGGTGTCATCTCATCCATAAAGCTCTGATCTCATCAGACAATCAAAATATTAAGTTATGTGTGTCAATTTTGTAACGAGTGCGAGTTACTACTTTTTACTAGTCGCCTATGTACGACTGTTTTGCTCGGTAATAAGGTTCAAACTGTGGTTAGGGAAATAGAGTAAAAGTTCTGTACGGTTTCCCTCCTGGTCCGATCAACGCACGTATGCGTCGGAAGACAAACAAAACTCACTAATTACTACCACACGTTTATAGCCGTAATTAACCGTATTGGTAACAAAACAGGCTGATTTTATTTTTATTATTTTTTTGCAATTCCTGAGTTTTCTTTGTCAACTGACGGTACGAGTAGGCATAGAGTCTATCCGGAAAGAGAAGTGTCGTAGAATGTATGAGTTCCTAAGTAGGTACAAGACAACTAAAGGCAAAAATATTGACCCTATTTGTCCCTACCAATGATTACACTGACCCCGTATTTTGTAATCTGGCAGTCGAGACGTTCGGACAACCTATATCATGGTTGCCATTTTATCGCCTATCGCGTTATTCGTCACTTTCGCACTTACATACTTGTTAGAACGTGACCGATAATTAACGTACGGAACCCCCTCCACGCGAGTCAAACTCGCACTTGTCCGGTTTTTTTTGATAAGTACTTACTTTTATAGTTCATAAAAATATTTTTGTTAAGTAGGTACATAAAACAAAACTGGACTCTTTAAAACATGCATTTGTTATCCAGAGGGATATTTAAATCCTAATATTTAATAACATAAAGGTAATTTTAAGTTTGACCGGAATTAAAAAAGATCAGATACAAAATAACGTTTATTTTCTTATAATCGTAATTACATAATGAAGTCACCGGATGGTTGCTAACTTAGCAAACAAACCATCAATATGAAACTGTGGCATAAGATCTCACAGGAATACAAATATATGTATACAGAGTGGATTTTCTAAAGGGGTCAGTGAGGCCAGCTACCAGATCCCATGCTACACGAAAGGTTCATAGAAGACCTTAATTAACCACGACTTTTTAATTTTCATTTACAGATTTTGATTAATATTCAAAATCTGTCAGAAGAAAATCGAAATTTAAAAAAAAACGATACTAATCAATCCTATTTCTAACAGGATCAAAAATATCTTACGAGAAAATCCAACTTAAGGCACTAGAAAAGCTGAAATGAGGGTTTCCGCGATCGAGAGTAGATGGCAGCACCGTGGCGAGCGGTCTAGCTGTCATAATCCACCAATCATGTTTAATCTTTTTTTTATTGGTGGATTGTGACAGCTGCTGTCAAATACACCTCTCGCCACGGTGCCGCCATCTAGTGAAAGACTCGATTGCGGAAACACTCATTGGAAAGTTACATTTTCCATGCCTTGAAGTTGCATTTTCCTCATTGACCCACTTAAAAAACCCATCCTGTGAAGTTGATGAATACTAAATAATATTTATAAATTTTATAATACACAGATATATTTAACCCTTTTCCAGGCCGCACGAATCTAGATTATTTTATATATACATAATCCCAGATATCTTCAAAATAGCTACGTTTTGGTAATTCATTTAAAAGCGGGCTAAATTTAGCTCTAGTTTAACCTAATTTGGACCTTAATTCTAAAACTTAAGGTTTAAATTCAATTGCCACGGATATGGTCAAATTACCTACGTGCAACGCCTGGAAAAGTGTTAGTCTTGCAAGAAATGTTAAAATTAGGGCGAGCATTCATCAACACATCTAACGGGTAATAATAGTTTTACAAAAAATAATTTAAATAAAAATCGGTGCATTTCACTTAAATATAACCTACCTAACTGGTTGGACAGCCGCCATCAAATATATCAGAGCGGTCAGGGTACTCAAAAATATCTGAACATGCACTTTATCGCCTTGACAATAGAGGCGCTGTTTAGATATTGGTGACCACCTTGGCCGCTCAGATATATCTGATGGCGACTGGACAAGAGGAAATTGTGAAGCATTTTGCCCGTGGTAAGAGACACAGTATAACCTTTTATTGTATATAGTGCTAAATGA
This sequence comes from Pammene aurita, assembly GCA_947086415.1. Taxonomy (NCBI): domain Eukaryota; kingdom Metazoa; phylum Arthropoda; class Insecta; order Lepidoptera; family Tortricidae; genus Pammene; species Pammene aurita. The sequence continues at coordinate 11,714,104 of OX352294.1, forward strand.
AGGGTACACGGAAAGAACATGTCTAGTCACTTTTTTTGTAAAATGAGATTTTTATATCAAAATGTAGAGCTTGCAATGAACTATTAGTAACAACTTCTGTTACAGCAGTAAATTTTAACGTATATCCACTTCTTAACTCATAAAAACCATCTAGTTACGAAAATAGTATGGTTAATTGAATTGATCCAAATTTTAAAAGCGCTATAACTCAAAATATTGTCAATGTGACTAGACATGTTCTTTCCGTGTACCCTTCAAATACAGTTTAGCTAGCGAGTTTTAAAATCAGGAAAAAATCTAGATTTAGGGTGAAACCATTGGAGATCTCAAAGAGGATAGAATAAACACAGTGAATCCCCCTTTACATTAAAGGGACAGCAATGCGAATAAGACACCTCTGTAGTTGCAGGCGTACATAAGCTACGGTACCTGCTTGCCATCTGGCGGACCGTCTATTGGCTGCCTCCGTCATGGTATAAAAAAACAACCTTTACATTTTATAAACCTAACACTAGAGATCAAAAATTTTAAAGATCAAGTTTAACTGTGAAAGTGAATAAAGAAATTGTACCAATATATTTGATAGAGTCTGACCATTGAAATATTACCCAAATATTTGGCGGGAAATTCAAAAAATCATGGGCTGGTCACACCTTGTGTAGCAGGAATAATAGTTTTGATACTAGAAAATACTTTTGACTTCTGTGCACACGTAAGGTAGGTAGGTAGGTAGGTTTAGGTAAACAGACAGAAGTCAACGAAGTAAACAAGCTTAACAGGCTGTTAGAAAGATCTTTAACCGACTGCAACAAGAGAAATACATTCAGAAATTAAATTCCCCAAAACATGCTCAGAAGCAAGTAAAAAAAATCTAATAACTATGTACCTACTTGAGTTCCCTATTCACTTGTTTTAAGGGATGGTTTTAGTTGGTTTACGTACTATATAGACATGTTTCGCGCAAATATTTTTATTTATATTTTTACATAAAATTACTACTGACCAGTCAGTCCACAGATTTCTCCTAAATATTGGTTTTCAGTAAGTAACTTCTTACGTTCCAATGTTTTGATTGTATTGATATTTTCCAGAACTTCTAGTTTATCCGTTTCTTTACACACTTGTCCTGTTTATGAGATTCAGATTAATAAATTCACGTACTTAATCAAAGTTATAGGCAAATGTTAGAACTAGTACTTAAAGTATCAAAATATTAATAGAGCCTACCTACAAAATTTTTAACGACTTGTAAACATTGCAGTTTTTCGTTATACAACACACTTCACGTCAACTTCGCACATCGTCGTAATTACGGTAAATAATTATTTACGAGCCTAAATAATAGTTTGCGGACCACTCGGTACAGTTATTTTAAATATTATTTAAAATAAACCCCTTATAAACCGTGAACAATTTGAAATAATGACATAAATTGACAACAGACTTTTAACTTTTTTTTAAATCATAGTCAATTGGTGATACAACAAGGAAATATCTGTCAACAATATTTGGCTAGTCAGACTCTAACAGCAAAGAGAATGTACCTATAAATAGAGGATAACAGACAACACAGTCTAAGAAATGTTTGTGTTCCAAGTTTGATGTTTGATGAACTCTCTCTGGTTCAGATGGCACTTCAGACTTACCACATCATGTCCATACATGCCGCTGTACGCTAGATGGCGCTGCACGATGGTCGTACAGCGCCATCTAGTAAAACTAACAAACTTGGAGCACAAACATTTTTTAGACTGTTCCCCTCTATTTATACATTCTGTTTGATAATACTTGTAACAGTAAAAATACGGCTTTTCGTGGACAAGAGATTTCCTCCGGCATACCTATTCCTTAGAACCCAAGGATGGATTTGAGAAGTGGAGCCACCAAGATTTTTGATGTACAGTCACGAATACGACACCAAACTTGACCTAGTAGCTTAACTGATGTAGATATCAAGATAAAGTTTGCATCAAAAATCTTGGTGGGTCCACTTCTCAAATACAACCTTGGATCCTAAGGAATAATCAGACCGAAAGAAATCCTTTGTTCACGAAAAGCCGTATTTGGCCTTTTTATGTCGTGTGCAAACGCAACTATAAGAGTTTAAGTGTCCTGTAATGAGTGTGTATGTGTGAGTACCTGGAATGCAATGTCTATACAAAATTGCATAAGTAGCCATCTACTGTAAAAAATAAGGCCATGGGCAAGGGCCGTACTCTAACTTTGGAACATGTTAAGACACGATCCAATTCCAATACAACTCATGCATTAACTACGCAATATACGTAGCTAACGCCTAATCATCTGAATCAGAATTTGCTTAAAAGTTATCCTGATGCGATTCCAATACGACTCCAATATTTGTTGTGTGTTGGAGTTGTATGTTGGAGTTGTATGTTGGAGTAGTATGTTGGAGTAGTATGTTGAAGTTGTATGTTGGAGTTGTGTTGGGGATAGATTGTGTTTTAATGTATTGTTTATATGTATATTGTAAAGTTACAATACGGCACAGGATAATTTAAAATGTATAACTATGAGCTATGGAATTTGAACTATTTGTAAAATTCATTGGTTACCATATTGATGAAGTATTTAGATTTTCAGTATTGATAAGGCCCATTTTCTATTTATTCATAGAATTATTGCTTTATTGCCTTTATTGGACATGTATGTTATCTTAAAAGATGATAAAACCCGTTAAGCTTATATCGTTTCCTTCAAAAATAAAATAGATTATATACTTAATTGCAAAATAACGTGCCAATATTTCGGGTAAAACACCCTATTTATTGGTCAGCCATTGGCACCGATTTTAAAGAAAATTTGCTGTGAATAAGGTTGAATATGCAAAACACTGGAGGGCTGATAGTTTTACCCCATGTTCTGAACATTATACCTACATATTTATAGGTGTTTTCTCGGGCATATTGTTAGTGGTTTAAAATATAATACCTAACGCATTCAGTTTTCATTCGTACTGGCAAAGTTAATACTAACTGAAAATTGTTTAATAACAATCATTGTGTATTTTATAGGGTTAACAAATACGATGGGAAACACACTTAGCATGTTTGGTTTATGTGGTGGCCTGATATTAAGCTTAAAATATTAAAATTTAAACGTATCAATTCAACATTTACATTCCTTTTCTGTTTAACATACTAATTTTAACATTTTCATATGTTATGTTTGATCTTGTGTTTTTAATGTGATAAAAATAAATGGACAAATGACGGACTACATCCAGGCATTGTCTACTTAGGGATCGTTACCGGTATTACTAAAAATATTCAAAAATATTTATTAACAACCGCGATACCGAAATTAAATACCGGTTAATTTGTAACAAAATAATACCGGTATTGTTGCTCTAACGCAATTGGCTCCATAGACATTAGATCCTCACAACAAAACGAATCGATTGATACCATATTGATATTCATCATGTCTATCCTTGTAAGTTATATTATAACAGATCCACTTTATACATACCTAGTTGGTTACTAAGTTCTGTTACCAGATTTCTGACTGATTAAATATAAAATAAAGTTTAATGTAAAAATTTAAAATAATTATTTAATAGCCTAATTTCTAATGAACATAATATGGTATAATAATATACAAATCAGATGGGAAATTTATTGAAAATTCTTGTAAAGCACAAGATTGCCTGAAGACAAAACACGCGGTAAATTTAAGAAAATTACACTCAACAAAAGTGCATCAAATAAATATTGCACCTTTGTTTAGAAGGTTCCATTGCTTGTTTGTAAGAAACCTGTTTATTGCAGGTAATTGCGTGACACCATTTAATTTTCTTGTGATTTTATCCCACAGATATTCCCATTTGAAACATTGCCTATTTTTAAGTTTTTCACAAAATACAGGGATTCAGCTTGCTTTGGAACAAGCAGACTTGCAACGTATAGTCTAGTATTTTATCGGATAGACCCACGTGAACTATACATATACCAAATTGAAGCTAAAGAATATAGCTACCGAATTGTGCAAGACTGATGCGTCTTAAACGTGATTAAAAATAAATAGGATTTAAAATCAACATGAACAAGGAGTGTAATTTTGACGTATAAATTTCACGCCTTTTTCCGAGTGTTATAAAGAATTCTGAAAAACTGCGACAATAATTTTCAATTCAATATATTGTAATCTATTGACTATTAAATAAGCTTTTAAATTATATACGTGAATAATTAAAATGTTGCTACCTATTCCTATTTATTTAGTGAAGACTCTAGTAACAGAACTTAGTAACCGACTAGGTACTTTGTAAATCGATTAACCTTAAAACTCTGCCAGAAAATTTGATTTTGGAATCTTAATTTTTACTTATGGGGGCAAACAATCACTGTGCAATAAATGATTAAATTATTATTTTAAATATCCGATGTTTACTATGCAACATTAATCACAACATACCCATTTATAACATTATAATATAAACTCAGTTCAAATTACTATTCAATAGTCACTATAGGGACGACATGTTATCATGACCAGTGATCGGCACCCACCGTGCAACACCGTGGGTTTATATAGTAATTTTTATTTGGATATAATCCATACTAATATTATAAATGGGAAAGTGTGTGTGTTTGTTTGTTTGTTTGTCCGTCTTTCACGGCAAAACGGGGCGACGAATTGACGTGATTTTTTAAGTGGAGATAGTTGAAGGGATGGAGTGACATAGGCTACGTTTTGTCTGTTTCTAACCCCCCCACTTCCCTAAAATGGGGTGGAAGGTTGTATGGAGCATTCCGGGGGGCAAAGGGGAACCGTGTTACCCGGAATTTAACGCGAGCGAAGCCGCGGGCAAAAGCTAGTATTTTATAATCACACGATTTCAATTTCACAACGCATTACGATGTCAATTATGCCCTTAAACGGATCACTAGTATTTTTGTTTGTTACACTCTGTATAAAATATTATAGTCAACTCCGTATATTTTTTTACGCAAAATGCCCCGATGTTGCACGGTTCAGTGTCGATCATTGATGTTGTAAATCTGAGTCCACATTTGTACAAGCTTTACATGTCAAATGGTAGTCACTTTCATAAACTAGTGCCTACATTAAACCAGCCAACTTTACAATGTAACCCATAAACTAATAAACTAAAGAGAATGAGCGATATATTTCGTTCCTCTCGGGAATCCCTCATCAGGGGGATTAGACAAGATGACAATCGTTTACAGCAAAATAATATAGAAGAGTGACGAGAGCGTGTAGCGTTTCGTTTCCTTTTCTGCAAACGATTGTCATTTTGGCTACGGGGCCAGGAGTACCTTAACGTTTTCACGTTGAACCGAGTTTATATCATAATGTTAACATAACAATAGTTTAAATTTAATTACCCATAGACATTGTATAAGCGATTAGTAGTCAAGTGCCCATTCGTTCTCTTGAAGGAACGAGTCGATTACCTCCTTCATGGTGAAGTTAGGTATGAGCTGATCTGATGTTAACTTCACGCGCGTCACTGGATCAAAATGGCCGACACGCTGAAATTAAATAAATAAAATACATTTGTTTCTTTCTCATGGCAAAGTCTTAGTCCACAAATTACGTCAAACCAATTTCATGATTTTGACCCCTCCTCTGGGCTCCTCCGTGACGTCACGTCGTCGCAAAAAGTGTAGCACGGGCTATGTCACCAAAGTGTATGTTTAATTATCAAAAGAAAAAAGGGCTAATCCAAAATTTTTGGATGATGTAACTGACGTACATTCACCTGCAATAGTATCTTCCTTAACTAAGGCCGCAAAAGTATCTCATACGCTCTTATTTGTAGGGCCCAAAGAGCGTGTCACATATTTTTGCGGCGTCCGTTCAGGAAGACAGTATTGCAGGTGAGTGTACTAGTTCTACCTTATAGGACAACTTTTTAGGAAAAACCCCCGAAAATCACTCGCTAGAAAACCCAAAGACGCCTAGGTTACACTTATCTTATCTTATCTTATTATTCTATGATTGAATGACGAATGATTAAAATATTTTTTTGACTAAAACATACATTTATTATTCAAATAGTAGTATTTTTGGATCGAATTATAGATTTTTTTTATACTCAATTTTATTAAGCAGTCCAAAGAAGAGTTGAAAGCATCAGCCAAATATCTAGCGGAGAAAACGAGGGGAGATTTCATAACTCAATCCAAAGATACAATAACCGATACTTGAATAAAAAATGTATGTTTTAGACAATAAAATAATTTAATCATTAGTCCTTGAACCATAAAATTTAAACTAGGCGACTCCAGTGCCCTCTCTGCTCAATAATGCCGCCACTTGTCCGTACGCTACTTATAACACTCCTCTTTTTGCGTCGGGGGTTAAAAAGGGAAAACGTGTGAGTTAATCATTTTTCATACCTCGAGATGTTCCTCGATATCTTTACGCTCGTACGTGATGCCGCTGGGCGTGATCACCGGCTCGTTCAGTATTTCGAAGCTTATCTTCCCACAGAGGTAATCAGGAACGTCTCGTTTCTACGGATTAAGTATGAAATCAGGAATGATATAACGCAAAAATAAGTAGGGTAAATCGCCAGTAACTGGCCACCTTTTAGTAACTGGCCACCTTATGATTTCTATTTATAGGTGAATAAAGTTCATTTTAGTACAAGGTATAAATTAAGTAAAAATTTCAACAAATGGTCACATTTTAGTTACTGGCCACCTATACTAATAATGAATTCTATTTAAAGGTGAAGAGAACTCATTTTAGTATGAGGAAAATGGCCAGTTACTGGAGATTTGCCTACTAGCCACTCATTCAATAACTGGCCGCCTCTTACAAAATGAGTTCTATTCACCTATACACAGAATTCATTTTAGTATGGTGGCCAGTAACTGAATGGTGGCCAGTTACTGGCGATTTACCCTATTAAGTGTCAATCAATTTTATATTGTCCCTCGTTACTCTGCTGACGTCCCTTGGAAAACCAAACATTTGCTATGGAAGTGTATGAAGATGTCCTCCGACAACGGGGACCGAGTACATAACATTAAAAAGTTGATTCGCCCTAAAAATCAAGTCATAAAAATGGTTATGGTTTTGGTTTTTAGGCAAACAAATTGGAAATTTGAGCTAAACTTGCGATTTCTTTCTATCGAGGCGAATTTTTCCAATTAAAAATCTAGTCACATAAAATTGTAGAACTAATACGAAGTAGGGTAAATCGCCAGTTACTGGCCACTGTCCAATAACTGGCCACCTGATACTCGTACTAAAAATGAACTCTGTTTACCTACAAACAAAGCTGAAGTAGAAACTGAAGGGTTTCAATAGCTGGCCACGTTATACTAAAATGAATTTTGTTTGTAGGTACGCAGAGTTCGTTTTTAGTATGAGGTGGCCAGTTATTGGACAGTGGCCAGTAACTGGCGATTTACCCTACATAAAATAAAAACAATCATAATTTTTGCACTTTTCGAGAACTAAACTTGACTTTACTATAGTACATTACTTACCTAGGGCTGTAAAAAAAAGAAAGCCCGAAATCGCAGGTATTTGGGACCCGAGCCGCAGGCGAGGGTTGTAAATATGCGATAGAGGGCTTTCTTTTTTACTGCCCGTGGTGAGTACACAATTTTACGTCCCCACCTGGCCATAATGCGAGTTTTACCGTAAGCGTAGCGAGCGGTAAAACTCACATTATGGCCAGGTGTGACGTAAAACCCTTTATTTTACTCGTACCTTACTCTGAACAACCTTCATCTAAGTATCTAACCTATAGTATATTGTTAAGTACTATTTTAATCTGCAAGTCATTTTGACACCGGCCAAGTGCGTGTTGGACCACGCATAATGGAGGGTTCCGTACCTTCAATGGCATATGGACGGACGGACAAACGGACGTGACGAAACTATAAGGGTTCCGTTTTTGCCAATTTGGCTACGGAACCTTAAAAATATAAGTTAACTTACCCTTCTCCTATCATCTATTTTGGCAAATAGGTTATTTAGCTCGCTGGTGTAGTTATTCTGAAACCAAAATCGTATTCCACTATTTAGACGACATTGTGAGTACTTCAATGTATCATGAATCCGTGAGTTTAAAGTTCTAAATAAATAATTCACAGACAACGGATCCATAATACACCACTACCAACAGATTATTTATTATGAATTAAGAGCTGACTACGTCAGACACTATGATGAGAATAACAAGATCCGTCTGGTTAGATTGTTATACTATCCTTATTGCTAGATCAGGGCATCTGGGGCATCTTTTAATGGGTGGAGGTAATGAATTACATTATACGTCGTTTGGCACTACTTTCCCCCAACAGAAACTTTCGGCAATGATATAATCTAATTATTTATATATTTTTTCATAATATTGCATCAAATCCAGAACTCTACGATTTGTTTTCTTGGAAGTGGTTTGCATTCTTTGACTTCCACCACTTTACAGCTGCCAGATCTCCAGATCTAGATAAGCATAGTATAGCAACCGGACTAGAGGGGTTCATTATTGTGTCATATGTGACGTAGCTAGCTCTCTGTCTATTAGATTTGACATATCGAACCAAAGAGACAGTTTGCCATTGCGCGTATATAATCATAAGAAATAATTTCAAGTTGCAGAAGAATAGACTGACCATAACACATATACAAGATATCTCTATAGTCCGCTTAGCGCGTTATTCCTATGAAACCAAAGCTGCCAAAAAGAAGGGGTGCGGGAGGGGAACACGCAATGCTAGACCGGGAACGCGCGATTGTTCCGTGGGCGTAAGAGAGAGTCACACATTAATGGTTGCCATGGAGACGTACTAAGTTTACTGTCACTTCCAATAACTAGTGTCTTCAATGCTTAGAAAAAATGGAAAAAGTAGAAAAATATTCATTGCGGTATCGTTAGCAGACGTTCTGCTTAATATAAAATTAACTAGTGTCTTACTATAGAGTGAAATTCTCTACTACAAAGACTGAGACCCATACAGGAAAAACAACAACCTAGGGAGCAGGCTGGTTTCAGACCTGGATATTCTACTATGGATCACATTTTTACTCTCACCCAAGTAATGGAACGGTGTATAGAGCACATAATGACACTCTACATAGGTTTTATTGACTATAAAAAAGCGTTTGACTCTATATACCACCACGAACTATGGAAAGCACTTGAGGAGCAAGGTGTACCCCCGATTTATATCAATATCCTACAAGAAGTATATAATAAAAGCAAAGGTAAAGTAAAATTAGAAAAAACTGGAAAATACTTTAGAATAAAAAAAGGCGTCAGACAGGGTGACCCAATTTCACCGAACCTGTTTACAGCTTTACTGGAAAGCATATTCAGACGATTGGATTTAGATGGAAAAGGAATAAATGTAAACGGGGAATACTTGAACTACCTACGATTCGCGGACGACATCGTGATCATCACTGACAACTATGAGGACCTAGCTAGCATATTTGAAGCCCTTGATAAGAGAAGCCTCGAATGCGGCTTAGAAATGAACCCAAGTAAGACATGCATTATGACCAATGGGCCTCAAGTTCCGTTAGCAATCCACAGCAAAGACATTCAATATGTAAATGAATATACCTATTTAGGACAATGTATCTCTTTCCAAAACGCAACAGTCAACGAAGTTGAGAAGCGAATCACAAAAGGTTGGAACAAATACTGGTCGCTAAAACACATTTTTAAAAGTAAGTTAGCAATGCCACTTAAAAAGAAAGCTATGGATTCCTGTGTTCTGCCAACTCTACTATATGGCTGTCAAAGTTGGGTACTTAGTAAGAAGGTTATACATAAAATACACGTAGCCCAAAGAGCAATGGAACGTAGCATGCTAAACATAAAACTGCGTGACAGACATAGAAATGCGTCAATCCGCGGAAAAACTAAAATAATAGATGCCGCAAGACTAGCATGCCAACTAAAATGGAGATGGGCGGGACGCGTTGCACGCTACACTGACGGAATGTGGACAGAAAAGGTGCTCCACTGGTACCCGCTTGAGAATAAACGCCCCGCCCATAAACCACGAGCTAGATGGAGAGACGACATAACTACATTGGCAGTTGGCCTAGCACATGAGTGTATCGACAGTATCTCGCGGTCGAGATAGACATCTGTCACTTTCTGATGAATACAGTTAGACAGTGACAGATGTCTATCTCGACCGCGAGATACTGTCGATACACTCATGTGCTAGGCCTACTGGAAATACATGGACGAGAAAGGCAACGGACAGGGTACTGTGGCAACGTATGGAGGAGGCCTATACCAGTATATGGTTATCTCATTAAAAACATAAATAGTTAAATATACCTACACATATAAATATTATAGTTAAATAAATACATATAAAATATTGTAAAAATTTAGAAAATGGGAAATAAAGGGCTTTTTTTTTTTATTTTTTTTTTATTTATAGAGTGAAATTACTTCGAGCGTGGCAGCGGGGGTCGCCCGGCTATGCGGGGTCTTGGGTTAATAAGTCTATGCCATAACATTACCAGCATTCAAAAAATGTATACACTACACAAAATATGGAGTAACTTACACACTCTTCTTCAATTTTCGAAGTTTTGATATTAACATCATCTTCATTATTGTGCTCTAGTTTTAAGGCTTCTATTCTACGCTGCATGTCTTCACTTATCAACCTGCAAGTAAATGTCAAAGGTAAGGTATTACTGCATGTGGTGCTATAATGCCTTTTTGCGTGAAACCGTGGGCGGGGAACGTAACAGGATTAGAGTAATTCAATCTAGACGATATTACAAAGACGATATTCATTGGTTTGCTATGAAGTGTTAACTAAAGGTGACAGCTTAGACGTTTACTCAATTAAATTTTCAAGGTCAAGTACGTGAGCCTAGAGGAGACTAATGCGCTTATTCATGAAATAAGGGAGTGCCGCTTTAGGTTTTCCCCCCATCTATCGACGCGGATTCGGCAAAATTCGGTGGAAAAATGCTTTATATCCACACAATAAGAGCTAAAAAGGCACGGTTCGGCTTGAATCGGCTCGGCCGACGCCTGCCGATGCGTCGACGTCTTTTTCGCTCTTATAGCGTGGACATAAAGCTATTTTCCACCGGATTTTGCCGAATCCGCGTCGACAGATTGGGGGAAACCCTTATGCGGCTTGCTATAGTGGGATCAAAAGCAACGTTCCGATTGAGTCGCAACTCATTGAACCGGCCGTCTCGCTCACTCTCGCTGTCTTCAGTCGCTCCTAGTCGCAGCGTTCTTGCTTTATTTTATTTCCCTACCAGCCACAATGCGTTTTGAGTCCTCTATATAGGTCTCATACCGTGACAATATAGTTGGCGTTCACGGTGTAGTATAAAAGCGACATTGGTGATGGAAGGGGAATAGGCTATAGTCCCCGCGCTGGCTCAAAGTGCGTTGGGTAAATCATCTTAGAATTTGTCCATGGATGGAGCCTTGGCCAGAAGCTCAGAGAAATAAACCAATGGAGTGGTAATTGTCAGGCGTCCCCCTCTGTCAAAACTACAAGACCACTGGTCGTAGCGGTTATATAAAACTAGTTGTCGCGCGTCAAACGCCATTCAATGAATGTCAGTCAGCGCGGAACGATCTGAGGTAAAAATGCCGAATTGCTGCGTGTTTTCATGTAAGAAAAGATCTGAATTATCTAGTTTACAGAAGGATAACGTTTCTTTTCATCTCTAAGTATAATTACGTCTAAATATCATCAAATAGTGCACGAAATTAGCAAAAATCTAAAAAATATTGTCAATCAAAAAGTGTTGCCACTTAATGGTACTACATCTGCTTTAGGGTAATTTTTAAACTTGACTCTTCATAGTACATTGTACCATCGCGTTCATAATTGCATACCCAATTTATCAATTAATTCATTCATAAATTGGGTAGGTATGCAATTATGAACACGATTACATCGAGGGAGGTAAGTGAAATATTGCAAACACGAGTAATCGACTCCAGTGCGGCAGAAATACATCCGCCATTATGTCATTCATTGTCATTGGCAATACACTTAAAGGATACTCCGTGGGTTAGGCAGAGACCCATTCGGCATACAGCCATAATTGTAAAGCATTGCTCTGTTAAAAAAGCAGTGTGTCTGTGTGTGTGTGTGTGTTGTTATTAAATGGTTTCTAAACATATTTTAATCGACTTTAAAATTATTGAAATTTGTCTATGGTCTCAAAAATACAGCTACCATAAACAAATTTCCGTTTTAATCAGGGATCGTTACCGGTATTACTAAAAATCTAAATAGCGCCCAACTTTCACAATATTTACATTATTTTTTTAAATGTATTTTAGGTAAGGGCCCTTATCATCAGATTGAATATTAATTATCCAGAAAATATTCAGAAATATTAATTAAAAACCGAGATACCGTAAATGAATACCGGTTAATTTGTATGAAAATAATACCGGTATTCGATCCCTGGTTTTAATAGACAAATTTCAGCTAGTGTGATGAATTCCGCACTGAATTCCGCTCTAATGTGTGGCGCCCCTTAAGTGAAATATACTTGTAGATGCTTGAAATAACGATATTCCTGTTTAGAAATTAATTCGTTCCTTTATTTTCACCATACATTTTATGTAGCATTTTAATTTTGTATGGATTATACTTTATTTATTATAAGGTACGTTATACGCACTTATCCCCTTAAATAGGCACTTTTAATTTCCGGCTCTGGTATCACTGAACCTAACAGGTAAGTTTTAGTGATGGGACAGCACAAAAATAAATGTCGATATTAACATTAGCAGTATGATATACTTTTTATTTATAATAGAAAATGAAGAAGAGATAATAGAAATAGAAACACAAATTGGAAACAGATGCCCATTACAATCAAAATATCAACTGCGAAGGACTCTGGAACATCACGATGTCGCTAGTGACTGATTAATCATTCAACTGAAGAACAAATCAAATTACTTTAATAAATATTTTGATTTGTTTATTTTAAGTTAACACACTACTATATAAATTATAAACTTATATAGATGTCATATACAAAGGAAAAAGTGACCTAGGCCTCAGGCCCAGCCCTGGGCACCGGAGGCCTAGGTCACTTTTTCCTTTGTATATGACATCTATATAAGTTTATGATAAATCATTGTTCATTACAGTGAAAAATTCACTGATGTGGATAGAGGAACGTCTAGTGTAATTGGAAGCACATTGGAACGGTAATCTAAACACGTGGGTTCGAATCCCGTGATGGTCCAGAGTTCTTTGCAGTTCATTGTTTCATTGTAATAGTTATTTGTTTCCAATTTGTAGTATTTTCCACTAAACATAAAAGCAAATACACATCAAAATATTAAATTGATAATATAAAAGTTATTCTAATTCAGATCAATGTTTCTCTGCGTCCATAGGAAACACCTTAGACAACCCTACACGTGATCCCTGGGTGGTGCTAAAAGAGTTACAAACTTGGCAGCTCTACTGTCCTACCTGGACCTCGCAGCACTCACTGGATTTTCTTCATCATCTGCTTTCCCACTACCCTAGGGAAGAAATGCCTATCTATATCCAGTGACATGTAGGCATACGATAAATAAATCTACGATAAAATGTGACATTTTCAAGTCAAAGGTACATCATTATCGGTTGTCAATAAGGCGTTACCATAAAAAAATCATTTAAAAATTAACTCTATTAACAACCGACAATGATGTACCTTTGACTTGAAAACGTCACAAATATCGATACTTAAGTATATTATTATCGACGCGTCCCTCGCACTGTCTACGTTTACTTAAAGATGACATTATCTCGTTCACGTACAAGTTGTCTGTGTCTGTGTTTGTACTTGTGTGAGTATATTTTTTGCTAGTGTTTGATAATTTTATCGTGTGCGTGTGTGTGTAGCGACGTCAATGGAAAATGCATTAGTGTTAACAGTATTTGTGTGCGTTTCCTCGTCCCCCGCGCCCAAATTGGCAGACTTTTTGTGATATAAATTAGTGCGCGTCTCGCATCCGGTTGGTTTAATAATCAAAGGCCAGAAGTGTTGAGCACCCTTGCGATTTTCATACAAAACTCGAAACTTTAGTCCAGCTTTCTATCTTTTTTGAAGTTATTTTATCAATTAATTCAAACTGAACAGGCATGTTTTGTTGAAGTTAGTAGTAACTGCATAGAATATTTGTAATTTGTCGCACCGACCTAAAGTAGCATTTTTGTTACTTCCGCTTTTCATATGTTATAGGTACCTTGAAAGTGTTATTAAGTGAAGTTTTCTAGATATATAAATAAAATATAACATTTTACGTCATCGTACATTGTTATGATAGGGAAATAATACTTAACATCAAAATTGCAAACAAAAAACTGCTACTCTGCTCAACACTTCTGGCCAAGGCAGGTTCCGTCACAACGTTTTATTTCATGGAAAAGTGACCACTAAAATATTATACGATATTTCATACACAAGTTCCAAAAACAATTATTGGTACGAGCTGGGGTCTAAGCCCGCGAAGCTAGATTGAAAGTGTTATGTTTTACACTGCGATTATCTTTAGTTTACGATTGACACATGATTTTTATACATTTGAATTTCTACCTTGTTGTCCTGATCATAAAGTCAACATTACAAGCTTACACTATTTAGTGCCGTGATTAAAATATCGATTTTATTTTGTTCGCGATAAGGTAGAATTTCACACAGATAAAAACTATCTGTCAAGTTTTAACTAGCTTTGCAATACCTGTACGCATGCTGCAAAGCTGCGAGGCATTTTAGGTTTGTTGGAATTGTTTATAACTCCCACTTAAAAAAGCCTTTATTAAATCTTACGTATTCAAACTCAAACTCAACTCAAACTCAAACTCAAACATTTATTCAGTAAGTAGGCCACAAGGGCACTTTTACACGTCAAAGTAAAAGTGAGGAAAAAAAATCAAACTACACCGGTTCTAACCCTACACCACTGACCCGAGAAGAATTATGTCCGGCAAGAAACTCGGCAGGACTTATTTTTTAAGTGCGTTGTTCTAACAGAAAACATATCAAACCAAGGTTAGATTAACCAACAATAGGTTATAGTTTAAGAAAAATACCAAAGAAAAAAGATGAGTCCAAATCTGACTATTGAAAATGAATTACATACAAGTTTGATATACTTTCTTACCTGAACTGTGTGTATTTTGATTCTATTATTTATAGAAATACTAGCGACCCGCCCCGGCTTCGCACGGGATAAAAAATGGTTATTGTAGGTTATCCCTAAGAGATAGACATATACCATCGCGGACTTTTTTTAGACCTTTTTAAGGTGTACAATATTGTAGTACATTATTTTTATCTATCTCGTAGGGTTCAGCCAGCGTTTGCAATGTAAGCGCAAAAAAATATGTTTATTTACGACATTACATTAGAAACCTCTACAATTATCAGTGTTTCGCTACTATATTATGCATCTTCCCTTAGAATCTACCTATTAAAAAAACCGCATCAAAATCCGTTGCGTAGTTTTAAAGATCTAAGCATACATAGGGACAAACGGTGGAAAGCTACTTTGTTTTATACTATGTATTAGTGATTAAGTAAATTGGTTATAAACTTTCAAAAGTTGCAAAAGCTTGGTCATCCAAATAAAAAACAAAAGTACAGCTACAAGAACCCTCTAAAATCTCGAGTCCTTTAGTGCATTAATACCCACCCACACACATACACAAATACACAAGGTTATCACCTATGTGAAATATTCTCGAACGAGAATGTTCTCCATACAAAACAGATACTTGTAACTCTAGAGTCTTATGAATTTGATTGTTACCTATTCAAATATGTCTGAAGTTCAATCTCCTGTGTGATCCTCTTCTCTTCCTGAACATTCCACCTCTTTTTCCTGGCAATTCGGAGCTGGGCAGCGATGTCATCACCAAAGTTGAGTTTTTGCTCTCGGGCTAGATCATTCGCTGAAAATATTTGAAATTGCAACTTTATGTTAATTTTTCCATACTATGGTGGCCAACAAACATACGGCCTGATGGTTAGCAGCTACCGTAGGCTATGGACGCCTGCAACCACAGGGGTGTCACATGTAAAATCATCTTTTAAAATGTCACAATATCATTTCTTATACAAGAATGTTGTTACTGGTATGTTCTTTGTGTCGTCCTCCCATTTACGATAATGGCCCCCTTGATTTCTCTTATTGTACCTAGGGCTACCCTATCACGTCTTTAACCCATTTTTATTTTTAGTTAGTATAAGGCCCTGTCCAGTTCCATTTCAATTTTCAATACAGTGTTTTATGTCAACAATTTTTGTTAGTTGCCTTATTGTTTTGAGTCGTATCTGATCTCATAAATTACTATTTAGCATAATTCTCTCCATACTGTGTTGACATGTTTGTACCTAGATCTTTAGTGTTTTGCTCTGTACGGGTGCCAGACTCCATGTCTGGCAGCCATATTAGGCTGGGTCATTTTAACTGTACTCTACTACTACTAATTTTATTAGGAAGCACAGTTAAAATAATAATTTTAAACAAAAAAGAACCGACTTCACTAAGCAATCCACCTTTCCAACACCAACTGCTCGAGCTGCTGTAAGAAATACTCAAATCACTACAGGTGTGCCTATAATAGTTGAAGAGTTCCCTCGATTTCTCCAGGATCCCATCATCAGATCCTGACCTGGTTACAATGGGACCAACTGTGAAGTATACTCTTTCAAACAAAAAAAGAATTTTCCAAATCGGTCCAGCCGTCTTCGAATAATCGGTGAACATACATAAAAAAAAAAAAAAAAAAAAAAAAAAAAAAAAAAAAAAAAAAAAAAAAATAGCAAAAACAAGGATCCCGACGAATTGATAACCTCCTCCTTCGAAATCTTGAAGTCGGTTGAAAAGATGCCATTTGATAATGAATGATTGCACTTATTTTTATTTTATTTATAGCTTTAATTTTTTAGGATTTATGTTGAAGTTTTCGTAAAATGTATGGATTCTATGGATATCGTGAAAATAAATGTCTCTTTTTGATTACTTTTTTTTCTCTTTATTGGCTCTGAACCTTTACCATGCTATTTAGAGCCAACAATGGTATAGCTTAAGTTTGAATAAAGTGACAATACATAGATATAATTTGCAGACCATAGAAAATGTGACAATCTTTATATGTTACTGTGCCTGAAGGGCCTTTTGTTTTCTCCATACATGAGTGACCCACCCTAACCGGTATGTTATACTCGATAGAATGCAAGTATTAAATACTTTTCTTTAAAGTATTAATTCTATGCAAACATATTTGCGGCAGAAGCTGGTACAGTCACAAACTTTAGGTGTTGAGCCATGTCGGGTTCACTTTAAATTGGACATTTTATAGAGTAAGTATTTAAATAAATAAATAAATAAATGAATTAATTAATAAATAAATATTATGGGACATTCTTACAGAAATCAACCTAGACCCACAGTAAGCTCAATAAGGCTTGTGTTATGGGTACTAGACGACGATATATATAATAGATATATATGAATAAATATTATATCACATACATAGAAAGCATCCATAACTCAGGAACAAATATCTGTGATAAACACACAAATAAATGCCCTGACAAGGATTCGAATCCAAGACCTCCTGCTTCATAGGCAGGATCACTATATACAGACTATATTTTTTATTTTTATATTATACATCATTTTTATATTATATATACAAATCAACCTAGTCCAATAGTAAGTTCAATAAGCCTTGTGTTGCGGTTACTAGCCGGCAATATATATTATAGATAGATATAGATAAAAACTTAAATACATAGAAAACACTAAATAATACATACTTAAATACACACAAAAACTCTGGTACAAATATCCGTAATGAACACACAATGTTAACGTTATACATAAACTGTTATTTAAATGAAAGAAAATAGCTTGAACTGAGGCTGAGGCCGAATGATTAACATGTTTACTGTCTAGTGCCCCATATATGGATCACGCTGAACTATCTCCACACGTCCGTGCCCCACAGATGGGCCACTAACAACCGTGTCCACACTTGGATTAGTTAGTATCACTTCATACTGCATGATAATATAGGGATAATTCTGATATAAGCGTGCTTGTTTGTTTCTTAGTGACCCATATGTGGAGCATGGACGTGTGATTGAAGTAATTTGCTTGGACGTACGTACGAGGAGATGCATACATATTGTATGGGGACTGTTAACGTGTTAAAGTCTGCGACTGTACCTAATTATAATAAATCTATTAAACTCTCTTAACAAAATAATATGTGTACCTCTATGAAGATGCTTTATAGCCTCATCGTAGAACTCGAGCTCAACCAGAGCTTGTCCCAAAAAGAAGTGTCCTTTGACCTGGTTAGTGTCAATGTCGAGAGCACGGCGGCAATCCTGGCACGTGGCCTCCCAGCGCTTCATCTTGAGGTGGCATAGTGCTCGGTTTGTGAAGTATGTGGCTACCGACGGGTTTTTTATCTATAAAGATGGTTTTTAATGGCCACAATGATCTCTTTTGGTAATAAAAATGAAGTATATCGGAAAGCAAAGTAACTAGGTTCTTGAAACTTATTTGCATTTATAAGCAATGGTTTAGAAAGATAATGAACAGGCATGAGGTTCACAGAGAAATATTTGGATGCTCTTTTACCCTATCTGTCTGCATACAGGGTAAATATACGTAAATTTTCTACAATAACATCACCAACTTTCAAAAAGCAAACCAATAGTAAGTAACATTTATTCCATGGTCTCGAAACTTTCATTCATTTGGTGAAACAAAGATTATCCATACTAACACTGATCCAAGTAAATTGAGTTGCATTTAATGTGAATTTCAAATTAAGTACCTATTAGTTTGAATTGCTTAGGTAAGCACTGTTATCTTTAGAATTGTATCAAATAATGATCATGGATGGAAAGGAAGTTTAGATGTTTTATATGAAAATATAAAATGTTTTACTTACTATAGCCTTCGTATAACAATTCATAGCATCTTCGTAACGTCGCAAACTAAAAAGTCTGTTTCCTTGTTCTTTCAATTCTTTGTCACTAAGGTTTGCGGTAGAATACATATGCTTACTCATTTTAACGACTTATTTATATACTGATTTAAGTTCTATAAGATACCATCATACGTTCAACAAAGATATCAAACTATTTACGCAACTTTCTTACACTCAATCAGAAAGTACCAATTTTAATATTTTATTTTTCCCTTTCCAGAAATGTTTTGACTTTGAAGTTTGATTTTTTTTTTTATGGTTTCGTTTGTGGAGAACGGTATGTTGATACAGCGCGCTACACAAAACGCGAAAGCCAAGTATTGCCAAGAAAAATGAATATTTCGCCAAGTTATTTTTAGAACATCCATCGTTAAAAGCCCTGTTACACTTGTCCCATATCAGCTTTCCTACATGATTTATTCAATTGAAACCGATTGTATTATGTAAGTTTACTACTACGTAAAGTTAAGATCCTAACAGATACTAAAAAATGTAAAGTGTAACAGTGCTATTAGAATTGTCCCACTCACGAGTCAACTACAGGACGAAGCAGTTGCGTGCATTTATATTTTGGTTTTTGGGCCAAAAATGTCTAAGGCGCTCTAACTTCAACTCACTCGCACACATAGCGGAATTCAGCTTTTTATCCAGATTGTTTACCAGTTATTTATATGTAGGACAAGAATCGCGGGAAAACCACTTTTCAAAAATCTTTCGTTTTTCGGAGCTCATATCTAAACAACTATTAGTATTAGGTAAAAAGTGAATGTATAAAAGTTGTAGAGAATTTAATCAGCTATAATGATTTAGTACAACAAAATTTCCTGTAACGCATGGTTTTTAAGGTGTAAGCAAAAGACCAAAGAACTCCTCGGGCTCACCTCCGGCGGGTGGGGACTATTAAGTTTTAAGTATGTTTATTTCCTGACCAGGGGCGCGATTTTTGAGATTCGAGCGCTCGAATATAACATTTAAATCTCTGAATAAAACGAAGAAATTATGTTTTAAAAACAACAGCGATAGTTATTTAAAATCATGATTATTTATATTATTAATATAGTCTGGCCAGCCAACGAAGGCAGTAGCAATGTACAGCGAACAAAAGTATGACAACATTAAGAATCAGTGAAAAAAGCAGCAATGATCATCAAATTTTATGTTTTTAATTTTATTTGGTATTTCCGCCCCTTTCATTAGGTGACATTTACGGTGTGTAAAAAGGAGACGGATATATTTCGTCTGATCTGTCATCAACTGCAACAGATAATCTGGTTGAGGCAATTGACATATGCCTTACAAATTAATTTAAATTTAATTGGGAACGTTGCAGGAGTTCTATCTCACTCGCGCTTAAGATGAGAGAGTGAAATGCACTAGAAACAAATTCAATGTCAATTGAAATGTTCGTCATGAAATTCGGTGTCTCATCACAAAGGGTTGCCACATGTACGTTTTTTGAATTTGCCGCGTGTTTCTACTGACAGAATTGGTTTGCCAGACTATATCAATCAAACTTTTGTGTGTGATTATATTCGAGGTTAAATTCTTTGAATTCGAGCGTTCGATTGTCAAAAATCGCCCCCAGTCTTAACAAAGTCTCGAAGGCAAACTTTCTGCTTTCGACCATTCCATCTAGAATCCTTGGAGCCAGTATCCAAAACATCCTTATAACGCGATGCAGAATTTAGATTACATGAAACAGCGCCATCTAGCGTGCGCTACCTGAAGATGACATCACAGGTTCACAGGCCGCTCATGTTTATTGGCAGCAAATGAGGGATTTAAGTTGCCAAATAATTATACTAGATGGCAAACATTTGTACTGACAAGGGTATGTGAGTTAAGTGTTGGAGGCACCTTGTATTGGCGTGGAGTAGTTTCCGTTTTCCGATTTAAACCACAAGAAAGCAGACTCTCCAACGCGCACGGTCTCTACAGGATGGAACAAAAATACTGGTGATCCGTTTTAAGGGCATAATCGGTATCGTAGAGCGACTAAGAAAAAGTAGGAGAATTTTTTTTTCCTACCGATATTTTTCTTTTGTATGGGGCATGTCGTCTCAGTCGGTCAACCCATCGTAGAAAACCATTTTTTTTCGCATAAAAAAATTAAACCACCCGCCCGCCCTTAATTAAACCACCATTTTTGTTACACTTTGTATAAAGGTGAATCATTGAATTTATGGTTTCATTATACAGGAGATTTATAACTAGCAATTTTTGAAGCGGAATACAGGCTGGAAAATTTTCGACTCCAAAGGTTATAGCGTTTGCTGCTCTTTTTAATCATCTGCATGTTGACTCCTGGTGCATTAATATTTGATTTTTTTTTCTTGTTTATGGAGCTGAAATATAAAATTCAGAATAAATCTTCTTTCTCCTAGCGTTTTTCCTAGCTTTTTGCTCTATTGAGCCTGGACCCCAGGCTCGGAATAATTTCAGAATAAATAAATTATTTAAAACATAGGTATCTACTACTTATCGCGGGTGAAGACTAGTAAATAAGATACCTACTAGTAAAAAGACGGATGGAAGTTTGTATTGGGAATCAATCACCGCTGAACCGATTTTGATATAATTTGGTATGGAAATAGTTCGAGTTTTGGGCAGGTATATAGAATACGTTTTATCCCGAAGTCATCTTCTAGGGGGGACAAAATGGGGGTGGATTACTAGTTCCACGCAGACTAATTCACGGGAAAAAGCTAAGTAGGTTATAAATTCTTTGAGACATTCTTTGGTTATAGACACGATAACTCGGGGCTGATGCGATGGCCGCTTAACTTCAAGCGGGCTGTAACTATGCTTGTTTGCCTTCATCATCATATAAAAAAAAAACATACGTAGCTGTAGGATCCTTGCATAGTGGCGGTCTGAGCGGCAGCGACAAATTCATGCTCATCAGAGGACACGGGAAAATTACGTTTCCAAAGTCCATGACGCCAAAATTAACCGATGAACGCTGCAATTGAGGAATAATATTAGAGACTAACCACGCCACGCTGACTCTCCATTGACTTTACAAAGGCAATTTGTAAAACTGCCACCATTATATCGTAATTTTGACGTATATTGCTTTCTTCTCACACTTTTTCTACGATGAAAAGTCCCTACCCAGATCGTTTCAACAAGTAAAACCGGTAGGTATTAGATACAATTTCGTGGGCCCAACCTGTCGTGTACCCTGCCTTTCCCTATCCCTCCCTCAGTTCCCTAAGCGCCCGAACTTTTATTACACCTCTCAATCTGAAAGATTGGGCCCAAGAAATTGCAATTTCTAATATCGGTTCATCAAAAATATAGTTGTTTATTCTGTGGTTAGGATACCTTCGCGGAATTACGTCCGTAAATTTTCTGTTTATTTTTGACAAATAAACTCAATGGTGCACTGACCCAAAAATGAGTCCTGGCCTCCGGCACAAGTTTACACCAGTAGATTCTATCTTACGCAATCTCCCACCAGTTAGCGGCTTGGAGATAGCGCAGGTGTGACAATTGTGATAAAATTTAAAAATATTTACAGAGCTTCTTATGGGAGGTAGATTGACCTCAGGCTTTTTTGGTTTGTATTGTTCCAGTAGAGTCTTGCACCAATCCTGTAAACTCTCGTCAGCTGCTCCTCGGCGGTCTAACCTCTCCGATAGCTCTGCCAGATTACGGATTGGTGGCAACTTCTGCAGAAATTAAGACAACAGTAAATCTTGTGGCATTAAATAAAACAATCTACTTATGTATCTCGTATAGCGACTACATAATGGCGAATTTACACTTACAGGCTAGTGGCGTGGCGAGCCAAATAGCGCGCGTTTACACATACGGCGCGGTTTAACGTGCGTGCTCACGTCGAGGAGTTATACGTAGAGCCGAATATGTAAACGAACATTCGTACTGGCGCTCGTATTCGGAATGATTCGTGGAACCTTCCGACGATCGCCGACGCGAGTGCCAAAATGCAAGTGTAATACGGCGTTCATACTAGCGTGATCACTGATCGTACTTGTGTCGGTGCTCGTCGAATAGTTCGACGAAACATTCGCGCGCGAGTGCCATGCCAACACGCATTTGTGTAAACAGTCGCGCGCTATTCGCCTCGTTAATCGGCTCGTCACTCGCACGCATTTGTGATCGCACCATAAACGTAGTACAACACGCGAGTGTGAACTATATTTAACACCTTTTATAACAAAAACATGGGTTATTTATTATACTCATCATCAACATTAGTCAAAATACGGGTTCTGCTGCTGAACATTGGTTGGGTGCCACCCTTTATATACTGACCAAATTGATTGTCTCACTAGTTGGGCAACTTTTCTTGCTGTGTCCTAACGTTAGCGGAGGCCACTACTTTTTTGTCTCAAATTCTGAATGGTAATAAAATAATTAAGCGACATCAACCTGAAGGAAGCCGCATGTGTCGAATAGGTTGAATGATGTCGTGAGATTTATAATAAACGTCAACATTTTCATAAACCTTATTAGACTAAGAGCTGGCTACGTCAGAAATAACACAATAATGAGAGCAACAAAAACAAAACCCATCTGGTTAAATTGCTATACTATGCTTATTGCTAGATCCGGGCATCTAGCAGCTTTTAATGGGGGGGAGGACAGAGTGACAAATTATTTGAATTGGAAAATAGTAATACCAAAATAGGTAAAAACTGCCGAAGTTTTCTCAGTTATGGAAGCAGAGTTTTATTTTAATGTTAAAATATAGGGGGGCCTATATTTTAACATTAAAATAAAAAACATTGCGTATTATTGCGGCAACATAAACAGTAGGCGTCAAACTATGAATTAGGTACATTATAATAATATGTCGTCTGGCACTGCACCTAGCAGAAACTTTTGCAATTATATATTTTTCTCATAATGTTGCATCAAACCCAGAACTCTAGGGATTTGTTTTCTTAAAGTGGTTTGCATTATTTGACCTCCACCACTATACAGCTGCCAGATGTACAGGGGTCCCGTTGCTCTCATTATTGTGTCATATATGACGTAGCCAGCTCTCCGTCTACTAGGTGACAGGACTTGTGAACCAATCTGTAAGAACCCTGCCTCACCGGGACGCCATGGCACCGTCGCTCTTACATTTCGGCGTCGCCAAATCGTCACCAGGTGAGTGAGATGCCATGCATCATCATATGAATTGTTAGGCTACCATAACCGGCGACGCCCTTACATTTAGACGTCGCCAAATCGTCGCCAGGTGAATGAGCTACCATGCATCTCACCATCTCAGTATGGATTGTTTGGCTACCGTACCTAGGGACGTCGCCATGCCTTCCCAGTTGAGGCAGAGGACTGTGGGAGTTGGGTATCTACCCAACAGTGGTTGCCAATATTAGCTTGTATACGCACAGTTAACCAATTTGGATCCTAGGCCATTATAGAACCTTAGTAGTGCACACTGCACAGTCACATTTATACGTATCCACGGGCAACTGCCATTATGACCCAGAATATAATAGTATTACATACACAAGTTAATCTTCCCTACAAAATCAGTTTGACAGAACTTTGACAGATGAACGGTGACACATGAGTCATGACGTCTGCTCTGCATACATTTTTGCCTTTCGACTTTCTAGAGTTAATAAGTACGCCCCAATCTGCCTCAATCTACCTAATCCATCAGTAATTTCATTACGAAACTAGACAAATGACAGATTTATTACCAAATTTGCCCAATCTAACAGTTATTTTCGTACAAAATTACTACTATAAACTACTTAAATATTTTGTCTTATCTGTGGTCATGCCACAAATAAACGAAGGTGATTTTGACAACCCCGAAAACATATCCGATGGCGATACTAACCAAGGCTGTAGCTGTCATTTCGTGGAGATGAACACCCTTGATTATGCCAAGGTTCTATACTGGCATAAAAATCAAATTGGTTGAGTGTACAGACAGGTACAGTCAGCTGCAAAAATACGTATCGAAAAAATCGTCTCATAAATATGGTACTACGCACTTATTACAACGGAATAAGATACTATGGGACATATTTTTGAGTAAGATGAGTACACCCATATTTTTACAGCTGACTGTACATAGTACAGTAGGTAAATATTAGGTACCCAGTAAACTATATGCGCAGTTCTGAGATTTAGACAATAAATTCACTTACAATTTTCTTTTCCCGCAAAATGCATTTAAATGTATTCGTAGCCGCGAAATTCTGGCTAGCCTGCTTAGAGTAGTTGCCGAAGCCTGGCCTCTTGCTTTGCCGGGACGCGCGAGCACTGAACGAGGTCTCGGTCGCTGCAGTGTTGAACGTATCCATACTCTGGTTGATTGTGTCATGACGGAGCATAATTTCCTGAAATGAGGAGTGAGCAGGCGCGGATCCAGGATTTCGTTCAGGGAGGGGGGGGCACTTTCCTTCACAAAAAATTTCGCGGTCTGCACCTATGGGCCCCGTAGTATACGAGGTTTGCGTTTCAGGGGGGGGGGCAATTGCCCCTGTTGCCCCCCGCGCCTGAGTGAGTGTAGGTATATATTTCCCTGATTGTTGCCTGTGTTAGTCAGCTGAGTAAGACAGTCTGGCGACTTGTGAAATTCTAACAGTAATGACATTAACTTCAATAAGCCCAATCCACCAGTGTGTCGTGTGTCGTGTTATTAAGTACTTAGTTGTAAAGGGCAAAGGGTTAACGGTTACGATGCAAATTCCTGATTCTGATTTAAGAAGAGACGCGATAATACGTGAAGGAAAAGATAATCATGATGCTAAAGATTATATGAAGTCAGCCATATATATGTACGGTCAACCAATTTGATTCCTAGGCTAGGCACGGATCAGAAGACAATCCGGATAGTACTTTTACTATATTTCCCTAACCACAGTTGAACCTTATTTATTACCGAGCAAAACAGTCGTTCATAGGTCACTAGTAAAAAGTAATAAAAACGGTCCGATAGAGAGCATAATGTAGGGGGCGGTGTCTCACTCGCACAATGTTGCCAACTTATGAAACTTACCAATGTGGTTTTATTTATATACATTTATTTTAGTAACACACTACAAGTTACTTCCTACTTATAATAATTTATTGCAAGATTTGAATTAATACTTTGTTCCCTTTTAGCTGCTTTGAATTTTTTTACGACGTAAATATTATTCATTCATTGAATTAAAGAATTGCATAGTAAGTTTTGTAATATTTAAAATACGGTCTGGTATCCCCATCCCATCAGTCCCATCACTGACATAATATGTCACTGATATTATTTCAAATGACGCCGCTCAGCTCAACAACATTTCGTAAAAACATTTTTAAGTAAAAATGGTCAAGATATGTTGCGTAAAAGGGTGCAGGAGTAAGACTTAACAATAAAGTAGACTTTCCTTTCACCGGTAATCCACAATCATTTAATTTTACGATTTAATATTTATTTATATTTTATGTTTATCTTCATACTATCCAATACTATCCAGATTGTATTTAACTTCATGAGGCTAGGCCACTGTAGAACCTTGTCGTAATGACAGTTGCCCGTGGATACGTATAAACGTAACCTATTCGCTACCAAACTAGCTATTGTGACAAGGTTCTAGAGTGGCCTAGGAATCAAATTGGTTGACTGTACATCAATCAATGAAACTTGGCTTTAAAACTTTATCTTGTCACTAGAAATGAGGATCTGCACAGTTCTATCAAAATTTAGGGGTCCTAATTAAATGAAATTTCTTTATTGCAGACTTTCTAGGTCCATAGTTTGGTTAGTAGGTACAGCACAGTGACAACAACAAAAAATAATTTAGGGTGTTAGTAACAATCATAAATCATAACAAATAAATCTAATAACGGCGGGGAGAGGCACGCACTGGAGCGTGTGCCCCGTCCCAATGCCGCATAATAGGGCAGTACACCCTTTCAGCAAGCGTACTCAGGTTATGAGCAGGAGGGAAATTTTTAACAACACACATTTTACAAACCCCCAAAATTTTAATAGGACCCGGCAGATCCTCATTTGTAGTGCCAAATAAAGTTATTAAAAAAACGGTACATATTTTGCCTCGAAAAAAATATGCTATTTTATCTGCACTATTAAATGGAAGTACCTATCGTTAAGAAAAGCTAGTGAATGCTAGGTATATATTTTTTTGTATCTTTGTCGAATCATCAAGTAGAACATAAACTTTCTCGAAATCTGGACAACACTCGAACTCACAACTTTTTGTGAAAATGCTATTTTAAAAGTCATACCGTAAGCTTTTCAATGTCCATGTCAATTCTGAGGCGTGCGGCGAGTTCTGCCTTGAGCTCATCGACAAGATACGCCCAGTACCTGTTGACTCGAGCACAGACGGCCAGTTGTTCCTGAGGCACAAAGTACAGTATCCGCTTGGCCACCGCTTGTGGTAGTAACTGAAGCTGCAAGATGTTGACAATACATTGTAAATGCCTGGGATGTTGTTGTAACGCCGGATCGGAAGGAGACCTAATATTTTATATACAGTCAGCAGTAAAAGTAACCAAGTGAAGAGTCAAAACGAGTTGGACATGATTTTGTACGTTAATACAAAATCCTATATCCTCATAGAAAAAAATAGCAACCCCAAAAATTACGCAACAAATTTCCGCGCCGGTACTAACTCGTGGCATCATTTGGAAGTCAAGCTAATTAGAAACCACTAAATAGACCCTACTCATGGTTGTGTTTGTGCTGGTGAGTAAGGTTGCCAAAGAGCTCCAAGAGGACCCAGTGTTGATGATGAGGTAGCCTCTTGTTCCTTTAGCCGTCAACACAGTGAATCTTCCTTTTTGTAAAGTGTCGGCAACGCGCATGTGGCACCTCTGAAGTTGCAGGCTTGTTTGCCACCGTCGTGGTATAAAAAAAAACCGAAGAACCCGAATCTAATTATAATTTTGAACATACATAATCCACAGTCTCAGTGACTTCAGGTTTAGGTCTGTTAATTTTCCAAATCCTTTTCTTCGTTCCATCGCTGTAACTCAACTCTACTTCCTCTAGTTTTTGGCTGTCTTTAATGGTCTTGATGATAGATGTCCATCGGGCTAAACATACCTCCAACTGTAAGAACAGCCACAGATTTAATGAATAGTAAAACTACTTATATAAAACGATAAACCTGAAATTCATGATATCAGACCAAAAAAATTGCTACAAATTTTTTAACGCTTAAATTAAAAAAATACTTACCTCCTGCTCTGCCTCTCGCGAAGCCGTAAAAGAGGTATCACCATCACCAAACCCATTTGGAGATTCTTTAGGAGGCGAATTTTTCTTGCCCTGTGACAAATATAACATACTCGTAGCTTATTGTGTACAGTCAACCAATTTGATTCCTAGGCCACTCTAGCACCTTATCACAATAGCTAGTTTGGTAGCGAATAGGTTACGTTTATACGTATCCACGGGCAACTGTCATTACGACAAGGTTCTACAGTGGCCTAGGAATCAAATTGGTTGACCGGACAAAGACGGCGCAATAGCTACATTAATGATTATTTGTTTTAAACCAACAGACAAGGTAAGTTAACTTGCCTTATTGTCCACCGGCGGCGACGATTTACGGGGATTCTCCTGGTTTTCGATAACCGCTACGCTGTCTTGTAAGTTCTCTAGCTGGTCCTCCCGGTAGCTCTCGAAGATCGCCTGGGCTTTGTTGAACACGGCCCAAACGATGGGACCACCGGAGATCTTGAGCAGTTCTGACATGAACACCGCTTTGCGACTCTGTTTAAAACGATATTTGTGATTGTCATGTTGTTGTTGATGACCGATATTACAAAGTGATTTTGTATTTAGAGGAAAAAAGTCTCCCCATTTGCTAGTACGGAGCTACGGAGAAATAAAAGTCGGCCACAGGGAAAAGTCCTCTTATTTTACTCGTATTGTTACGGCTGTATTTTGAAAAGGCTTACACAGTTACCCCATGGCCGCAAAGGCCCGGTTGACTAAGAGTAAAAATAATGAATGATTTACACTTGAGTGCCAAGCTCCCTGAATCCGGTAGAAAAATGAACCCATACTTATATGTAGCTAGTTTCTGGCAGCGAAAGTGTTAAAGCGAAATAACTGTGTAAAATAAATTAATGATGGGTACCTTTACCTAAAGTATCTAATCTTTTCAAAGTCAAATATTTGAACCTAAATGTTTTAAGTTTTTTACCAATAGAAAATGGTCGACTGTGTACAGACATATCACGTGATTTTTCAAATGTCAATTAAGTAACATTAACTGCGTAATTAAAATTTGTAACTATACCGCATCCAAGGCGCGAAAAAAATTCCGGTCTGCTTCCATGACCTCTACTACCATTTCTATTGGTACTGCAGTTCTGTTGTGGTCCATGGGGGTCTGGTCGTAGCTGCTCCAAACAGCGGCTCTGAAAAGAACGATAGGCTTACCAAGTCTACCAATAAAACACGCACCGTTTTTAAACCCTTTTTAGTGAGTCAAAACTAGGGCATGCAATCATTGATTTATACAAAGGGAGATATGGTACCAGGCGCTCGATTGTGTGCCATCAAATATAGGTTCCGGCACCTATACTGAATTATAGTCGTGTGGCACAGTCTCTCAGTCACACTTTGTGCAATGCGCAAAATATGGAGATCTCCCTTGCATACCCGTGTTAACTACATATAAGTATAGGTTTATCTCTTTTGCCCATGATGCAGGTACATTATAGCGGTGTGTAGCATTTTACACGTGTGTAGGTGCTGGATCACATTTCAGTTTTGTTTACTATGAACGTCACTCATCTTCATGCAATGCCGGTATTTTAAATATGTATGACCAATACCGAAATTCCGGTATTTCATCCTTAGTCCAAACTCTAAGCGGTTGAGATTTTCCAGATGAGTTACGTTGTCCTTGTTCTCCATTTTAAATGATTCAACTGCGCCCGATTACTTGCGATCTAAATTTAAGTTTGTCGCTGCTCGTCCAGGCTGCGAGCTTCGCACCTCTCGTAAACTCCTTCTCTCTGTGCCCCTTCACCGTTCCGGCTCCATGACTAATTCATTTACCGTACAAGCATCCGCATTTGGAATGCTCTCAACTAAATTCACGTTCAAGCAAGCTGCGCAAACATTTAAATGACAATTCGCATGATTGACACTTCATAGTAAAGGATCTAGCAGGCTAAGCTAACAAGAGTGGCCCCCGCAAGGGATTTGGTTGTAATTTGAGGTGCAGTAGTGGCAGGACCTAAGAACATTGTATGCGTAATATCAGCCTTCGATCTTCCTTTGTTTCAGACTTATTCACGAAAATGTCAAAAAATCAAGGTAATTGTAAAACTGTTATTTTAGCTAAACCAAGCAAGCGAGATAAACCAAATAAATTCAGAATTAAGGAGCATAAAATGGGGTTCATAGTGCATATTTTTACAGACATTCATGTCTTTGAACTTGGATGAAAAAAAATAAGTTTTTATATTGCTTCATTTTTTTGCCGCTTTTCGCGGAGACACAATTATCAAAAAAATTACTTGATAAGCCACAATTGCCAACTACGTATACATTTAAAAACATTTTGAAAAATCATGGTGCGTCATGCCAAAAAAAAAACATTTACGAACGTATGTTTACTATTTCATATCATATCAATAGAGTAGTAGTGGCAAATTAGTCTGTAGTATATAGTATAACATCCTCTTTCGTTCCTTATGAAATAATTAATTGACATTGATCAATGACGTAAATACTGTTCTGTTTGCTCTACTGAGTTATTTGTTGATATGGAATGGTAATAAAAAATGTTTTTTCAATGTGCCAATTCTTATTATGTACCCACTTTTTTCCTTATTTGCATAGAATAAAAAAACACATCTAGAATAATACCTAAAGCAAAGTAGCATAGCATGTCCATTTCATTTGCAGCTGCAAATGAAATGGTCAGCTGACGATAAAATAAAAAACTTACAATTTGTACTTTACGATTTCTTCTACAGATATAGTGTGATTAAGCTAAGTCTGCATACGTCAATCACGACCTAATGTGTCCATCAACTCTCTTTCTTTGGTGTGACAACTACAGACTTTTACCTTAGAAGGGCTCTACACATTTGCCACTACACTATAGTAAACATACGTTAGTAAATGTTCTTTTTTGACATGACGCACCATGATTTTTCAAAATGTTTTTAAATGTATACGTAGTTGATAATTGTGGCTTATCAAGTAATTTTTTTGATAGTTGTGTCTTCGCGAAAAGTGGCAAAAAATGAAGCAAAAGAAAAAACTTTTTGTTTTTTCATCCAAGTTCAAGGATATGAATGTCTGTAAAAATATGCATTACTAGCTGTGCCCGCGGCTCCGCCTGCGTGGAATTCGGTCTGTGTCAGTAAGCGGCTA
Source organism: Pammene aurita (assembly GCA_947086415.1). Taxonomy (NCBI): domain Eukaryota; kingdom Metazoa; phylum Arthropoda; class Insecta; order Lepidoptera; family Tortricidae; genus Pammene; species Pammene aurita. Next base: position 11,745,439 of record OX352294.1, read on the forward strand.
ATTCACCCCTAATTTCTCTCCCGCTACTCTGGAGGCGGAACTTGAAGTAAAGTTGACAGATGGATTTATCCTATTAATTTTTATTGGCATTATTTAAACGACATAGAATAGTAGGTGTATATCGGACGATACAGGACCACTTTTGTATTTATACGTTCATGTCCACGGCAAATATCATCCAAATCGATCCTCCCGTCAAATCAGTCTAAGCATGAAAGGTAATCACAGGCGCGGTTGAAATGGGGGGGGGGGTGTCACAAATGCAGAAATGTTTTTTTTCTATTTGAGGAATTAGTAATCCTTAAGGGGTGATTTCCGGGATAACAATGCAAAAAAAAACGGCCAAGAGCATGGCGGGCGATGCTCAGTGTAGTTTCGTAAATGCCGCCCTGTTACGAAACATCCGTTCAAACGGTCGTTTATTAAGGGATATTTGGCGGCGCTTACGTCAGTCTACTATCCGGCACATCCTTTCACTATGCGATTTTGACTGATAATTCAAACACGGCTGCACCGATTTTATTCAATATAGTTTTTATTGAAAGTTCTTATCAGGCCACACCAAATTTCAGCTTTCTAGTGCGAACAGTAACATGAGCTAGACCGTGGACAGACGGACGGACATGGCGAAACTATAAGGATTCCTAGTTGACTACGGAACCCTAAAAAGAGGTAAATAGTAGTTTATGTAACTGTTACGTAATAAGGCCTAATTATGTACAGAAGCATACACTGCTTTACCTACACACATATTAAAAATACACTGAAACCATGCGTGCCGGCGGTCGGGGGGGGGTTTGATTACGTTACCGTAGGTAATTAATTTTCATACGTTTTTACCACACTGTCACAGATAATACATTGATGTTACGTTACTGGTTAAAATAATTGTGGTAATTACATACTTCAAGGTAAGCACATTACAATGCACTAATGAACGTCAGAGAAAAATAAAATACGTGAGTGTCGTGGAACACTCTGTTGGAACGAAGTTATGTTATTTCATTTTATTTCATTTTTGACTTTTTCGTAAATTTTGTGGTTTTAATTTTTTCTGTATTTTTTTGACATTTTTGAAATTTCTGAAATTATGGAAATTTAGGAAAATTTGGAAATTTTTGAAATTTTTGAATTTTTTTTAAATTTTTTGAAATTTTTGAAATTTAAAAAAAATTTGAAATTTTAAAATTTTTTGAAATTTTTGAATTATTTTGTAATTTAAAAATTTTTGAAACTTGAAATTTTTGAAATTTATGAAATTTAGAAATTTTGCCATGTTTTACTTTTAGGTTCTCGACTTTTTTCACTTTTATCACTTTGTTACTTTCACTACAATTCACTTCACTTCACTTTATTCTATTTTATATATTTTTTATTTCATTCCATTTTACATGTTTCTCAATCGTATGGGTGTCGCGTTTTCGTGACGGTCACGTGACTTTTTTTCACCTAGCCCCCATCCGCGAACCGTCCAATAAGGAACTTCGTTCCAAAACTACCACCGGTTCTAACCCTACACCTCTGGCCCAAGAAGTATTATGACCGAAAAGATACTCGACGGGACTTATTTTTTTCAAAACAGTAATACATTATTAGATCTTAAAGATACAAAATAATGCGTAGTTCTTCAAGAAGACATATCAAAACAGCTTGAGAGACAGATAATGTACCTATTGTTTAATTATAAAGAAAAATAAAACCTAATCTGACTGCTTCACAAAACGTTTGATATGTTTTCCTACCTAAACGGTGTCTATAAATCTATAAATGTTGTAGTAGTTTTTTGGTTTGGGCGATGCATCTTTGTCCGTCATAATATAATACTCGAACCTGCAATAACCCTTTGACATTCATGACATTTTCAAATATTTCTTAAGAGCGGGTAAAGGTAAATTTAAAGCATCGACGGGTAACATGTTATAAATATGACCTTGACCAAAAAATTACAAATTATTTAAATACCAAATTTCATCTAAATACGGACAGCGGTTATTGGTTGTTTCTTCCCCATGTAAACTTTCACCCCTTTTGTATCCGTTTAAAGGATAATTTCCGAGATAAAACTATTTTATTTCCTTTTTTAATTAATTATCTCCATACCAAATTTTATCTAAATCGATTCTGCGGTTAATAATTCCCTATACAAATTTCCAACTCTCTTTTCACCCCTTTAGGGTTGATATTCGGAGTGAAACCTATCATTTGTCCTTTCTTGAGACCCATACTACACCAAATTTCATCTTTATCAGTTCAGCGGTTAAAAAAATCGTCATACCAACTTCCAACCCCCTTTTCGGGGTGAAAGGGTTTATTTTCGGGATGAAAACTATTCTGTCGTTTCTCGGGACTCAAATTATCTGCATACTAATTTCTATTAAAAAATCTCCATACAAACTTTCAACCCCCTTTTCACCCCCTCCAGGGTTGATTTTCGGGATGAAAACTATTCTTTGTCCTTTCCCGGGACTCAAACTATCTCTACACAAAATTTCATCAAAATCCGTTCAGCCGTTTTCACGTGATAGATGTATAGATAGATAGTTTTTATTGAAAGTACCTTTCAGGCTTCACTTCCATTATTTTTTTCAAATTTTTTGGACCTACGGTTCTAAAGTAAGGTGGGGGGGGGGGGGTTCAAGATTAAACTATCCTTTGTTCTGTCTCGAGACCCATACTATCTCTCTATACCAATTTTCAGCGGTAAAAAATCCTCATACTAACTTCCAACCCCCTTTTCACCCCCACAAGGGTTTGAAAACTATTCTTTGACGTTTCTCGAGACTCAAATTATCTCCATACTCATTTCTATCTAAATCGTTTCAGCGGTTAAAAATTCTCCATACAAACCCCAACCCCATTTTCACCCCCACCAGGGTTGATTTTCGGGATTAAAACTATATATTATCCTTTCCCGGGACTTAAACTATCTCTATACAAAATTTCATCGAAATCCGTTCAGCCGTTTTCACGTGATGCGCGGTCAAATAAACAGACAAACAGATAAACAGATAAACAGACAAAAATTCTAAAAATTGTTGGAACGTGTTCTGTTATCGATTCTAAGTATCCCCAGCCAACTTTTTTTCGATTATCTTCCATGTACAGACTTTCGACCCTCTTCAGCTTTATTATATGTATAGATAAACCCCATTTTATGCTCCTTAATTCTGAATTTATTTGGTGACTCTCGCTTGCTTGGTTTAGCTAAAATAACAGTTTAAAAATTACCTTGATTTTTTGACATTTTGGTGAATAAGTCTGAAACAAAAGAAGATCGAAGGCTGATATTACGCATACAGTGTTCTTAGGTCCTGCCACTACTGCACCTTAAAATACAACCAAATCCCTTGCGGGGGCCACTCCTGATAGCATAGCCTGCTAGACCCTTAACTGTGCAATAAAGTTTGAATAAATAAACGTATGAACGTAATGACTGCCTAATATGAATCTGGAGGTCATTGGTTCAAATTCCGGTAAGGGTACTGTATGTATTCGTGTGATTAAGCTTATTAATATTTGTGTGATTAACACGAATATATTTTCCTGAGTTATGGTTGTTTTATATACATATACCTACCATATATATATATATATATATATATACATATATACATATACCTACCATATATATATATATATATATATACATATATATATAAATGTAATTATAATTAAGTATTTATCTACATGATGTTTATTAAACATAAGAAATATCGTCCTTTAGTACCCATAAATAACATAAGGCACATAAGCCTTATTAAGCTTGTGGGATAAGGTCGTTTTTTGTAAGAGTTGGCACACAATCTTTAAGTAAAAATTGGAGACTACAAAAGTTTACATTTTGCCATTCATAATCTGAATAGGTACTTACTCAGATTGAGACGCAACAGCATCCTTCAGTCGACAATTCCAGATAGATTTCAACAGCAGAGACAGTGTCCACGCGTACGGAATATCGTTTTCCAGTAACATCAAGCAGAACCGTTTCTTGTTAACACTTGACACGCGGATGTACCAAAATTTGGTAAACATCAAGTGGTTGTAGAAGCTAGCCTCGTCCGAGTCGTAAAATTGACTTTGATTCTCTAAAATAAATAAAAATCATAAACCCCCCAACTATATAATAGTGCAAAGCTCCCAACTACAGTCCAAAAATTCAAGAAGCAAGTAACCTTTTTAATATAGTAAATACGCATCTAAATATCTATGGGAAAATTATTATCACTGTAAAACAGCAATTCCAAAATGGCTTCAGGAAAAAACCTATAATGAGACAGGACTGAGCAACTACTCGAGTTATCGAGTGAGCTTGCAGGCACACACACGAAGATACACACGCACACACACACACAAATGTATATAATAAATATAGAGTAATGGTAACTATACGTGTACCTTAATACGTGTACCTTAAGAGATTGTATTATGTTGTAACTTGTTATGTAATGTAGGTAATACTAATTACGTTTGTTGGAAGAACGGGGCGTCTCAACACATGCACTGTAAGCCTAGAGAAAGGTCCTAGTTTTTTTTCAAAAAAATTCTTGAAATTGAATGGAATAACTTAGTAAAAAAATAAATTGATTAAACTTTATTACATCTTGAACTGCAGTACTGAACTATAGTTGGCAGGTTTTACGATACTATAAAGACGACCTTACTCAGGTACAATTTACGCAGGTCAATCACCTACATCAATAAATGCTGCTTGCTCATCACCAGTTTGCACCATAGAGAGATTGGTCCACAGCACGTAGAGTACCTACCTAATAACTGCTAAATAAGTCAATCATGTTTTGTATTGTGCATTGCGTACCAAAACCACGCTGAACATCCCATAGTATAACATCTCTCAAGTGATGTACTTGTTTAGATACTTCTTCGAAGGTAATGTGATGACTAGAGAAAGATTGTTTCGGAGTATAAGGCATTGATGCCTTCTCACAACTTTATTTACAGATAAATAATAATTAGGATATTATATTGTAAATCATAGTACAAAATCACTGATTACTCCTCGACAATTCTGACATAAAATTATTTAAATGTCAAAATTTCCCAGATTAAGGTTACTTCCCTATAAGAAGTCCTATTTTTGACGATGAAGGTCGAAGCAAAATTAAATAAAGCTTCATAATTTGGTTGAAAAAGTCGTCATTATATTTATATCCTTCATCAGTTAGTGCGTTAGTGCCTAGTTTGTACCTGTCTGATCGTGATTACTCGCAATTTACGTAGTAAATCCAACGACATGGTCACACAATAGGTACGACACACTAGTGTGATGTTCCACTTACGAATATCCGTCACTCAGAACTGACATTCAGTCGGAAACTGCCATGAAGCGAGCAGTCGCGCGTATTCCACCCCATGGAATAACTATAGAAAAGCCAAAATCTGGTAATCTTATAAGAATCGTCACAATTACAGTAATATTAACGTTCCTCGTCACATGCTTCATAATCAGTGACTCAGATTCGTCAGATGACACTCAATATATTGCTCAAAACGTTCCAAAAACATACAGCAAGTCAGAGGGGATCCCTCCTGAAGAAAGAGACCTATTCTATGAGTTCCAAACCTCTTTTTTACCGGACGATCTGACACAAGCGCATTCAAAAACTAAAAGAAGCTTGGAAGACGAAGCACCTAGTGCCTGGTTTTTGTGGGACTCGTGGGAAGAAAACAGTGCACCAATCAGACCAAAACGTAGTAACAAGTTTACTTTTACGTCACAAGACTACATGTGAGTCCATACTTAATTTGTGTCTTTCCATGAACGTAAATTTCATATTTAGATGTTAGAACAATAGTTCGTTCTGTTTAGCGTTGTTACTGAAATATTCTGGATGCATTTTGTTGTACACTGTACACAAGGGCTATCACCCGAAAAAAGATTTAGTAGTATCATGAAACGGCCTGACTAATAGGTATAGTCCAAATCACCCAATTATGAAAGCGAGGGCTCAACTGTACAATATGTGACATCGAGTTCAGGCTTCATATTTTTTTTGTAGCTTCTACTCGCCAAAAGACAACTCCTCACCAAATTTTAAGTTGCGGAAACGCTTGGTTTGCGAGATAAAAAATAATCAAAGTTCCATATAAAATCCCGATTTTACACCGCCATGACACAATATTTTGCGTTTCGTTAAACGTGTTGAGAAAAACTAAAACGTGATGATTTGTTTTATGTTCAGTTTTTACATAAATACAGTTTTTTCGACTTATTTGTGTACAATAATAGTTACATGATATTTATTCAATGATTCTTTTAATTTATAAGCATTTGTGGAAAATTGTTGATTAATAATTATCAAAAATGGTACGATTTTATTAAAACGCGTAAAACAAAACGCAAATAGAATTGGCGGGGTCTGTGGGCGGGGCATACGACATGACACTTTGTAGGAACTTTTTAGGTTAGTTCAAAGTAGTTTCAGACAGACTCTAAGGCAGGTCGGTGTAGGTACGACGACGAGCGTAGCGAGGAGGAGTGTTAGGTAGAACTGCGACCCTACAGCGCGCGAGCCGAGCGAGTGAAGCGAGTGTGCCGCGGCAGCGGCCGGCGAAGCGCCAGAACCTAACACTATCACACTCCCCCCCTCTCGTCTGCAAAATATTGTGTCATGGCGGTGTAAAATCGGGATTTTATATGGAACTTTGATTATTTTTTATCTCGCAAACCAAGCGTTTCCGCAACTTAAAATTTGGTGAAGAGTTGTCTTTTGGCGAGTAGAAGCTACAAAAAAAATATGAAGCCTGAACTCGATGTCACATATTGTACAGTCCTTCCAAAGCGATGTTATTACTATTATTACGGACGAAGCCCCTTATAAGCACCATACACATAAGAAGAGAAACGGCACTAGCATCAATATCTACTGATAGAAATGAACTAGGTAGTAGCGAGTTACTGAGATTATTGTTACCTAAGGAAAATCATTGTCTGTTCTATAGCCTGAACAAAAAAAACTACTGTTTTGTTTTAAAGAATTTCAAACGGTCTTGTACAACTTATTTTTAATTGACTCAAGGGAAGATCCCCTCTTTCATCGTCAACATCATGCGGCCCAAGATCCAGTAGAAAGCAGCAGTCAGAGCAATGAAGACTATTCTTATGACTCGGCGGAAACCAACAGCCAGGAGAATATTAACGAAGGATTCCACACGTACGTATTCAAAGTATTCAATTCATATATTATAGTATAGGTATAGTAGTAAAAAAAACAGTTTAACTCACGTATGAGTGAACTCTCACTGAACTCATCTGAGACCAATATAATAAAGCTACAATTTCTCTTTATGGTTGTTAGATAAAGAGGCAAATATGTTTACCTTCAGTAATCCGAAGATAATCGCATGCTCTTGATTGCAGTGCAATAGACGAGCAACATCAATATTACATGATAGTCTAAATGAGGCATATGTAGAGAAATCATCACGCAAACTTACACTTGAATTAATAAAATGCGCCTCTTTGTCAATGTTATTTGCAAGGTAAATACCAAATTCAAAATTACATTTGGTTTGTCTAACCTTACCGCCAACATAACTTATTCACTAAGATAATTTGTAATTTCACGAGATTGGAGATTGCTCTTGTGCTGGTTTGTTTGAGGCTGTGACACTGAGACATACGGCGAAGCTGCGAACTGTACCCAGGGACAGTGGGTACTATAATGGTGTGCAAACGAGTTTGACCTTAATTGAACTGGATTATGCGTTATCTTTAGTGAAGATTACCTTTGTTCTTTGTTGCTTTGCGACTGTCAAGTTATTCACCCCTATTTTTGTAGACACAACTCAGCTTACCGTGAAAGCCGCTTACCGTTCCTACAATGATTGCCCATATTCAAAGCTACAGCATGTAGCATTTGCAGAGCAATGACGCGTAATCAGAGTGACCGCGAGGCAATCGGATGGCTCGCGGTATTTAAGCTTCTGAAGTGATGAGGAACCGCCCTATACAACCCGAACTGACTCAACTTGGACTGGGGCGGAAATAGAGGGTGGTGCGAAAAAAAAAATATGACGAGGCAACCGACTGAAATAGCGGTTGCCTGAAAGTGCGTACGCTGGTTATCCATAAAATAAAATTTTAATGTGATCCCGGATGGGGGATGAAATTTTATAGGAGAGAGATGGCATTGGTACATATCGCATATCACATCATACAAAACTAAAAAACAATTATTGTGCGCATTTTTCCTAAGTTCTCGTCCACCGATGGAAAAATTCTATATTTGTTCGGCTTCCTACTCTGATACCCTTATAACTTTCCAGCCGGAGCGGATGGCAATTTGTATCCAGTGTCTGTATGTGATGTAGAACAAGCATGCTAATTTTCAAGCGGTTGCCTGACAAATTTTTTTTTTGCCCTCGCCCCAGAGCCCATGAAAATGTGGAGTAGCCTAAATGGAGTCGGTTATTTTTTCTTTCTTCTTTCAAATTATTAATGATGATCATCGATACAGCATCGTGGAACATCGAAACCACGTGGACCGCGGGCCCCTTGACGACGTGGTGGAGCAGATCCGAGGCCAGCCGGAGCTGGAGGAGGGCGAGATGGAGTCTTCTGCACTGCACTTGTATAAGCCGAGTCCACCACATTCCGGTATGTATGCTTACTTACTTACTTACTGCAGTGGCGCCGCGACTCAAAGTGGATCTTGGCCTCCGACACCGAAGATCGCCAGGCTTCTCTGATCATAGCCGTCTCTGTCCAGTCAACGGCGCCCAGTCAGACCCTTCAGCACCGCGCATTTTTAGCGGTACCTAGGACGCCCAGGTGGTCTTCGACAAGTTGGTTGGCCAGAGTATGCTCTCCAGACAGCAGATCTTCACCCATACGAACTACGTGTCCGAGCCATCGGAGTCTAGCGGCTTATGGGTATGTACATATGCTAGTTTACTTTAATGTAGTCTGTCTATTGGTCATGGTGCAGAATCTGGAAAGGAAACGTTGCAATGACCGGTATTTAGCTCCGGCCTCGTCGCCGTCGGCTGTTTGCATTTCCATCGGCGCAAACTTGTGCTCCGTCCCACTACCCAAGCCACCAACACCAAGCTCTCAACAACTGGATATATGTTTTACCATCTGAAACTAAGTAGTTTTCTTGTCACTAGCAACTGCTATTTAGAATCTATTTCTGCTCGAAGCTCCATTTATTAGTTAGGATTTGTTGAAATTGTTTAGTACCTAAGTTTTAAGTAATTTGTAACATACTCTCTCGTTTTATCTGTCCGGTGTTAACACGTGGAGCTAGACTGCAAGTGTTCATTTGAGGAATAAACAAATAAATAACAAACAAATGCTTCGACGCCGTGGACTGTTACTGCCAAGTCGGCGTAGATTTTATATAGCATAGACGCGCAATATGGTAGCTCTAGTAGGTGTCTAGTAGCTCTGTCAAAACTAGGGTTATTGCATGCCCAAGTCAAACCCCTAATGCTGAAGGTACCCATTTGTCATTTGTCTTATGGTTATGGCCTGTAAATTTATTGAGGTAGACACTTTTTTAGTAAGTTGGTACTTATATTACTAGTTAGAGGTGAGATTATCTTATCAGAGAGTGTTAACTACAAGTATAATTATAAAATTTACAACTCAATTAAATGACAAGCGAAATTTAATTCAAGATTATCTTTCGTATTTAATCATTTAACAATAATTGGTATCGCTGATTAATTTCTCATTAATTCGATTTTTATGAGTAATCAACATTTTTATTAAAGTCATCATCGCGATATGATCATAACATCATAGCTAAAGAGCCATTAACTAAACCGGGAACATCTAAATATCGTTACCTACCTGTATAATTATTTAGTAGGTATTCGAGTATGCAATTTTCCGTGTTCTGAAAAATGCATACTCTGAAATAGCCATCTTTCTTTCTATACTCGAAACTGGAATTCAAGACCACAAAATGCGACAGATACGTCACTGTCACAAATATCAACATATTGCTCATCAATCGATAGGCGTTTAAAAATAACGTAGAGGTTTCTCTGAACATTTTGTACTTAAGTAAATATTTTCAGAAATAATCTCCTGTAACTTTTAAACCGTAAGTTCAAAAAATATTTAAAAAATGGAGAAGATGCGCTTTATTATCACATACTTTCTACAAAAATTATTTTGTACATTGTCGGCTCAGCCTTTTCTGAGTTATCTCCTTCCATAGGCATAAGGTACAACCTTTTGTTATTAGTTTGGTGCTTATTCCATTGAAGGTACGGAACCTCCACTATGCGTGGTCCGATACGCACTTAGCCGGTTTTTTATATATAGAGGCCATAGACAAATTTCCGCAACCATAGACAGCAAGCTGATTTTGGCTATGAATTTCTGAATTGAGTTCAAGTGTGTGGAGCGTTAAAAATGACGGCCATAACAATCATGAAGCGAGCTACACACTATTATTCTGCTAAATGTATGCAAAAAAATCACATCTGAGTTTGTTGTTAACTTTTTGTTTGTGGTAAATTAAAATTTGTAAATTATTGCACCAAATGTTACGAATACAAGGAGGTACAATACCAGCTTTGCAACCAAAAATCCGGGATGATTAAGTTTTTATTAGGACGTCTTGTAGGTATTTATGTGCAAATAAGTAATAGTACATTATGATACAAGTGTGCTAAGTTGATCATTACATACGAAGCGATATTGTGCGCACGAACGCACGTGAGTGCGCATAAGGAAGCTGCAATGAGCTTATGTAATGATCAAGCACACGCGTTTCATACGACGTTTTTCAACACACTTGCGAGGAAATAACAGAATAGTATAATTAATAACTTTTGATAAATACATTAATTGTCAGAATGTTTACAGGATAGAGGTACTTACGAACCTAAGATAATTAAATTTAACTAACCTTTTTTGTGATGTTATTGAGTATCTGGAACTCTTTTTCAAATCATTTCATAAAATTAAAGACTTCACATTTATTATGCAATAAATTATAGTATTTTTTTCTTACGTATTGCTCACTAGATTTTTATGATGACATTTTACTAGTATGTATCACAATTTTGAAATACGAATTAACGCTTAAGTTGTCTTCTTATTCATTGAAAATATAATTTGTTTAAATTAATAAAACACGACGAGAACAATCTAACAAATAAACAATGATTTGAGGCTAACTTATAAATGGTGCGCAATTTTCTTTTTTGGATGTGCGTGCAGCTTGAGGCAAAGGCGCGGAAGTATAATGCCAAACAGCCAATATTGAAACAGACAATTCGTGTTTAAAACGTAATTTATTGTGTATTACGAGTAATATAATAAGTTGAAATGAATCTTATTCACAATCAGGATTGTATAATTTGTATTCTATCGTAAATGTGTATATTTTTAATATATTTCCTTTTTTTTTACTTTTTTAGAATGTAAACTCATAAAGAGTTAAAAAAAAGTAAAGGTAATACCCGACTAAATTACAACGATTCGTCTGCGTACGTACAACTTGGTACTATAGTACAAACGTCACTTGATCGGATTATTAAATTATTCCACTAGTTGGATAATTAATGTGAAATGCACGCGTGTTTAATATCTAGGATTATGAGCATAAAAGCGGTGGAATAAGAACCTCGTTACGAGCAGGTATGTTGAAAATAAAATTACTTCTTTAAATCATAAGATTGAAATTACCAATATTTTTTTCTTATCGTGTTTTTTTATAAAAAAATGAATAGACTATTGTACAAAGATTTTATTGCAGTTGTCGTAGTTTTTTTGGACTTGAATTCCAGTTTCGAGAATAGATGATTCTCTTCCGGCGACGGATGATTGGTATATAGACGTTGAGCTCCAAATCCAACCAAACCGTCAGCGTGAAACTGGGAAACAACTCGATATACGCATGCTCACTACGTTGCCAACCAAATGCGTCACGTCACTACCACCGTGTTATGTGAACCGTGTCGCTGGAACACCATTTGTAAACTAAAGTTAGGGCCAGACGGCAGATAGCCGCAGATTCTGCCACGTGACCTTGGTTGAAGCGAGTTGTTGAAGCGAGCGTCTACATGGCTGACGACCAACCAATCGCTTCTGCAAATGGTTGGCAGAGCACGCCTATGATCCTCAAACCGGACATGATTTCCAAAGTCGTTATCTTCAAGACCTGCAGAGAAAGAAAGACCAATAAGAATCTGACAAGGTTTGTGAAATGGAATGTGGGGTGATTAGGTACATACACGATAACGTGAAGGACACAGTGACGTTACGTTTCAAAGTCAATAACAGCAAAACAAACGCGAAAAGCTGAGGTACGATTCAGTTCTCTAGTCAATTGGTATGGATTAAAAGTAATTCAATCGTTTAATGCCTTGGACTGGAGTGTAGTGAAATGCGTGCATGTTGTTTTGGCGAAGAACTTTCCACACCTTCCAGATTGAAATTTCCAGTTGTCCAGCTACATCTCTGATGCTCTTATTCGGGTCTTCTTCCATTATGGCTAAGAGCCTTTCATCAACTGCGACATTGTGTCGAACCACAATTCCTCTCGGTTCATTGACGTTCAAATTGCCAGTTTTCCTTAAGCGTCGGTAAGTGTTTTGAAACGTATTGCGGGTTGGTAAGCGTCTATTAGGGAATTGTTCCTGGTAGATTCTTTGCGCTGCTCGTGCTACACCATCAGCTTTACCGTACGGCATCAAAATGTCCGCATACTCTTCATTCGTAAATGCAGCTATTTTTGAACGATCAAAACTCAACAAAACAGAGATTAACAAAAACAACAGAAAACTAACAAAAAAACAACAGTTCAAAGATCGCAAATGCTTCAACCATAAGAGACAGTCAAATCACGACTAAAGTCTAATTAATACCACCACCACCCCCCAGGTTCGTCTTTGCTGGGTTCATGGGTTAAACGTCGAGTAAAAGAGAAAGACAACTGCACTTATTGTGCTGTGTAAGAGAGAGATAGCAGTCTTTACCTGCTTCGCAAGCTTCAAGATTTTTTCTTATCATGCCTAATCGCTTACGCTCAAGTTTGTGAAAGTTGACCTTGACCTTGAAGTCCAAATTTACGAAAGATAAGTTTTAAATCTTTACAACCTGTAGACCAACCTGTGTGTGGAAAGAAAATGGGGACTTCAAAGCTGGCAGCAAAAGGGAACAGTGTCAATGTTTGAATCTCAATAACTTGACCGTTGCGTTCGTTACTAAATCGTGAAAAAAATGAAGTTTATGAAAGGTTTTATTGAGATAATTGTGCATCGTTAGAAAGAACACAAAACACAGTTTTTTTTAAAACAGTTTCAAGGCCGCTGTCTCTTAAAACTTTTTTTTCATTGCAAATCAAAGTTGACATTTGACTAAATTTTTACACGTTGTAAAACATTTGAGGGCCAATAAAAAACAAAATTAGACGTTACGTGTCAGTAAGTTTGACTTATTCGAGCCGTGCAACGTTACAGATCACGATGCAGTAAAAATTGCATCTCTCTACCACTTACTTTTTTTAAAAATGAAGTTTAAGCATATCGGCCCTGAAGATTTTTCATTAATTACAAGAAAAACGAAAAAAACTTATACATGGGCCCAAGAATTTTGAAGAGGGCGTAAGGTGATAGAAAATGACCCCAGCAATCCGCCATTTTTTTTGGCAAACGATGGAGCAAACATCCTGTATTTTTAGTGTTTGCTTGAAATAATTACTTACGACCAGGCCCCTATTTCACCACCGTGACAGGTGCGACAATTGTATCAAAATATGACATATGTAGAGTTATCGGTTTCACCACAATGACAGGTGCGACATTTGTAGAATACAATTGTCACGTCAAACATAAAAACGTATCAAATACTATAAATAAACTAGCATTCCGCCCGCGACTTCGTCCGCGTATAATACGGGTACGGAGTAAATATGGAAACAATGTCAGTGTCAAATTCTAAATATTGTGTGCTTGTTTTTATTTCAAATACCTATTATTATTTTCATGCTAACGGTAACGCCACTACAAATATATGCCATTCCACGCTCTCGCTAATTTATCTATTGAATTGTTTAACTCAAACATGAATAAGTTTTTTTTTCATACCTATATCCTATAAAATGTATGTGTCCTATAAAAAAAAAATTTCATTCAAAAATATTTACAGTAGGTAACACACTACGTAAACCGCGTCCAAACCGCGGCTTCCGTATAGGAGGAATACTTTTTATTGGCTGAATATAAATAAATGCCTTTGCTCTCTTCATTTCATTTCACCAATTTAAAACTATTAAGTCCATTCCCGCCATTAAGTAATTTTCTTCGTGAAACTATCATTTCTTGTGTGCGTATGTTAGTATTTTTATTTCATAAATAGTGGTACAATATGGATACTGCAAGAAAGATGACTATCTTAAAATTGATTTCCGACAGTAAATCTGTGTTATTTGGTAAATTTGATAACAAATTAACATTTGAATTGAAAGTTAATAAATGGAAGGAAATAGCTCAATGTTTGAATGAAATGGGTGTGTACCTACGACAAAGATTGGAAATATCTAAGAGATACAACTTGGCAAAATTGGAGAAAAAGGACTATAGTAAGTATTTAACAAGTTTGAATTATTAATTAGTTACGGTAATATGGATCAATTTGTCTGAAATAAATGAATTTTATCATTTTATTTACATTATTTTAATTTGGAATTCAATGTAAAAACGTAGGTACAGTCAACCACTTGGAACCCAAGGCCACTCTAGAACTCTGTCTTATTGACACCCTGTTATTTAACTATGTATTAGCCATAGAAGTAACTTTGACGTTTACTATAAAAGGTTTCTACAGTGGTCTAGGGTTCCAATTGATTGACTGTACGTCGTCCATTTAAAAACACTCAAAATAAGGAAATTTTAGCCTTCAATAATCGTAATAATTATTTGTTTTTTAGGAAAAAAGGGATAATCGTAACCAAACAAGATCTGCGGGAGGCAAAAAATGGCAATTTGACGAAACTGATGACATTATTCTGAATATGTATAATAGGGAAAAACACTCCAGTCGTAGAGGGTTTGATAGTTCCAGAATCCTCAGGAACTCAGGCGGCTGAGACTATTCAAGTACAAGAAACAAGTCAACCTATTCCTCAAAATTCCCAAAATAATGCGAATTCAACTAATAAGCAGTATAAATCCGTTATACGTTTAAAAAAGGAAAAATTAGAGGCTGAAATATTGTTGCTTAAAGAGAAAACTGAACTTTATAAGAGAGAAAAGTATAAATTAGATTTAGAATTATTTAAATTAGAAAAAGAATTGAACATAACGCATTCTTCTTATACAGCACCTTACCACGATCAAGATTGTGTACAATTAGATATTGTTCAATTAGTCGACATAGAAGAAGAAAACGTTCAACTTACTAGATCAAATACAACTTAAAATTATAAATAGTAGTCACTTCTTTTTTTTTTCAAACTTATTTTGTACCTAGTTATTAGCTATGTATGGTGGCGAGCCCTTTTAGTAGCATACTTATTTCTTACTATGTTTTAATCACAAAGTACAAAATTACACTGATAATAATATATATTGATTATAATATTAAATAGCGGGTTTAAATTCAGTAAGCTGTACCTATCCGTACCTTTTTCATAACATGTACTTAAATAAATTGTAACATACTAATGTAGTCTAAAGGTAATGAAATAAACGAGTTTGTATTTTGTATTTATTTTTATAATATGTCCATTAAATATTTCCTTAAGTATAGATTTGTATTAATTCCCTTAACACTTCATTCGCCTCAGGGTCAATTGCATGATTTCCGACGTAACCGTTATCTTCATTATCTCTCTCATTGTCACCGTTATCAACCGGATTGTAATACGGAATATAATACTGCACTCCAAGGCGTTTTTCTAAGTTGTGAAGGGTGACACACGCTAAAAATATATGGCATGCTTTCAGAGGTTGAACACGGAGATGATTGAGACAGGGGAATTTTTCTTTTAATACTCCTAAAGCGTTTTCAACCAATCTTCGTGTACTTTTAAAAGCTCGTAGAAATCGCAATACTGCTTCTGTTATTGGTATATCAACTGGGATGTTTGGCGTAATGAGCCATTTTTTCATGGCATATGCACTGTCTCCTAACAAAATCGCATTTGGGAACGGCCTCCAACCATTCTCCCACTGCTGAGCTAAAGTTGAATTGCGTAGCACTCTTGCGTCATGGACGGACCCCGGCCATCTCGCACTGGCGTAAAAAAACTCTAAATTTGGCCCACAAACAACCATTGTATTAATCGAATGCCCACCTTTGCGGTCAACGTACATGTACTCATGTTGCTGAGGTGAATCAATGGGTATTAATGATCCATCAACGACTCCACCAATTCTTGGAATATTTGCTAATTCCCTAAATAAATGCGGGATGGCGTCGGAATTCTCCGGCCAGCGTACTTCATTCCCAAACATTTCGTTGACAACTGCAGTCGTAACTCGTTTGATACACCGATGAATGGTAGCCTTTGATACTCCATGATTATCTCCGCTTACGTGATATTGAGATCCCGATCCCATCCAATGCAGTGTACAAAGAATTTGTTGGCAAGGCGTCAAAGCTTTGTTTCTTGGCGTTGGATGTTCAATACGTGCACCAATTCTATTTATTAAATATTCTACACTGACTTTACTGAGACGGAATTTTTCCTTAAATGAAAAATCCGTAATATCAAAAGAAAAATTAATTCTTTCGTTAAATTTTCTTATATGTGCGAATTCATCAAGATCACTGTTACTATCACTAGCGTCACTACTACTCGCATGGAGAGCCATTTTGAACTAGGCGTGAATCAACCACGAAATACTACAATTGACACGCAAATCCGACACAGCTTCAATCTCATGTCAAGATTCTCCGACGTTTATACAAATATGTCGACTAAAAATAATAATTCTTGTTTCACAACATAATTGTAATATATACAATTGTAGCAAAATGCCTGTCACGTACGTAAGCATTTCTATAGAAAATATTTCATAAAATTGTAATATGTCACCTGTCGCTTGACAATTGTAGCTCGACATATGTCACTGACAATTGTAGCCGTGGTGAAATAGGGGCCAGGGATCGAAAAAAAAGCGCTTCTAAATTCTAGTCTATTCTATTCTATATTTACCAGTCACTTTTCGGTGAAGGAAAACATCGTGAGAAAACCGGATCTAAGAAAGGATCTGCCGGAAAGGTACGATGATGGCAGTATTACATTTCGTAAAAACTAGTGCCTACGCCAATTCCTGGGATTAGGTTGTCGAGCGGATCCCAGTCTCAATAGAGCAAAAAGCTGGGACAAACGCTAGGAGGAAGAAGAGGTTTTTAAGGAATATTTTTTTGCACAATTGATAATTTATTACGTTTACCTAAATTACATTTCATAATATCAGGTAAACATTACGTACAGGTATTGCAAAGCTAGTTAAAACTTGACAGATAGTTTTTAACCGTTTGAAATTCTACCTTATCGCGAATAAAATAAAGTCGATATTTAAAACACGGCACCAAATAGGGTAATGCTCGTAATCTTGACTTTATGACTAGGACAACAAGGTAGAAAATCAAATGTATAAAAATCATGTGTCAATCGTAAACTAAAGATAATCGCAGTGTAAGTCGGCCGCTATTTTGATTTTTAGTAATACCGGTAACGATCCCTGCTTACGAATACGACTCTGGCGCCGTACGGCCCTATACATTATGTGGTAACTCTGGAGCGCCATCTGACCCAGTTACCGCATAATGTATGCGGCCGTACAGCGCCATCTATTAAAGCTATCAAACTTGGAGCCTCAAAATGTTCTTATACTGTGCTCCTCTATTTATACCTTATCTTTGCTTAGGACCTACTTAATTCAGTACGCCTAGCATATCTTGACGTGTGACGCGCGAGTTCATACTTCAAGCGCGACTCGTAGTATGAAGTGACAGGCGACAACGTAAGATATGCTACCCTACAGGTCAGGATACTTAAAGAGTTAGGTAGCTTATACCGCCATTCAGGAGTACTTAATGAATAGCAACCGATTAGGGTTTAGATACAGTTTACAAAAAATGCATAACTTTGAAGTCATTATCTCAAAAAAATTGGTACCGTAATTCAGGATTCTTACTTTACGAAAGTGACATCTAGCGATTCTAGCGTACAATTCATAAACTAAATAATAATAATTTTAATTTGCACTATCACTTATCTTCTTGGCAATTTTTTTAATAATAAAATCATATAAATAATGACTTAATTTTATTTACCAAGTTTTATTTCATGAATCAATATCACATTGTAAATTTAAAAACCACTTAGGACAATCTTTCCAATGACTTTCTTCTCTTCTATGAGCCTGTGGGCCTCTCTCAGGTTGTCAGCGTTAATTGGTGACATAGTCTTTGTCAATGTTGATTTTAATATTCCAGCATCAAACATTTTAGTCACATCTTCAAAGATTTCATGATATCTATACTTATCCTCAGTATCATACTTAATAAAATGAGGACCCCAAAAACAAATTTTATAATTGCTTGATTGTGTAATGTAACTACTAGCTTCATTGTATATTACTTAGTTAATAGCTGTGTTTAAGTTCGTTAGCGTGTGTGTTATATTATATTTTGAATTGTGAATAATCTAACCGTTTTATGATCTCAATTGACTGGTTCAAAATAAAACTAACAAGTCACAGATCTGATCATATATTATTGTTAATCTGATTATATATCAGTATATATAATATATGTACGAATTTCAGTAAATTCGTACATATATTTATGTGTAACATGTTCCATCACAAGCACACAACTCGGTGCACTTAAATTTTTGTTGAAAACACCTGCATCTAGCAGCTCATTTCTTTTTGCATCTGCACCTAATAATTTCCATGCAGGCTTCGGCAGCTACTGGCAAGCTAGTTCATGTAGGTTCCCATCTCTCATTAACTTTCGTCCATCACCAATCAGATGAACTTGGAATATTTTGGATCGGTGACATTTGACCCCATACATGAACTGCTTGAATAACTGCCCGCAGGAAATGCTGGTGCAGTGCAGCATTCGTTGGTGGAATATTTTCCAACTGGCGGTCTTTTTTCGTGAACAACTGCTTTCGGCATTCGTTCACAGCCGAAACTGAGCTGGATCTAAAACAAAAATGTTAAATTTATCACAACAACTTACCTACCCTCTAAATTACTCATACTTTTATGAATAAAGTAAATATTACCTATCATACATGACGACAACAAACTTTTCCACAAACGCCATTGCATCTTCAATTCTGCCCTAGTATGCTGCCAAGAATCCTTCTGTGGCACTAGGGAGTGCATTCCAGGCTTCGAATGCACTCTTTATTCCTTTTCCGTTAAAAAAAGAAACTGTGTCACAACCTGTGAAGGCGTGGAACAGAGGAAGAACTTTTTTTTTGCGGCCCTGTAAAAGAAAATATGTTTAAATAATTTAACCCAGTCGTTACGTATACAATAAAGATATATTATTTATGACTGTTTTTACCGAGCGCGTTGGCTACTTCTTTACAGCAAAGGTACTGCTGGTGTTTCCCAGTACCAATGTGTACAGTCACCAGCATAAATATATGACTGTGGGCAGCCCTGCAAAAATATCTGATTCTCCATTGAGGGCAAAAGTATATGACGACACTTCCACGGTAAAAATATGTGATGCTTTGTGGCCGGCATAAACATCGTTTTGCATCGATCAGCATAAATATCGGATCCGGCCGCTTAAAAATATCTGATTACCCATCAAAATCAGAATTATGTGACTACTGCCACCGGCATAAATATCTAACCACTGTGAAAGCTTTAACATCGGATGACAGGTCGACGCATAAATATCTGACATAATAACAAAATCAAAATTAAGTCATCAATATACAAAACCAAAACTTATCTGGCTGGCATAAAGGTCTTAATTGTAAAAAGCTATTTGACAATTCACGAAAAGAGTGCAGACTTGTCATTGAAGTGTCATTGCATATGTCTATCTCACATTTTCTATCATGAATTTGACACATTCAAATTCACAATGTTTCATTGCATTACGAGGGCTGCCTTTTAACTTGTGTCGTTTGAAATAAGTATAGACAATCTAATATATTATTACCATTTATTGTTTTTCAAAGAATTCGCCGCGATATTTAATACACTTTTGCATGCGTTCAAACCAGTTTTTAAAACATTTATTCCACTCCGAAGTGGGGGTAGTCAAAATGGCCGATTTGTATGCGTCAACAGCTTCTTCGGGTGAGCTGAAACGTTGACCACGAAGACTTTGCTTAATTTTGGGGAACGTAAAAAAATCGTTAGGGCTTAAGTCAGGACTGTAAGGTGGGTGATCTAAAATTTCCACGTTTTGGGTGTTCAAAAACATCTTTGTCTGGCGGGCGGTGTGCGAACTTGCATTGTCATGGTGCAGTATCATACGACGTTCCGAGTTGTTTTTTCGAAATTCGGTGATGACTTGTGGCAAACAAACCGTGGTATACCAGTCGGCGGTAACCGTCTTGCGATCTTCTAGTACAATAGTGGCGACGTGACCACCCTTTGCCACAAACGAAGCAACCATTTTTTTTGAAGTGCTCCGAGAGCGTATGACTTTGGTCGGTTTTGGCTCGTCCTGGAAGACCCAGACAGTTGACTGCTGTTTGGAATCTGGATCGTAAGCATATATCCAAGACTCGTCACCACTAACCATATCATAAACATGTTTTGACTCTCCTCGGCTGAATCGCTTCAGAGTTTTGCGACACCAACTAACACGGGCTGTTTTTTGGTCGTCGCTAAGCAAATGTGGTATCCAACGAGAGATCAACTTTTTTACAACAAGTTCTTCGTGCAGGATTTTTTGGATAGTGGTCCCTGAAATGCCCACGGATGCCTCTATTTCACGGTATGTCACATGACGATCTTCGAGTATTAGCTGCCGCACGGCTTCGATATTTTCTTGCGTCATGGCGGTTTTTGGACGACCTTCACGAAGCTTGTCACTGAGGCTAGAGTGCCCACGTTGAAATTCTAAATACCAGCGTTCTACAGTCCTAAGACACGGTGCTGCATCACCAAACACAGATGTGATCTCCTCAAAGCACTGAAGTCGCGATAATCCCCTTTTAAAGTTGTAGAAAATTATCGCACGCAAATTTTCCTTAGACATTTCCATTTTTACAACCGACTTGTCACCTTTGAATAGACGCTGTAATAAAACTATTCGACCAATTTGAAAACATTCTTTTGTTTTCGAATTCTAAATTCAAAAGGATGAAAATGCCATATGTTTTTTTTTTAATAATCGCGGGAGGTTGGCAAACGACACAACTTAAAAGGCAGCCCCATAAAGCTCTATAAATGGAGTACGCTTCGCCTCATCTTTCCAAACAAAAAAGTCTGCCAAAATCTGAGGGGGGCGAGGTAGCACGCATGTGAAGTTTTCAAGTCAAAGGTACATCATTGTCGGTTGTTAATACAGTTTATTTCTAAATGAATTTTTATGGCAGCAACGCTTTATTGACAACCGACAAAGATGTACCTTTGTCTTGAAAACACCAAACATATTTGACATATTCTTTTTATACTTCATAACACTAAATGGAGCAATAGATAGTCGACTGTACATATGTTAACATATGGTTCATTATTGGATGCAGTCTTTGGAAATGTCAAACAAAAAAGCCAAGGATCATTTTTGATTGTATTTTCAAACAAAATATAGAAGACAGCAATCCTTAAGCGCGTTAAATATGGAGAAGTGTCAAACGTCAAATAGTTACTGCCCGTCAGAAAGAAAACGATTGTCTTTGAATCGATTCTGTAAACGAAGCTTGATTTTCGATTTAGGTTAAATCTTTTACTACGAAAGTAATGATAAATAAAGTAAAACTGTACTTACATCTGAAATGGTATTTCATCTTTTTGTAAACTAGACGAAATATAACATTTTTTTACATCCAAAAACAGCGCATAAGGGCATTTTCACGGAGCTTGTTATCCATTGACAGCGATGACGAAAATGGCGTGACATCGATTATTGAAATAGTTTTTATAGATGTACTAGATTTTCCGCCAATACTTTTGACAGAGGGGAAATGATACTCAGGGCCTCTCCTGGTTTAGAACTCTCTGGGCAGCCCTCGTAAAAGCTTCATTACAATATTTACGATTTATTCATACAGTTAGGACTCGGTGCGACTGCCGTCAATCTGCGAGAAGCGATATTTTGTTTTATTAAATTAAAGAAAAAAATCGCGCTTACAATATAAACGGTTGATTTACGTATACAGGGTAAATAAATTGTTAATTTAAAGAAGCAGTACTGTTTATTTAATACATTACTTGGAACATTTACGGGTAGTATTTTTATAATATAACTTCCCGGCGACACATAATAATACCTAACTAGTCACTACAATACCAGGTTAATTGTTGTTTTGTCAACGGTCCTTGTTATTCAAGTTTGCAATATGCTTACGAATTACACACAATTTTTTTCATCACTCTTGTGAAAAAAAAAATTGTGTCAAAAATATCTAAATAAATCATAAATTAATTAATTAATTAGTATTAAGTCCATAACTCCCTTGGGAACGCACCACCGGGAGGTAAGTGAAATATTGCAAACGAGAGTATAATAGATTTCTAAT
Source organism: Pammene aurita (assembly GCA_947086415.1). NCBI lineage: Eukaryota > Metazoa > Arthropoda > Insecta > Lepidoptera > Tortricidae > Pammene > Pammene aurita. Next base: position 11,768,106 of record OX352294.1, read on the forward strand.
CGAAAAAGCAGGAATGTCATAAAATATTCACAGTTTCGCACATCCATTCGTAAATGTCCGGCAGGGGCAGATTCGCCCATTTGAAATCCGGCGAGTGACTGAGGTAACGCGGTCTATATTCACTGCGACATGGCGCCAACTTGACGTCTGGATCGCCGTTGACCGTATTCGGCACTCCACGCACTTGATCTGAATTCATGATTTCGTAGACAAAATCAGAGCTAAATGCTTAAATTTGTCTATGGTAGCTAAAAATGGTTTATTTCTACGATTCGTGAGTAATACCAAGGTTCATTAGCTCCAGAGTTGGGGACTCATGATTGAAATCGGTGATTTGATTAAAAATTCTCATTATTAAATCGTCGCTGATTAAACCATAACACAAAACAATCAAGTAATTTCGCCAAGAATATATCATTGACGACGGGTGCTGATTTAAACTAAAGTAACGCCAATCGACTAAAGTCAATCATGATTCGTTTAATATGATTGACGAATATATGATTAGAATATTTTTAAGTTTATTTATATTATTACAAGTTACAAGGATATAAGGCCTTTATTCTGAATTGTAGAAATTTTCGTTATTATACAATTTACTTAGAGGGTAATTTCATAAAAAAATGTGGTTTGTAAAAATCCTGTCAAGCTTAAAAGGTTTCCACAAAATATACCTATCCGATAGCAACTAAATTCTAATATAGGTAACGAAAAGTGTGGGAGGATTTTGTTAGTCTATCTCACTGCTTTATTTTTTATTTACCTACTTCTTCCAAATTGAAATCATGGAACAGTTTAATAGTGAATGCTCAATTGTGGACTAGATATGAGGCTTCGTCGTTTTTATTGTAAATAAATAATTTTAGGCGACTACTCTACAATACAGATGTGATCAGATATTAAGGTAAACATCAGTATTCTCGATAAATTCTCGTTTTTTATTGCAGTTACTAAAACGACCGCTCAATCTGCCCTATTCTGACTTTATCATCCAATTTGGATTTAATTTTAATACAATACTTGATAGATTGAGAATTTACCACCTAATCTACCAAATTAAGTAAATTATTATTTTAGTCCAAAACCAAATAGAATGGGTAGATATTGTAAAACCGAACTCCTTTTTTATATCGGGAATAAAAATAGACTTCAAATTAGCCTAAGCATATTAGGGTAACCGTTGGAATCAGAGATAATACGCAGGAAACTCTTATATACTTTCATTATGATGTTTTAACGTTATCTCAAAAATCTCGGAAAATGTCGTGTCTGGGCCTGAAGTTATGCAAGGTCAAACTCCAAAAAATGGGTTTTTCGTGATTAAGTATATCGGTTTTTATAACTCCATTTAAGTTGACATCTATTAGTAAATAGTAGAGCATAAGCAACAAGTTTTATTCTAAAGATTTTTTTATGCGATCAACTGTTTACAAGAACAAACGGTTACAATACTGACACGTTTAAAGATTCTCGGAGCGATTATTTTTGAAACTTTGTACTTAAGCTAAAAAATTGTTTAAAGTTTTTGTATAAGACCTATCTAATGATATGGCACACGTTGATAGTTACTAAAATTTTGCATGTATGGAGTGCCCTCCATAAACATATTTTTTACTATAAAACTAAGTAGCGGCACATAAATTAGACCTTTGATTGAGATTTCTTGAATATGCGCCGTATGCGACTCGCCCGCCCATCTGTCCATTAATCTGAATATCACAGTCATATTACTCGGTATTAGTTTTTAAACTAGACGTTTTGTCACATACATATATCAGCCACCCGTCAAGGAAACAGCACTATACATATGCAAAACGCTATCTCGCTCGAACGTCGTCGCCGCATGCGGAAACCGCAGCAGTGTGATAGTTACTTTAACCGTAACCGAAAACTGCAATGCAATCGAACAGGCCGTTTGAAAGTTTAATGGGAGCATTCATTTGTACACATACCAAAAAAACAAACAAATGTGTCGGTATTTTGGCAAAGGTAACATTTGGCAGCTGGCACATACGTTTTTTTTGCTCAAATACAATATTGAATCTGTATAATACATTTTATGACGTAAGCGCCAACCACCAAGTGATACCTTTACCAAAATATTTTTATTTTATTTTACATTATTACATTATTTTACACAAATAGCCATTTATCCTAAATGTATATAAGGTCGGTGTTAATAGAAAAGTAAAATAATGTAACCAAACACATTTACCTTCATTGCTTCACAATTACACTTTTTTAAAGAACAATCATGGTTTGGTTTTTTGTCAATTTATACACATAAACAAAACATGATTAAAACAACTAAATCGCTAGTTTAACTAAGCATCTGTCTTACTAATGTCATCTGTCTTACATATGTTACTTCAGCTAAGTAATCATGATAGAAACTGAAAATCGTCATAGTTTACTCATGTCGGTGCTCAATCTGATTGAAAAGCTCATGATTGAAATCGTAATCATGTTTATATGATTAAGATTAACGTTCTCATTTTTAACTTTAGTTTATATCACACAAATTTTTGCCCAACCCAGATTGGCTCATTGCTCTCCTGTTGCCTCCTTGTCGCTTGTCGGACAGGTGCCTTGCAACATGCAATAAAACAAGGTCAATATTCAATAATTTTATTTTGCACTATTTATCTTCAGTATTATAAACTCGACCATTCTGGGCCCTCCAGGTTATATACTGAATAAGTATCAAGCTGTATTTTCACAAAGACGGCCTAAATTTTTAGGATGGTCGATTTTGCAACTTCCACTTGCATATATTCCATGATTTCACGGCATTTATCTAAAAACAATATTAAATTACAAATGCATTATTAAGTCGGCAGAACCTATTGATTACGTAGGTATCATGTAAGTAAACAAGAAACAACTTACATAAACTGTCAATGGATTAATTATTTAATGGATCGGTCTATTTTTTCGTACATTTAAATAATCCTATGCTTCAATTGCTCGTAGATTTGATAAGACGCTATACATGGCATTGAATTAATCTAATTATTACGAGTATCATGCAATATAATAATTTGACTTGTTTATTTCTAATGTGACATGCCATATTGACGTAAAAATGTTACTTTTTAACGATAGTTTAGGATAGTAATAAGAAGGTTTATCACATCTATTAAACGTCATGATGAATATCAACTATACCATTTACTGCTTTTTACCAGCTAGATAAGGTTTGGTTTTGTATATTGATGACATACTTTTGATTTTGTTATTATGTCAGATATTTATGCATATATATTTCTCTATGATTTATGCGGTCGACCTGTCATCCGATGTTAAAGCTTTCACAGTGGTTAGATATTTATGCCGGTGGCAGTAGTCCCATAATTCTGATTTTGATGGGTAATCAATCAAATATTTTTAAGCGGTCGGATCCGATATTTATGCTGATCGATGCAAAACGATGTTTATGCCGGCCGCAAAGCATCACATATTTTTACCGTGGAAGTGTCGTCATATACTTTTGCCCTCAATGGAGAATCAGATATTTTTGCAGGGCTGCCCACAGTCATATATTTATGCTGGTGACTGTACCCATAGTTCCTCTAGCTAAGGTGTTTGTTGCACAGTTGCGACAGCTAATACCACAACATCCGTATCAACAGTACGAATCATGATCCGTGGGAAACCTTGGCTTACAGCGTCAGCTACGTGCACCATCATTCTCGAGTCGGCTTCTTCATGATTACACGGAGCTAAACCTTGGGTGTTCCTGACGCTGTAAGCCAAGGTTCCCCACGGATCATGATTCGTACCGTTGATACGGATGTTGTGGTATTAGCTGTCGCAACTGTGCAACAAACACCTCAGCTAGAGGAACTATGGGTACACATTGGTACTGGGAAACACCAGCAGTACCTTTGCTGTAAAGAAATAGCCAACGCGCTCGGTAAAAACAGTCATAAATAATATATCTTTATTGTATACGTTACGACTGGGTTAAATTATTCAAATATATTTTCTTTTACAGGGCCCCAAAAAGCAAAAGTTCCTACTCTGTTCCCCGCCTTCACAGGTTGTGACACAGTTTCTTTTTTTAACGGGAAAGGAAAAAAGAGTGCATTCGAAGCCTGGAATGCACTCCCTAGTGCCACAGAAGGATTCCTGGCAGCATACTACGGCAGAATTGAAGATGCAATGGCGATTGTGGAAAAGTTTGTTGTCGTCATGTATGATAGGTAATATTTACTTTATTCATAAAACTATGAGTAATTTAGAGGGTAGGTAAGTAGTTGTGATAAATTTAACATTTTTGTTTTAGATCCAGCTCAGTTTCGGCTGTGAACGAATGCCGAAAGCAGTTGTTCACGAAAAAAGACCGCCAGTTGGAAAATATTCCACCAACGAATGCTGCACTGCACCAGCATTTTCTGCGGGCAGTTATTCAAGCAGTTAATGTATGGGGTCAAATGTCACCGATCCAAAATATTCCAAGTTCATCTGATTGGGGATGGACGAAAGTTAATGAGAGATGGCAACCTAGATGGACTAGCTTGCCAGTAGCTGCCGAAGCCTGCATGGAAATGATTATGTGCAGATGCAAAAAGAAATGAGCTGCTAGATGCAGGTGTTTTCAACAAAAATTGAAGTGCACCGAGTTGTGTGCTTGTGATGGAACATGTTACACATAAATATATGTACGAATTTCAGTATATATAATCAGATTAACAATAATATATGATCAGATCTGTGACTTGTTAGTTTTATTTTGAACCAGTCAATTGTGATCATAAAACGGTTAGATTATTCACAATTCAAAATATAATATAACACACACGCTAACGAACTTAAACACAGCTATTAACTTAGTAATATACAATGAAGCTAGTAGTTACATTACACAATCAAGCAATTATAAAATTTGTTTTTGGGGTCCTCATTTTATGAAGTAATAATATTTGGACGAGTCACTGTTCTAAACTTTTTTTTACGAAGTTGCGTTTCAAATTGTTCTAATATGTTATATGTTTTTGGAATCTACATACATGTGGCTTTATAATCATATTTTTTTTCATGCCCCAATCGTTGCATGTTTTTACGTAATCATTGCAGAAAGTTTTTTTTTTACTGAGATTTTTTGACTTCTGCCTGTATTTAATTTTTTTTCTATGTAAAGATGTTATTAATGTCACAAAAAATTATTGGTGGCCATCCTCAGTTTATCCGAAAACGATACCAAACATGCCCTAGTATCTATAAATAAGATGATAGTAGGACCGAAAGAACGCGCGGCGGAACGAAACTTCACCCCCTCCTCCCCCCCACCAGCGGGGCGTCCGCCCTTGGCTGCTGGGCGTTTTCAACTCTAGTCCACCTAAGTAACAAGTGTGCCAAGGCTCATGCTTTAATGTCAAAAATATTGGTTCCCATACATCGATGTCCTATAAAGCTCTAACTAATTGTACCTGTAATTTGTACAAAATTACAATGAAATGACGTGCTTTCAAATAAAGTAAAAACGGTGAAAATCGGTTCACGCAATAAAGAATTATTCCATAAAAATCATCTTCCATACTTTAAGCTCGCGCGCAATAGTTTACTTAATTTGCCGATATATGTCGCTGTACGTGGAACTCTCATATCATATCCTACATGGCGGTGTTATTAACTCTTAAGTGAGGACACTTACTGTGACGGACGGAAAACTACGGAACCCTACACTGAGCGTGGCCCGACACGCTCTTGGCCGGTTTTTTATACCTATGTCCCGCCTACGCAATATGTGCATCAAGTCCCTATTTGCATTGGTTGTTGGGTCAAGCTAGTATTTCTGCCCAGACAAATAATGCGCATCCTGACTTCCTGAGTGCCGAACTGCCGAGTGATGGTTTTTACTCCTCATTGACTTTATCGAGGTGGATTCTGCCAATTGTAGATTTTTACTACCTAAAGAGAATGTTCAGATTACGAATTTTGATTTTTGTGGAACCTATCTAGACATGCGGCAGCGTGTCAAGCCAAGTTCAAGCAAAGGAACTGGCTAGCCAGCGCCGAGTGTATATTACACGAACCACTTGGTGCCACTTTTGACCCTTCTATATTGACCCTTCTATAACTCAAAACCTCTTTAGCGTAAACACATAAAACTACGTTTGTTTAATTATATCCATAAGGACATCTAGAAGCCCAAATTTCATGAAGCTACCTCAAACGGTTATATCAAGATATGAAGGTCAAAAAGTCGTAAATTTTAGCACTGACTGACTGACTGACATATAGTACCTAATTCTAACCTACTTCTAGATGACCTAGAAGGATGAAATTTGGAATCCAGCTCGGTAATTGTGTGTAAGCGTAGGAAAAAATCTAAAAATAAAAAAAAGTTAAAAAGTATGGGGACCCATACAAAAAAAATTTTTTTTAGTTGTATCGTTGGAACCGTTACAAGCAGATATTTGAAACTATCCCAATATATGTATTATTATATTTGCTATATAACAAATATAAAAATAAAGTTAAGTCAAAAAATAAGTGGTGTCCCCATACAAAAAACTTGTAATACGCGCTAAACGACCGGCCACGACGACTTCTGTTTTGTGTTTATACACAAAACAGAAGTAAATTTACATAAAAGAGCTCCCGAACAACACATAAAACATAGGCACCGCTTACGAATACTATTATCTCTAACATTTTTTTTTTTTTTTTTATACCACGACGGTGGCAAACAAGCATACGGCCCGCCTGATGGTAAGCAGCTACCGTAACCTATGGACGCCTGCAACTCCAAAGTAGTCACATGCGCGTTGCCGACCCTTTACAAAAAGGAGGATTCACTGTGTTGACGACTAAAGGAACAAGAAGGTCCCTCATCGTCAACACACTGGGTCCTCTTTGAGCTCTTTGGCAACCTTACTCACCAGCAGGAACACAACACTATGAGTAGGGACTAGTGCTATTTGGCTGTTGTTTTCTGCGTTTAAGAGAATGTAGACAATAGCATAAAAAAGAAAACCATGCAGCGAAAACGCAAGAAAAAACATCTCAATACCTGCCTAGTTTTCTTTACAAAAAGTGGGCTTCGCCGCAAAAAGAATGGAGGTCTAAATGAGTGCCAAGTTCTATGCAAAATCCAAATATGTATTTATAGGAACAAAATAACATTATGAACAAGTATTAAACTATATTTCTTTGCTTTATTGAATACCTATTACAATTGCTGTTATTTAAATTTGTGACGCGTGCCTCGTATGCACATACTGGTGGCTCGAATTATAGTAATGCATATCCTTGTTCTAAGCCAACCCAGTATCGTACTCAGCGATTTATTCCAGCGGTCCGCGAGGACTTCGCCTATGTGTTTGACAAAGGAGGTCATCTGTGGTGCGAATACGCCATCGACGGAAGTCACGAGAGGGGTGAAGGTAGCGTGTTTCGCTTCGCAGGCAGCGGAGTATCTTCTTTGTTTTTCAGTCTCAGCAGATTTTAGGACAGAAGTGACATGGCGTGTAATGTAAGAGGGAGCGTCAGTGTCTACGACACGGATATCAAAAAGAGCCTCTCTCTGAGCATTCCATACGCCACGGCATGATAAGTCGCCGCGTAATCCAAGGTCACCTTCTGTAATTATGGGTTCTATTGTGACGTTGCTCCATGCTTGGTGACATAGTTCAGCAAATAGATCACGAACTTCGTTGTGTCGTCTTAAAATTAGCCCCCCAGTCTTGCAGCAGAGAGCATGGTCGATATTAAATTGGCTGTTGCCACATCCATCACATGAGGGTGGCATTGAGTTTGTGGTTCTGTGATAGCGTATTGCCAGGGCGTCTCTGAATTCTTGAGGGGACAAGTCGAGGTTATCTTTCTTCGTTGGTATAGTAGATAGCCAGGTGGAAGACTTTGTTTTCATTTTCAATGCGATTGATCTTTCTATAGCTCTTCTTTTGTTAGGGGGTAATTTGGCCAATATAGTGTCTAAAAGTTCGTTATCGCGAGCTTCTTTCATTGTTCGGCTTTCTTTGCGTGCGTCAATCAGGGATTTATTGTGTTGGGCTAGGTCTACATGTTGTGTCCCGATCAAAGCTGATGAGAGGATTGAACAGCCTTTTTTAGAGGTTTTGTAGCTCAAATTATTCTCGGTGAATGGATTGGATATTGCCAAGCCACCTTTATGTACGGGTAGGGAAAACAGAGCGGCTTCGTCGGCAGTGATGTCGCTACCCATCATAGTTGGCATGAAATTAGCCCGTAGTGTAAGTGTCAGTGGTTCAAAAAGTTCGTTAGAATCAGCGATTACACGTTGTAGGAATGACCATTTGAATTGGGCAGCTTTGGTAAGTGCTGTGTAAGCTGCTTGGGGGGAGTCCTTACAGACATGTGTTAGTTTCTCGATTATTGAAATAAATTGCTTCACTTTGTTTCTTATAAAGTCTTCTTTTCCCTTGCCTATGTAACTACCAAGGAAGGGTGAACCTGTGGCGATGGTAATGTTAGTTCCTTTAAAAATCTGCTGTGCTTTATTTTTGTCTGTTTCAGATACAATAAGGATTGTCTTTTTAGGTTGAGGGAGGTATCCATATGCCGGTCCTATGTTGCAGATCTGTTCCCACCATTTACGAAGGCTTTTGAAGTTTCCCTGGACCGATGAGTCATCAGCGTTGGTACGAAAAAAAGTTGGTACTAAAAAAGAACAGAATACACTCCAGACATGGTTGTCTGGAGTGTATTCTGTTCTTTTTTTAGTTTATTGATTATGGGTAATGTTGCAAGAGCATATAGTGGCATAGCGAGTGGATCGCCTTGGGTAACGCCTTCTTTGCTATACATTCTTGTGTCTGAGTTTCGAATAACAAGCTCGGCATGGCCGTTATATGTGTTGTACAGGAAACGGGCACAATGTGGCCAATATATTCGGGCCTGCCACAAAGCAAGCTGCCTATTTACACTGTTGAATGCGTTGTTAGCATCAACGAGGAGCATTCCCCATTCTGAGCTTGGGTGACATTTCTCTTCAAAAGTGTCATTCATTGCATGTATGGCTCCTTCGATACCAGAGTTGAGGCCACTGCAAAGTTGCCATTGTCCACATGCTTCGGTGACTTCAGATCCTGTTGCCAAGATCATACATTTAGAGAGGATTCTTCTAAGGCATTCCCCGATTCCAATGGGTCTCACGCCTGGGCATTTATCCAGAGCTACCAGACGGCTCGACATAAGGGATTGTATTTGTGTCCAAGGTACGTGTTCGTTATTCAATTTCATAGCAAGTTGGGCTACGGCATTTCTTAGGTGCAGGCTCGCATCGCCGAAACGTAAGAGAAAGTCCTTCCAATTTTCGGACGTTGAGCCAGTTGGACCCCCACCACCATGTAGTTTTCTTGCAACTTGCTCGACGTGGTTACTAGTTATGTCGACATCTAATAATGGTGGCATTTCGGAGAAATCCTCGGGCAGGGCAAATAAGTCAGGGTTGGGGTTTGCGGGAGGTGGATGTTTTTCTCTTAGTACGTCGCTGGCGGTTTTACCGGTATAATCGATTTCGTCATTACTATTCAGGACTTTGCTTGTATCTTTGGTTAATAGCCAGCTTAGGGCCTCGCGGACTTTGCCACGTTGAATTAGTCTTGTGAATGTTTGTGTTGTTTCGTCGTTATTGTGGTATTTTCGACTATATGTATTTTGAAGAGTTTTGTCAGATTTTATCGATTCTGAGATTAAAATATCAAACTGCTCATCGGCCCGCAGTTTGAGGCGGCGGTCAAGTAATCTGCTGATATCTTTGGCCTGTTTAATGTTTTTGTCCCTTTGTAGCAATACGGCAGTGTAAATTAGTAATCGTTCTGAGGGATAATTTAGCTTGGTTAGGTGTTCTATTTCATCGGCAAGTGTATGAACGAATTTTCTGCTTGCTGTGCCAAAAGGGAGATCGTAAAGTTTTCCATGAAGTGAGCATATGTCGTTCCATCTTTTTTGCCATATACCTGTCTTCGATCCTGTGTTGTTAAGGTAGGGCGACCCATATGCTTCTTCTAGTGGTGATGCAAAAGGCGAGTGTTGAGTGGAGGCTTGTTGATGCGAAGAGGACTGCTCACCATGGGCGGCACGTATGTGACGTTGCAGGCCGTTTCTTTTAAAGGTTTTGGAACAGGTCGGACAGGTTTCTTGATTGCTTGAATTGACTGCGGTCGTATTCATTTCTTCAAAACACAATTTTGTTGGGGGCTTTCAACATGATGTCATTAGGTATGAATGTTGATATTTTTGTTTTACGGTAATTTCTAATGGAGTAAACACTTTCACTATATATTTAGATATTCTGGTGTATTTTAAGAGTGTTTTTGTGTTGTATATTGCAGAGATGTGAATTATTTTAAAGAAATGTATTTGGATTTTCAAAACAGAGGGTGACAGTGGCATGTGTCAAGTCAAGTCACTTAATAAAATGACTGATGTAATGAAAACTGGCCCATTCAAATCTAACCTACTTTAAAATCTCACATTTTTAAATAACAGCAATTGTTATAGGTATCCAATAAAGCAAAGAAATAGAGTTTAATACTTGTTTATAATATTATTTTGTTCATATAAATACATATTTGGATTTTGCATAGAACTTGGCACTCATTTAGATCTCCATTCTTTTTGCGGCGAAGCCCACAGCCAAGCATAATTTTTGTATTGAACTTGGCTCTCCTTTTTTAGGGTTCCGTAGTCAACTAGGAACCCTTATAGTTTCGCCATGTCTGCCCGTCCGTCCGTCCGTCCGTCCGTCCGCGGATAATCTCAGTGACCGTTAGCACTAGAAAGCTGAAATTTGGTACTAACATGTATATCAATCACGCCGACAAAGTGGTAAAATAAAAAGTGGAAAAAAATGTTTTATTAGGGTACCTCCCCTATACGTAAAGTGGGGAGTGATTTTTTGTTTCATTTCAACCCTAACGTGTGATATATTGTTGGATAGGTATTTAAAAATGAATAGGGGTTTACTAAAATAATTTTTTGATAATGTAAATATTTTCGGAAATATTCGCTCCAGAAATAAAAAAAAATGTGTGTCCCCCCTCTAACTTTTGAACCATAAGTTTAAAAAATATGAAAAAAATCTCAAAAGTAGAACTTTATAAAAACTTTCTAGGAAAATTATTTTGAACTTGATAGGTTGAATAGTTTTTGAAAAAAAATTAAATAATTATAACTGAACTAAGTTTGTGATTTAACCGTATAAGCAGGTGTTTATTGTACCTGTAAATTCTACAAAATCACAATGAAATGACGTGCTTTCAAATAAAGTAAAAACGGTGAAAATCGGTTCACGCAATAAAGAATTATCCCATAAAAATCATCTTTCCCATAATTATCCCATAAAAATCAAAAAGCCATCGAAATGCCGAGACGTCCCAGTAGCCGAAGTTGTTTGTAAGAACTCACTTCGCTTACGCTCCGCTCGTTCGATGAGGCAAAGAAATCAGATTATTTCGAAGAATTAATTTCCAGCAGCCTGGAAATCGTGTCATGTGGTCCTAAATGCATGTAATCTGAGTTTGCCCAATCTCAAGAGGTGTGTAAATTAGGACACTCTGGCGTCTTTAAGAAATATACTTAAGTTAGTAATTAATTCCTCAAAACGCTTTTAAAAGATCTTATTTGCTTGGCCTAAATTGAATGTTGCCTATTACATTTTATTAGGCGTTTTATAAAAAAAGTAATTCCACACAGACAAAGACGGAAGACAGAAGTTAGTTAATATTTAATATAAAAAACGCTCCAATGCTCATACATTTATTTAATATAGGTACTAATAAGATTAGTGAGATAGGTAATAAGTTATTACCTATAGTTATTAGTAATAACTATAGGTAATAAAAAATAACAATAGGTAATAAGTTATTACCTATAATAACTTATTACCTAATAAACATTTAACAATAGGTAATAAGTTATTACCTATAGTTATTAGTAATAACTATAGGTAATAACTCATTACCTATTGTTAAATGTTTGTTTGAAAATAATAAACTGTCAATGTACCTATTGCAAATATAGTCATATCTTATTAGTACCTATATTAAATAAATGTATGAGCATTGGAGCGTTTTTTTTATTAAATATTAACTAACTTCTGTCTTCCGTCTTTGTCTGTGTGGAATTACTTTTTTTATAAAACGCCTAATAACATGTAATAGGCAACATTCAATTTAGGCCAAGCAAATAAGATCTTTTAAAAGCGTTTTGAGGAATTAATTACTAACTTAAGTATATTTCTTAAAGACGCCAGAGTGTCCTAATTTACTAACTAAACCGGGAAAATCTAAATATCGTTACCTACCTGTATAATTATTTAGTAGGTATTCGAGTATGCAATTTTCAGTGTTCTGAAAAATGCATACTCTGAAATAGCCATCTTTCTTTCTATACTCGAAACTGGAATTCAAGACCACAAAATGCGACAGATACGTCACTGTCACAAATATCAACATATTGCTCATCAATCGATAGGCGTTTAAAAATAACGTAGAGGTTTCTCTGAACATTTTGTGCTTAAGTAAATATTTTCAGAAATAATCTCCTGTAACTTTTAAACCGTAAGTTCAAAAAATATTTAAAAAAATGGAGAAGATGCGCTTTATTATCACATACTTTCTACAAAAATTATTTTGTACATTGTCGGCTCAGCCTTTTCTGAGTTATCTCCTTCCATAGGCATAAGGTACAACCTTTTGTTATTAGTTTGGTGCTTATTCCATTGAAGGTACGGAACCTCCACTATGCGTGGTCCGATACGCACTTAGCCGGTTTTTTATATATAGAGGCCATAGACAAATTTCCGCAACCATAGACAGCAAGCTGATTTTGGCTATGAATTTCTGAATTGAGTTCAAGTGTGTGGAGCGTTAAAAATGACGGCCATAACAATCATGAAGCGAGCTACACACTATTATTCTGCTAAATGTATGCAAAAAAATCACATCTGAGTTTGTTGTTAACTTTTTGTTTGTGGTAAATTAAAATTTGTAAATTATTGCACCAAATGTTACGAATACAAGGAGGTACAATACCAGCTTTGCAACCAAAAATCCGGGATGTTTAAGTTTTTATTAGGGCGTCTTGTAGGTATTTATGTGCAAATAAGTAATAGTAGGTACATTATGATACAAGTGTGCTAAGTTGATCATTACATACGAAGCGATATTGTGCGCACGAACGCACGTGAGTGCGCATAAGGAAGCTGCAATGAGCTTATGTAATGATCAAGCACACGCGTTTCATACGACGTTTTTCAACACACTTGCGAGGAAATAACAGAATAGTATAATTAATAACTTTTGATAAATACATTAATTGTCAGAATGTTTACAGGATAGAGGTACTTACGAACCTAAGATAATTAAATTTAACTAACCTTTTTTGTGATGTTATTGAGTATCTGGAACTCTTTTTCAAATCATTTCATAAAATTAAAGACTTCACATTTATTATGCAATAAATTATAGTATCTTTTTCTTACGTATTGCTCACTAGATTTTTATGATGACATTTTACTAGTATGTATCACAATTTTGAAATACGAATTAACGCTTAAGTTGTCTTCTTATTCATTGAAAATATAATTTGTTTAAATTAATAAAACACGACGAGTACAATCTAACAAATAAACAATGATTTGAGGCTAACTTATAAATGGCGAGCAATTTTCTTTTTTGGATGTGCGTGCAGCTTGAGGCAAAGGCGCGGAAGTATAATGCCAAACAGCCAATATTGAAACAGACAATTCGTGTTTAAAACGTAATTTATTGTGTATTACGAGTAATATAATAAGTTGAAATGAATCTTATTCACAATCAGGATTGTATAATTTATATTCTATCGTAAATGTGTATATTTTTAATATATTTCCTGTTTTTTTACTTTTTTAGAATGTAAACTCATAAAGAGTTAAAAAAAAGTAAAGGTAATACCCGACTAAATTACAACGATTCGTCTGCGTACGTACAACTTGGTACTATAGTACAAACGTCACTTGATCGGATTATTAAATTATTCCACTAGTTGGATAATTAATGTGAAATGCACGCGTGTTTAATATCTAGGATTATGAGCATAAAAGCGGTGGAATAAGAACCTCGTTACGAGCAGGTGTGTTGAAAATAAAATTACTTCTTTAAATCATAAGATTGAAATTACCAATATTTTTTTCTTATCGTGTTTTTTTATAAAAAAATGAATAGACTATTGTACAAAGATTTTATTGCAGTTGTCGTAGTTTTTTTGGACTTGAATTCCAGTTTCGAGAATAGATGATTCTCTTCCGGCGACGGATGATTGGTATATAGACGTTGAGCTCCAAATCCAAACAAACCGTCAGCGTGAAACTGGGAAACAACTCGATATACGCATGCTCACTACGTTGCCAACCAAATGCGTCACGTCACTACCACCGTGTTATGTGAACCGTGTCGCTGGAACACCATTTGTAAACTAAAGTTAGGGCCAGACGGCAGATAGCCGCAGATTCTGCCACGTGACCTTGGTTGAAGCGAGTTGTTCAAGCGAGCGTCTACATGGCTGACGACCAACCAATCGCTTCTGCAAATGGTTGGCAGAGCACGCCTAGCCACCGAGGGCGTGTAAAGGTCATGTAGAATTTGGCATCAACCACGGGCCACATGGTTTAAAATCTCTGTTTTCTACCAAGGTCTCGTGGCAGAGAGCTGTAGTTGTATGCCGTCTGGCCCTAACTTAAACGGCCTGACGGCATAGTTTGTATGCACCGCCCATCTCGGCCGATTTTTGGTGGGGTCATTATGCGGAGCTACTTCATGGCCTAGATATATTAACGGTCACTGATTCTCTTCAAAGAGCCTGTAAGGCTTCGTGCATACCAGCGGCAGCGGCCGATAGTTTCCCGGCAGTTCTAAATAACTAGATATGTACGCCGCCGCGGGATCGCGGCGTGTACCTAGATTAGTATAAAACCGCTGGAAAACTGTGGACCGCCGTAGTTGTATTCGCTTTAATGCAGCTGTTGCCCTTTGCGCTACTTACAAGGGAATCATTCTGCAAAGTAAGAGAGCTTAATTCCAACTACATATGTTCTTTAACATCATGCACGAAAAGGAGACGCTTAACTTATTCATACTCGTATATAATATTCTTGTTCGCGGTTTAGCCGAGTAGACTATTGGTATACCTATTTCTATGCCGCATTTATCAACAACAACACTATTGACGACGCGATGACATTATCCAATTGACCACTGGCCTAAATTGATGAAGGTTAAGGCCCTATTGTTGTGCTAAAATTATTCAAGAGTGATCTTCCAATTACGCATGCACGCCCAATGATTACCTTGCCAGGAGTTGCATTTGGATTTTTAAAAGCTAACAATGATTAGTGTTGGTAAAGACTTACGTTCTTGAAGTCTAAATTGCAAGAACTCGACTCATATTTACGGGACTCTGAGCTTAAAAGACTTCTGAGTCTTTTGAGTCGTAAGTCGAGTCTGTTTTCAAGTCTATATCGAGTCCTGTAGTCACAACTCAAGCTTTAGAAAAGACTCAAGCCATCATATATTTTATGCGCTTTGGTTTTTCATACATCTACAATCTTTCGATGCTGCTGCCACTGACAAGGCCACGCACAGGGCTTGCAGCACCGCATTATCGTGTAGCCCTACCCCTCCCCTACTTCGGGGAACAAAGGAAACCTAGGAGTCTTATCGTACTAGAAACCGGATATTTTAATTTTATTCAAAAAAAAATAAGCCACCACTTTTTTTGCATTGCAGCATCAGCATTTCGTGTTCCCCCATTAAAGACGCGTCTAATTATGGGTTCATATATTGGGTTCGCGTCATGGGCTCTCCTACTATAACGTAAACGGAAAGTTATACTGCTTTTTCGCAATCTTATGAACCGATCGATCGAGTCACAGGAAAAACCCCATTATACTTAGTCAGTCGGAGTAAGACGATAGTCTCAACTGGTACTTTATCTTCGAGCTAAGCTAGCACCGGAAAACTACTTCATCAACGATTACTATCGGTTAAGCGATAGGCATCTGTCAATTGTTTTTACTTTTTTTTATGTTTTACGTGGGCCAGGCATTCAAGCATTCTGGAAAGGGCAGGGTGATAAAGCCGCCATAAGGGCTACCCAGGCCAGCATCATGAAGCGAAACATGGACGTTGATGCCGATCCCTGCCACGACTTCTATCAATATGCTTGCGGAAACTGGGCCGCGCTCAACCCTATTCCAGCTGACAAAGCCGGGTACGTGGTTAGGATATAATCTAATTATATTTAATTTGAATGAAAACTTTGAAATCTATCTAATCCCTATATTTATACCCTAGTACTACTAAAATATCGATACTTTAGCTTTAGATGGTGGTGGTAATGTTTGTTGTGTCTTTGTTGATTTTCTGAGGCGGTATTTGGCGTTATTTAACTTAAAATAAATATTTTGCAAAATATTCAACCAAATTCTGGCGTCGAAAAGCGCGATGCCGTCGCCGTTAACTTTATAAAAATCGTTAAGTGAAGCCGGCCACCAACATTTCAAGGAATATCTATACATTCATCCCAATCAGTTGAAACTGCTGTCTCTAGTTTAAACTGGCAGTTTTTATTCCACTCACGATCCATTTTAACTTGCACTGTACTAAATCATCAAGATCGGTGGTGGGTTATTATACCTATTATGCTCAAATGATTAATTATCATCTCCTTTTATCTAGATACGACACTTTCGAAATGCTGAGAGAAAACCTAGATGCCGTACTTAAGGATCTACTGGAGTTCAATGAACCGTTCCCGAGCAAATATCCTGGAGCCAATCTTGATATGATTTATGGTTTCCTAAATACAACTACGAAAAAACGTTATCAAAATACGCTTAATGACAATAATAAACTTCACATAGATAGAATTGAAAGTAATTTCGGTGAAATATTAAACCGTACTATTGAGGGAAGATATCGATACGACTGGATTAAAACCGAAGAGGAAAAATCTGAAATTGTTAATCGTATCCACACTTTGCTACATCGAAAAGAAAGGGATATATTTAAAGTAGTAAATAAAACAAAGCCTAAAAGTTTGAAACACGTTAAAAAGAAGAGAAAAGGAAATAAACTAAAAACCTTGTATCCTAATGAAGACGATGGGGCTAACTCACATGGGAAGAGAAACAAACGTAGTCTGAATGGACAACAATCAAATCACAAATCAGTAGTTTATAACAATATTAATACTGCAACTGTAAGACAGAACAGAACGAAACGGGATGCCAAAACGAATCTACCTATTTCAGACGATTTTACTAATACTGATGATGCAGCATTGAAAGCAAAGTTTCTATTTAAATCATGTATGAACTACGAAATACTGCAGAAACGAGGGCATCAGCCACTTTTAGACCTGTTGAATTTATTTGGTGGTTGGCCTATTCTAGATGCAGGGTGGTTACCGCTGCATTTTGAATGGCTAGATGTTATGGCGAAATTACGATTGTACAACAATGACATCTTAATTTCGGAGTGGGTAGGACCAGATATCAAAAATTCTGACGAATACGTTATTCAGTTTGACCAGACGAGTTTAGGTATGTACAGTTACGAACCCGGATTGTAGAGCCACTTGCCATTGTTCGTATTTTAGTCATGTTATGAATGACCGATGTTACCGACTAGCTGTCAAGTGTCAGTTACGTCGGTCAATTATTACGCGGCTAAATTACGAACAGTGGCAAGTGGCTCAACAATCCGTTGGGTTCGTGACTGTACATATCTGAGTAATAATAATAAACTAATAAGGCCCGTTTCTATGAGTCATTCTGTTACCTGACAATAATGATTTTCCTCAAGTTTGATTTTTAGTCTTTTTTTTTCAGGATTACCTACACGAGAATACTTCCTGCAAAGTTCCAATAAAATATACCTGGATGCATATAAGCATTATCTAATAAAAATCGCCCTTTTACTTGGTGGGAATAAAAATCATGTGTTGCAGAGTGCAGAGAAACTCATCAATTTCGAAATTAAGTAAAGATTTTCTTTAATAAATCATGCTGTACTAGGCACTTTGTCTCTCTTTTTGTTAACACAATTTAGGAAAGAATAAGTGTGTGTTCTGGCCAGAACTTTCAATATTTCTTTGTTTTGTTCATGTTTCTTTGTTGTAAGTCTCAGCGAATTTGTAACTTTTTTTATCAGGCTAGCTAACATAACATCGGCCCCAGAGGACAGGAGAAACGTATCGGAGCTCTACCGGAGAATGACTCTTCGTAAGCTGGAGAAATTGGTGCCCGAGATTGGGTGGAGACGTTACTTATGTGCCGTCATGAATAGAACTGTTTATTCGCATGAAACTGTTGTGCTTTTTGCGCTCACATACGTACAAGTAAGTTAAATGATCTCTGTAGTTTATTTTTGTAGTAATTATCTCCGATGGAGCACCACAAGCATTTAGGGTGGTTTGTTTGATTGCACATTTATGTTTAAGGGGCTGACAATAGCTAAATTCCCTCCCTATCTTATTTAGCACGACTAGCGCGAGTGAACGAGAAACAGTGTGTTACGATTAGTATGGGAGCTCATTGCAAATTTTGCAAAATCATGAATTTAAAAAAACTACGCATTAATTGAGAAATATAAACAACGAAGTTTTTAGTATTAGTGTGGTGGAATTTTGTCCTTAGTTACAGACGTATAAGTCAAGAAACTAAAGACATACAACTGTTTCAAGCTAATTTTAAGATGTAACTTTGGAATTATTTTCCATCGAGCCCATTTCGTCCAACCGTATACCGGAATTAACGAAGTTCTTCCAAATATAACAAATATTAACATTTTTTTTTTACTTTCTCAAAACAAGTAGTTATAGCTAAAATACTGTTTGAGTAAAGTCAATTTGAAGTTCATCGGGTGTTGTCAGCCTCTTAAAAATAAGTATTCCCATTTATCTTCAAGACGACTTGGCTCATTTGGTTGCCGTTTTCGGAAAGGTCTCGTGACGTGATAGAAAGGTCGTGTGACGTGATAACCAATTGTTCTCTGATATTCGCTTACAGTTATGTAGGAAATTTAAAATTTAGTATTTTGTACAATATGAAGTGGTGTCACATATAATCGCAAAAGATGCAAATCATTTTTGTGACAATATATTTTCACTTCCTTTTTACTGTAGGTAAAAGGTAAGAAGTCATTTATTAAAGAAATAGCTAATAATAATGTATGTAAAATAATAGTAATAATTCACATCTCTGCAATGCACGGTCAGGCAGGTGACAGTTTAGTTAGAGCTGGGAATGCCTGCTCCGTCGTCGAACCCCAATAGTTTCGCTGCAGGTTTGAATTTGTGACGTGTGCCTCGTATGCACATTCTGGTGGCTCGAATTATATATAGTAATGCATATCCTTGTTCTAAGCCAACCCAGTATCGTACTCAGCGATTTATTCCAGCGGTCCGCGAGGGCTTCGCCTATGTGTTTGACAAAGGAGGTCATCTGTGGTGCGAATACTGTAGGTAATGTCCTCTGACCGTGTGATTGACAGGGATTTTTTATAATGCTTTCAGCATCTCGTAAAACTAATCGACGAAACGGAGCCAGAGGTCCTGGCTAACTACTTGTTGTGGCGTTTTGTCAGGCACAGGGTCAACAACCTTGATGACCGCTTTCAGTCAGCCAAACAACAGTAAGTAGATTCCGATTACCTTTTTTTTTTTTTTTTTTTTAACGTGGAGGAATGCATTTAGGCATCCCGCCTAGCCGGGGAACTAGGACGGGTATGTTGGACTCGTCAGCAAGGGCCAACACTACCAACTAAACCATCCACGGTATGCCCGTCATGCAGCGTTTGTGACGGTGACACGGGATCGCGTAAGCATTCAACCGCGAACACCGCCTGCTGCGACAGCCGAAGCTGTCCCCTCGCTGGGGCCGAAGCCCCCGGAGCCGAAGCTCCCCCTCCCGAAGGTAGCGTGCAGGGCGACACCACACGCTGGTCCCTCATGACAACCTCCACGCCGGGAGCAGGTGGAAAAACCCCGGGTTCCACCCACTCAGGTTGCCTTCGCGATTTTTTATAGAGGTGGTCATCCTCGCAGCCAACACCCAGCACCGGCTTGGTGTTGACCCCCGGTCCGTCATCATAGGCCCTCTGCCTAGACAGGTTACGGGGCCGCAGTTTTATATAGGACAGCGGCATTCCTGTCCCTCACCGCGGCCGAAGCCGCCCGGCCCGAAGGCCCCTCAGTTTTTTATAGAGGTTGTCATCCTCGCAGCCAACACCAAGTGGCGGCTTGGTGTTGACCCCCGGTCCGTCATCATAGGCCCTCTGCCTAGACAGGTTACGGGGCCGCGGTTTTATACAGGACAGCGGCATTCCTGTCCCTCGCCCAAAGGCCCCCTCCAGCCAACACTCAGGAGTTCTCTCCCTAAATGAGAGATCTCCCTGTGCGGAACCCCCCAACCCCCCTACACAGGATATTAGCAGCACCGGTAAGAAATCTTTGGGGTCCACCAAGAGATCGCTTACCGTTGCCCCCAGGATGTACCGTCCAGAAACCCTTCCCTTTCCCCCGGATCAACCGGATCAGAAAGAATGAGAAGGGCCCTGGCACTCGAGGAGGTTTCCCGTCATAGCACCCCAGATTCCGATTACCTACGCCAACTCTGCATAGACATTGCAAAAATGTTTTTTTTATTTGACCTTTATTCTGTCACACTTTGTCATTTGCAAAGTTGGTGCAGGGTTAGCGACGTTAGCGTGGTTTTAGTATCCAGTATACACACTAATTAATTAAATTTTGACCAAATAAATTGCCAAAAACCTGGAATTTAACCTACAAAAAATGAAACTAAACTAAAAGTAAAATATATCTAAAAGAGGCCCCTGCGGTATGGTACCGAAGATGCTGGCAGCATTTTCTCTCTAGATTGCTAAACTTATTCGTTGAGCGAGTAGCTGCCAGCTCTTAGATCTCCTGCGGCATCTCTGAGTCTCTTCGACAGGTTTTTGAAGAGACTCAGAGTGCTAGGGCCCCACGGACCAAGGGTCTCAACGCCGAATGGGACAAAAATATATTCGACGCCGAGACGACTATATTTTT
This sequence comes from Pammene aurita, assembly GCA_947086415.1. Taxonomy (NCBI): domain Eukaryota; kingdom Metazoa; phylum Arthropoda; class Insecta; order Lepidoptera; family Tortricidae; genus Pammene; species Pammene aurita. The sequence continues at coordinate 11,789,187 of OX352294.1, forward strand.
CCTACATAATCTATCATGTTAATTTTATTAACCATATAGGACAGCGGCATTCCTGTCCCTCACCGCGGCCGAAGCCGCCCGGCCCGAAGGCCCCTCAGTTTTTTATAGAGGTTGTCATCCTCGCAGCCAACACCAAGTGGCGGCTTGGTGTTGACCCCCGGTCCGTCATCATAGGCCCTCTGCCTAGACAGGTTACGGGGCCGCGGTTTTATACAGGACAGCGGCATTCCTGTCCCTCGCCCAAAGGCCCCCTCCAGCCAACACTCAGGAGTTCTCTCCCTAAATGAGAGATCTCCCTGTGCGGAACCCCCCAACCCCCCTACACAGGATATTAGCAGCACCGGTAAGAAATCTTTGGGGTCCACCAAGAGATCGCTTACCGTTGCCCCCAGGATGCACTGTCCAGAAACCCTTCCCTTTCCCCCGGATCAACCGGATCAGAAAGAATGAGAAGGGCCCTGGCACTCGAGGAGGTTTCCCGTCATAGCACCCCAGATTCCGATTACCTACGCCAACTCTGCATGGACATTGCAAAAATGTTTTTTTTTTATTTGACCTTTATTCTGTCACACTTTGTCATTTGCAAAGTTGGTGCAGGGTTAGCGACGTTAGCGTGGTTTTAGTATCCAGTATCACACTAATTAATTAAATTTTGACCAAATAAATTGCCAAAAACCTAGAATTTAACCTACAAAAAATGAAACTAAACTAAAAGTAAAATATATCTAAAAGAGGCCCCTGCGGTATGGTACCGAAGATGCTGGCAGCATTTTCTCTCTAGATTGCTAAACTTATTCGTTGAGCGAGTAGCTGCCAGCTCTTAGATCTCCTGCGGCATCTCTGAGTCTCTTCGACAGGTTTTTGAAGAGACTCAGAGCGCTAGGGCCCCACGGACCAAGGGTCTCAACGCCGAATGGGACAAAAATATATTCGACGCCGAGACGACTATATTTTTCCTACATAATCTATCATGTTAATTTTATTAACATGATAGATTATAATACCTTATCTTTTTGTGGTTAGCTAGCACATGGTATCGAGTGATGACTTAACAATATTTTTAAGATCCTTTCAACAACACAAATGTCGATAGTCGTACAAATTTATTAGCTTGTACAGTTAGTTGCATAACTGAGTCAATATTAGTACCTTAGTAAAATGTAAATAATTTGATAACAATCAAATTTACATAAAAGTTCTAAACGTAAAATATTAATCCTTGGGTACCGCTACAAAACTGCTTCACAAATTATTTTCTTCCGACTTATACATTTTTCTCAATTTCATACCGAAAACTGTAAAATTTCACCTAATTTATTTTTCCCATTATTTCATTTTTCTTAGGCATTCCCAATTCAGTAACCCATTTAAAGTAAGGAATTCTACGACCATTATTTTAGGTATCAATCATTTAAATCAGGCTTATTTTTGTAATTAGTTACTGGCGATGTATAGTCAGGTGCAAAACTGAGTCAAGGCAAATGGCCGAACAAATTTCTCGTTAGTTAATTTTTGTAGCGGACTTCATTCTGAGAAAACCATAAAAATACGTGAGTGATATAAAAGTCATACCTACACCTCATTTTAAAGGGCATATAATGTACTATTTCAACTAATTGTCTTACCTGTAGGCCAGGCAATAGAGGGGTTGACCTCGCATTAACTCCTCAGTCCAAAAAAACTTTACAGCATGATAAAGTGTCAGGAGTAGATGGTATATATATATTTTTCCAAAAAAAAACTGTTGTCCTTCTTAGGTTTTTTTATCTAAACTCTTATATCGTCTATATTTAACGTTTGGAAAAATGCTCAGTCTAATTTTATTGCACTAGAAATATTGACTTGATGTATGTAACCAATGTTAAAAATATCAAAAAAAATATCCATAACTGAACATATTTTTTTATAAAAAAATTTTTTTTGTGTAACTCACATCGGAAATTTGCTCCGTCTTTTTTTTTTTACTGAAGTGACATTAAATGTATGTATTCTACGTATGACAAAAAAAAAATCCAAAAATTTCATCAAACTTTTTCAGTATAAAAATTTGCTTATTATTCGCAGTAGAATATTGCTCCGTCAATTTTTTTTTTTTTTTATATTTCCTTTAAGAGTTTTCTTGCGACTGTACAAAAATCCAAAAAAATATCCTGCGTATTAAAAAGTTAAATCATGTCACAAATAAAGATACCTAATATTTCACTCGTTAGTGGAATGCGCACGTGCAGGACGCGGGACGCGGGAGCGGGGATGCGAGGGGCCATGCGCAGCGTTCTCGTTATCTTCTTTAATAAACTCAAAGAAAAAGTTTATTTTATGGTTTTGCACGTTACTAAAATATACATTAACACTACATTAATACCCCCAGACTGTTAGTAATTTTATCTTAATTGATATAATTTGTAGTGGTGCTAAACGCCCAGTCACAGTGTAAATAAAAAAGTACGCCAGTTGTAATATATTTGACACATTTTTAAAATGCATGCGTGTTGTGTAGATGTGTCATATGGTGACTCCGTTATCAGTGGTGAAAATTTAATGATATCGAATCATAGGGTTGTCACACAATATTTTATTTCGAGTACAACATGTGACATAAAAAAAACATAATTTTCAATTATATCACCACTCCATGACAAAAGGGTTACATTAGTTGAGATGGTATTTTCATTAGGTAACATTTTCCGTAACTCTGATGTCTGGTTATCGCTTGTGCAATACAATTCATTTTTTGGCCATCTTTTTCCACTTGTCATAATTGTTTTGAATACTGTGACCATTTCGTCCTAGGAACCGTCATATATATACGATTTAACACGTTTTAACACGAATCTTAGTCATCTTACTTTAAAATGTATATGCATTTGCACAATTGTATCATGTTACTGAAAAAAAAAACAAATTTATTTATTTATTAGAAAACTATAATCTAATAGGTACGCTTACCAGGCTAACCTATTCGAAAAAATTGGTATCTATTGCACAGTTATATTAAATTTAGTAACCATTTCCGCGTCGCTCAGACTGAGAAACTGAGAAAATTTAGCAAGATTATTCAGGAAATCCATACTTTTACTGAATAAACAATTAACTGATTAATATGACATCAATCATAATTGCCGAGAAAAATACAATTAAGTAACTATTATGGAGTTTATATACCAAATTAAACCTCGTTAAAGTCCTTTGCCTTAATATACAGGGTGGAAATATAAATCGGGCCCTGGAGGAAAACTACCTTAAAACGTTGAGATAGCTCAATTCACTGAAAGGAAACATTCTTTAATTTCTTTAAAGGGACATAACTGCATTTACAATTTTTTGTAAAAGAGTACAGTTTTCAAAAAAAGTATTTATTTTGTAATTTTTGCCATAAATCTTTTTTATGACAATTGATGCCAATCGATCCTGTTTCCAACGAGGATAAAAACTTCTAAATATCAACCAAGTTTAGGGCACAAGAGAACACATAAATAATAATAATAATATTTTTCATACAATTAGTATGGAATAAAGTGAAAATTAAGAAAAAAACTGTGAATGCAGTTTTAGTTTTTAGGAAAAATAAAAGAATGTTTCCTTTGAGCGAATTGAGCTATCTCAAGGTTTTAAGGTAGTTTCCCTCCAGGGCCCGACTTATCCTTCCACCCTGTATAAATAAAATAAGTATATAGCTTACATTAAAATATATATACGTCATGTTAAGAATATTAAAATGTGCTATGCCAACCCTAGCATTTTCATCAAATTCACCACTGAAAACGGGGTCTAGTCATATGGAACAAATAAAACTATTTTGTAAATTTTTGGAAATTGTGATTTTCTTAAAGTTGAAACAGATTTTTACAAAAAGATCGGTCACTAATGTAACTGTGGTGACGAAAATTTGTTCCTGTTGTCCCTCATTAGGGACATAGGGCTCGCATAAAAGTTTTGCACTTGCCACGATCTTAAACTACATCTTCCAGCCGAGACCGGCTTAGGCTACATCTGTCTCAACTTATCGCCTCTTTGTATTGCGGGTCCGGGGGGGCGACCCGACATCCTACTGCCAGTAGATTGCCAGCGGAGACTATGTGGATAAGTGCTAATCCGGTCTTCGGAGTAAGTATTCGCTTCGATCCATACAGATACAAATAATTTATTGTACCTACGAAACAACACATGCCAATGGCCAGTGTTTGGCGTACAATAATGTTGATTCTATTGCATGTTATGTCATTGAATGTCTAATAATGTTTATAGTTATATCAACCATAGGTAGATGCCAAAAAAAAATATGCTGCCTGCTGGCCTCGCTTCGGATACCGGAGGACTTGGTCACTTTTTCTAAAGCATATGACATCTACTCGTATTTCGACTTATAACAAAAGAAATAATTAAATATTACACACAAAGAAAAAAATACAGTTATCACAGATGAATTATACAACAGACATAAATCTTATTTAAGCGTCATTTATAAGTACAACTTATGTTTAAATTTGGGTAAAATAAAAAAATTAAGTCATCTGGCAAATGCGCTGTTTCGCATATGTCTTGATATACCCGTTATGAAGAAGTCTATGGTTATCGCTCTAGCGGGGAGGCGGGGGGCGACGACAAAAAGTCGCGCGTACCAGATCTGTGGGCACGGCAGTTCCCCTGCCAAGTCGAGCAAAATAAAGGCACGGCCGAACCATCCTTTTTCCAAAGCCATTCAGGCAATTTTCGACCCCCTCTAATTCTGTTATCGATAAAGCTAGAAGGCTGAAATTTCTGTGACAAAGAGGCCATAACACAAGAAAGATCCCAATATCATTGAATTTCACTATATACTTTAAGGGAACGTACCCATACTACGTGACCATTTTTTTTATAATTTTCACCCCCTCCCCCCTCTCGGTGACCAACCGTAGTATATGCCAAGATCCCCCCCCTTCCCCTCTGGTTGTCACGAAGTAATTCTTAATATTGTTTTTTTGTAAACAGAAAGTAAAAAATATCATAATTTGGCGCATATTTGTAATTATTAAAACGGCGGTTGCCGCGTAACGCCTGAAGGTGCGTGCAAACCATAATTAAAAAGTGAAAAAAAAAAATTGCGCGAGATTTCCCTAGAGCATAATTATAATAATTATTGATTACGTGACGTAAACCTAAACCCCCCCCCCCTCCCCCTTGTGACCAAGAGTAGTATTTTGACGACCCCCCTCCCCCCCCTAACGGGTCACGTAGTATGGGTACGTTCCCTAAGAACTATTGCAAGTCAAAATTCCTTAATTTTGTCACTGACTCACTGATTACGATCATCGTATATCCAAAATACTTCTAGCAGTCCCACAAGCTCCAAATTTTGAAAACTTCTAACTTCTAGGGTTAACTCTTAGACTATAAACAAAACCCATAAACAGCTTGCTGGGAAAATACAAGCGGCATGTAAGCAGCTCCAAGTTTGGTTTTCATCAAATGGTTTGCTCTTAAATGTCGCGAAATCCAACAACAACAACACCAACAACAACAACAAAATGTTTTTTTCTGGTCGTAAGATTGCAGTACCTTCGTGTATTGTAAACAGTCCAATGCCATTGTGTACTGAGAGCAGATTCTTAGGTTTTATAGTTGATTCAACCCTTAGCTGGAAGTGCCACATTAATCTTCGCTCTCAAAAAACTACAGCCCCTTCTATCGCGAAAAGCACTGAAAGACGTATACTTCTCCCACTTTCACTCCCTATTATCCTATGGAACATTGATTTGGGGAAATTCTACAAACGCAAAGCGAGCCTTGATACTCCAAAAGCGTGCGATTCGAACAGTGGCCGGAGTCCATATCCGACATCCATGTAGAAAACTGTATAAACAAAATGGCATTATGACGCACTACTCACTTTACTTATTTCAAGTACTGATGTTTGTACGCAATAATTTACCAATGTGCAAACGTATCAAGGTTACGAACATAATAATAATAATAAATATTCTTTATTGTACACCACATGATAAAAGAAAAGTATACAGTGATACAGTGATAAAAGCTAGGTAACAACAGGCAAACAAACAAATCCGATCTACGGGGAGACTAAGTACAGTGCCGCGTCACAAGGCACTTTCACTCAAAAATCCGAGGGTAATTGGACCAACTTTTTATGAGTGTCTACCTACAGAGTAGCGAACTGAACAATCTGACGAAGCATTTGAACGCCAATTGAGAGACTTTTTATTCTGTAAATGAATATATGACTTTGACATCCAATATTACAAACTGACTTTGTATATATCTTTTAAAATTGTATTTATTATTGTTATATCTCTAATTGACATGTGTGTATTTTTTAATCTGATATTGTATTTCATTATTTATTCTTAGTTTTTATAGTTTTGTGACATTTAAATGTAATTAAGTAATCAATCAATAAAATATGTTTATTTTCACTACTTTGACGATCATAATATAAATTTGTATAGATTAGGCTAAGACCATTTTGTACTATAATTTATTATTATGAAATAAATAAATCTAATCTAATCTATAAAGCCACTGAAAATTAAAACATACCGCAATATCCCGGGTTCTCTAGTTTTACTAACCGCACAGTTAACATTGTAATCGCATTATACGCAGAAACAAAGTTATTTTTTCTGTTTCTTTTTATTATAAAAATATAAACATCTAATATTCAAAAGATCACAATGACATGTTGTTAGTAAACTCCGGCACACCGGCTTGGTTTTACATTAGACCTCATTACTTTTTGAAGTAGGAGAACTGCGTTGCGAGGCTGGCATTATTGTACGTGTAATGTTTTTGATGGGATACAATTTATTGCTTTAGAAATTTACGTGTACTATCTTCTCTCTAGTGATTACTTGCCGAGTACTACCCAGCTAGGTAGATGTGTACCAGACCAGTAATTTGTCCTAGGGTGTGCCCTTAGGAAAAATTACTGGCCTAGTGGCTTAGTGTCACAACACTAAAATGCTCAAACTTGGTTGAGGCATATAGCATGCGTACCTTGAGACCGGTAGGGCGTTACTCGCGTATACTCTGATGCTTCAATTAAATACTAAATTGTTTAATTAATAATACGCCATCAAAATATTTATTAAAATTATAATGATACGAGTTAAGTACAAATATGAAATAAGACAATTATATAATTGAAGTAACTTACTCCACTTTTTTCACTATGACGCAAGCATAGCTGAGTCGTAGCCGCGCATGTTAAAACTGGACTCAATAGCTGAAGCGCGACGACATATTACTGCGTGCTCACTCGCTTTAAAAGGCTAAACAAATTTTTCATTTCGAGATTTGACGTATTGTATGTGGAATATTTTTTGGAAATTTCGGTTGTGGCTGTTGAATTGACTACCTTACGTGAATAAAAAATTAAACCAGGCTGAGGAATTTTCCATAAAGTTTATGAAATGTACTGTAATAACAATTTTATTTTTAGAAAATTTTTTTGGATATTCGTAAATATTATGCTAAAATAAGATTAACGTAACACCCACTGTTACAAACCTGACTGAGAAAATTTCCAAACAAAATGACGAGTGTTATCAATTACTTTTGAATAAAAGTGACAGATTTATTTGAATTTTTTTTTTAACTTTTGACAGTATCTGTAAGTAATCAAAATAATTTGTTTAGTGAAAAAAATATACCCTGAGAAAAATTCCAGTACAAAGTATTAAGCTTTTTGTACATTTTTGTAAAAATACCAAAACTGACATACTTTTTTTTTTGAAAAATAGTGTTTTGTGTTTGTTATGACCTATACTACATCTTAGCAAAAGAATAATCGACTGAGGAATTAATGCGAGGTCTCCATACAACGACCCGGTAGATTTCCCACACTACTGGTTGTGTAAAAGAAAAATATAAATATTGGGTTAAATAAAAAAAAGTAGTTTAACAGTTTTTGGTTCAAAATCATGGATGAATAAAAAAATCAAGATTGTGAATGCAATGAACAGAAATTGGCTTTTCATATGGATACATAGCTGACACCGAGACGAACAAATATAACCTGAAAGTTTTTATTTTTTCCGTAATTGATCAGACTTATCTTCATTTAACGATGTCGGTGCAAAACTGAGTCAGTACCAAATATTATCTAATAGAGAAAATGTTTATTTTTATCTACAATAACATAATAGGTCAGTAAGTTTATTAGCGTTGTTACCAATTAATAATAAAATAGTAACTTAATAACTAGCCTCTTCTGAAATAATGAAAGAAGCATGTCAAAGTGATGCACATTGGTTCAGTTATGCAACTAACTGTATTTATCTCAACTTATTGCCTTGTTACGTAGTAAAGTCATTAAGTATATAAGTACGGTCTCGGAATTCAATTGTTGATTTCGGGTTCAATCTACATAGGCCATTTCATAGAGAAACAAAAAAAATGGCTTGATCCGTAAATGGACTGTTTTTCAGATTTTACTTCATACTGTTTGGTCGAGAACAATCCCCGCCGCGATGGAAAAACTGCATATCTCAAGTAAATTCAAACATGGGCATGGCTCTTGGATCTATGTTCGTCAGGAAACACTTCGATGAAACCAGTAAAAATGATACGCTGACTATGACAAGAGAAATACAACAGTCTTTCAGAGAATTACTACATAAGATAGACTGGATAGATGATGCAACTAAACACTTGGCTGCGCAAAAAGTAGACGCTATGACGTTAAGGATAGGATATCCTGATTTTATTCTGAATAAAAAAGAGTTGGACCACAGATATAAAGATGTGAAAATCCATCCTGATAAGTATTTTGAGAATACTCTGAATATCTTGCAACATTTGACTCAAATGGAACAATCTCGGTAAGCGGTTCATAATTATAGCATTATCTGTAGGCGAGAACTTTGTTCACTATTTTATTTGTGAAAACTATTTTGACTGGTTTCTTTGTTCAAACTTTGGATTCTTGGCTAATAAACTTCGGGCCAGTAGCACCAACAACAATCGACGGACTGATGAGTTTGTCAGCAGATGAGAACTATGGTACTGTTTCCCATTCGTATCGTGCCCACCTTCATTTTTTTCTTTTTATATGGTGACCAACGGTATGCTGCAATCGGTTGGAAACCCACTAAGATCACTATTGCTTCTTGTAAGCATTATTATTTTATAAATACTCTACTATTAATATTTTATAAATAATCGTTTCCGCCATTTTGTAATATTTTTTAATGGCGAGTATACAGCTACGGCCGTAATTCGGATCTTGAAGTTATTGGCATAAAATATGATTAATTCCTATTTAAACCTATATATAGGTTAATTAATTATAGTGAAAATACTGGTAAACTACTAGTTTATTTTATAATCCCAGCAATATCTCCACCATTGTCTGTCTCGTCATTGTCTGTCATGTCTGACTCGTTCGTTATTTAATTTTTTCACATACTTACTTCCGAAAAACCCAACTTCTAAAATTATTCATTGTGCTGTCACGAACCCGGATTGTTGAGCCACTTTCCATTGTTCGTAATTTAGCCGTGTAATAAATGACCGATGTAACTTGACAGTTGACAGCTAGTCGGTAACATCGGTCATTCACAACACGGCTAAATTACTACTAGTTATGTAGGGTTTGCATGACGGATCTGAAATGTATGGGAAGATCCGTGAATCCGGATCCAGATTTGGATAATTTCATACGTTTTGGATCCGGATTGCAAACCCTAACTGTACGTGTAGCATTTTTAGGCTTCCGTACCTCGAAAGGAAAAAACGGAACCCTTATAGGATCACTTTGTTGTCCGTCCGTCCGTCCGTCCGTCCGTCTGTCAAGACCCTTTTTCTCAGGAACGCGTGGGGGCATCAAGCTTAAATTTATATTAAATACTCAGGTTTACTGTTCCTTGGAGCTGTGAAAAAAATCAAACTTCTAAGCCAAAGCAATCAAAAGATACAGCCTTTCGAAACTCGCAAGGGAATCAAAACCTACAGGGTACTTCCCGTGAACTCAGAATCTTTAGCACAGATAAAGGCAAATATAATAAAAATATTTTTATTAATTTTAAAGTTACGCCTTTACTCATGAACGCGTAGAGGAATTAAATTGAAATTCATATCAAATAATCATTAGTGGTAGCCGTACAAGCCCAATTTCAAAGAAACACCGCAAATCGATGTACAGTTTAGCCGTTTGGCACACGCATACTAAGAAGTCAAAACACATTTTTTGACCCGCAGTTCTTAAAAAAAATTCCCTTAGGAGGGGAGTGCCGAGACATTTTTTTATTTGTATGAAAAAAAACAATTTTTTTTTCAGAAACCTATCGTGTGAGGTATCTTATGAAAGGGCATTTTGAGGCGATTCTAAAAACATACCACATCATTATCATTACATTTCAGCCATGTTTTTTAATTAACACAAAAATAATTAGGATAGATAGATACGATATGGCTGATTTATTTTTGTACAATATACCACAAATGATACGTGATATCCTCATATCTAACCTCAAGAAAGCAATTTTGAAAATAATTTCATTAGGTATTTTTTTTTTCAATATTACAAAGTGGCACAGTTCTACTTCAATACCTATTTTACGAGACGTATAAAACTGTACTGCAGACACGGTACATATTAATCATAAAATGATACGTAGTATCCATATATCCAACGGAAAATACCTCTTTAACCATTTAACTGCGTCTTTTCATCAGTTGGTATAGTTTTTGTGGTAGATACTGACTTAAAAAGTGGCTGAAAGTTGAATTAAAGATTTTTATTCCTGTTGTTTACATACTATTAATCTTGCTTTTTACATTTTTTAAATATATTTTTCTTTTTTTATATTTCTTCCTCTCCGTCTTCTATATACGTTTTGCTGCAAACAAAAAAGCGGGTTGTATAAATGAATTCACTTATTTACGTAAAAGGCGTAAATTGAGAAAATAATAGCGCACTTCGCGTTATGGCAATCACCGTGGTAAATTCTGCAGGCTGGGGTACAAGGGAGGTTATTTTGTTTTGCATGAGCATCGGTTGGTTTTGCATCCAATTGTGCATCCGCAGCTATCTAGCTCCTTAATTGCATGCCACATACAGTCTAATTCAGTCCAATTAGTCTCTAATGAAAGGTCAGATCTTCTCTTTCACCCCCACTGTTCTGGAGATGGTCGGGTTGCTACGTGACTTTCTAGTGCACGCCACAATATTTCTCCAGCCTGATATTTTGCTCTTTTTATATGCTGAAGGAGGGCAGCGGCAGTAAGAGGTATTAAAGAGAGGGTCTTATCACCGGTGACAAACATTTGGCCATAACTGCGGGCAGCTAACTAAACTAAATGCAGCTCGCGATCGGAACTCAGATCTTGAGGGACGGGCGGGGAGACAAAGAATTTATCGTTATTGTTATTATCACTTAGATAACACTAATAATAAACAGAACAGCACAGTTCAATACAATTCTAGTAGAACTGTGTCACTTTGTAATATTGAAAAATTATATACATATTTTTTTTTTTAAATACCACTTAAATGAAATTATTTTCAAAATTGCTTTCTTGGGGTTAGATATCAAGATATAACGTATCATTTGTAATAAACTGTACTAAAAAAAGTTGCGTATATCGTATCTGAAGGGGTCTTAGAACCTTGATATTTTGTGTCAAAAACTAAACAAACTATACCAGCTAGGGAATGCAAACCGGTAAATAATAGCATAGAAATTACCGGTTAACCGGTAAATTACCGGTAATTCTCATGCAAAATATTAACCGGTTGCATTCCCTAATACCAGCTGAGGAAAAGGCGCAGTTAAAGGGTTAAAGTGGTATTTCCCGTTAGATATATGGATACTACGTATCATTTTTAGATTAATATGTACTGTATCTGTACTACAGTTCCATAAGTCACACCAAATAGGTATTGAAGAAGAACTGTGTCACTTTGTAATATTGAAAAATTAAAAAAAAAACTTAATGAAATTATTTTCAAAATTGCTTTTTTGAGGTTAGATATAAGGATATTACGTATCATTTGTGGTATATTGTATTTTTTTTTTAATCAGCCATATCGTGTCTGGAAGAGCCCAAACTTGGTATGTATCGAAAATTATTTTTGAGTTAATTAAAAAAAAATGGCTGAAATGTAATGATGTGGTATATTTTTGAATCGCCTCAAAATTCCCTTTCATAAGATACCACACACGATAGCAAAATAAAATGGGATATCATTGGCCTATCAGAAGTCAAAAAAACAGGAAGAGGAATATTGGAATACGATTCTATTATTTTTATTTACTACGGAAAAATAAATGAGAAAAATGGAGTAAGTTTCCTCATTAAAAAATAATTAAACTTAATATAATTGACATTATATCAATTTCTGATAGAGTCATACGCTTAGACATAAAACTCGGCAATACAGCAACAACTATCATTCAATGTTACGCACCAACTGGAAGCTATAGTAAAGAAGCCAAAAATTACTTCTATCAAGATATCCGACAAGCATTAGAAAACTCAAAAAAAGACTTGATTTTAATGGGTGATTTTAATTCAAAAATTGGCCAAACGTCTAGTGAAGACAAAAAGACTATGGGGCCATGGAGCTTCGGAGAAAGAAATGATAGAGGAGAGGAACTGTTACACTTCTGTCTTGAAAACCAACTCTACGTAATGAACACATTTTTTAAGAAAAACAACAAACAGAGATGGACCTGGGCCTCGCCAGACGGAAAAACCAAAAATGAAATTGATTTCATTTTAGCAACAAAAAGTAAGAAAGTCACGAATGTAGAAGTACTAAACACAAGTTTTCCTTCCGATCACAGACTAGTAAGAGCCACGTTATACATAGATAAAATGAAAAACTCAAGAACCCATATAAACACCTATACGAGGAATAAATTCAATTCTATAGAGCAAGAATCGCTTCAAACAATCTTTACACAATTACAACAACATCATGAATATCATGATCACCTCGAAATACAATCAAGCTACGATAACTTAGTTCAAAACATTAAAATATCCCTGAGCAAACTCCCCAAGAAAGATAATAAAAAGCCCGAGACACTCACACCCTATCTAGAAAACTTAATCGAGGAAAGAAAAACTCTAAAATGTAAGAAAAATAAATCAAGGCAAGATAAGAATAAATTAACCGCTCTATATCGACTCATAAAAAAACAAATAAAACGAAACACGAAGGAACATAGATATAAAGTCATAGAAGAAGAGCTGGAAAAAAGATCATCTATAAAGAGAGCTAAAAAGAAATTAGACAACCAAAAGTTGGATTACGAACAAAACACGAGATGTACAAAAAACAAACAGGCAGGAAATAGTAACGATTGCTTCGGATTTTTACAAGAGTCTCTACAAAAAACCAGAACAAACAACTGATGCTTTGTCTCTACCACCCGCACCCGTAACTGTAAAAGACACTATTCCACCACTGCTCGAAAGTGAAATACGAAGCGCTATACTTCGTTTGAAAAATATGAAATCACCAGGAAGCGATGGAATATCGAACGACACCCTAAAAGCCATTATAAAACCCCTGACGCCAGTCTTGACACGAATATTTAACGACATACTTCTGAAAGAAACAATACCAAAGGACTGGGAGACTTCTATAATTACCTTACTATATAAAAAAGGAGATCCTACTGACATTGAAGATTATCGCCCCATAAGTCTACTGCAAAGCATCTATAAGTTATTCACAAGCATTATTTTAAAAAGGATTTCAAAAAACATAGATTTCAACCAGCCCCATGAACAAGCAGGCTTTAGACATGGCTATTCTACGATAGATCACATTTTCACACTTAGGCAGATAATTGAAAAACATAGAGAGTGGGAAAAAAACTCTACATAGCGTTCATAGACTACTCGAAAGCCTTTGACTCTATATTTCACGGCGCATTATGGCAGGCACTAAATGAACAAGGTGTAGAAGAGAAATATATTAATATTCTAAGAGTTATTTACGAGAACAGTCAAGGCGTAGTTAAGTTAGAACGAAAAGGAAATACTTTTAAAATGGGAAGGGGTGTCAAAATATTAGTTTTTCAATTAAATGAGACATTTTCCCGATTTATAATTTTTGATTTTGGCAGTACTGCTGAACTGAATTATAAGTTAAGATGCTCATTCGACGCAGAATTTAACCATCTTTAATATTCATATACGTGATATTTTCCGTCGGCGTACCGTTTTCGAGCTAGAAGCCAAAAACTGACAAAGAGCAATAATTTCGCTAAAAAGTTATGCACACCTCCTGGGATTGGGCAAACTCAGATCACATGCATTTAGGACCACGTGAAGGTATTAAAACGATTCCCGGCCTGCTGGGAATTAATTCTTCAAAAAAATCTAATTTTCTTAGCCTATTATAAGTCTACTAGAGTCCAATTTTCTAAAGACGTACGTCTTTAGAAAATTGGACTGGCAAGGTATGGGCGTTCGTATCAATGGAAAATACCTAAATCATTTACGTTTCGCTGATGATATAGTACTAATCGCTGAAAACCACAAAGACTTAGAATTCATGGTAAACACGCTAGACGAGGAAAGCAAAAAATGTGGATTAAAAATGAACTCGAAAAAAACTTTTGCCATGACCAATAGTGAGAAATTACCTATAACTATCAATTCGGGAACCCTGGACTACGTGGACGATTATCTATACCTCGGGTAGAATACATATATCCTTCGAGAACGGAACATCCTACGAAATCGAACGACGCATTAAATCAGCCTGGGCTAAGTACTGGTCAATCAAACCTTTCTATTAAACTCAAAAAGAAAGCAATGGATACGGTGGTGCTTCCTTCACTACTTTACGGATGCCAGACCTGGTATTTTACAAAAGAAATAATACACAAGATCCAAGTATTTCAAAGATCAGCAGAGAGAAGCATGTTAGGACTAAGACTAAAAGATCGAAAAAGAAATAAAGAAATTAGAAGGCAAACGAAATTAATAGACGCGGCAGAGCTAGCGTGCAAACTAAAATGGCGCTGGGCCGGACATGTGGCGAGGGCAACCGATGGGCGATGGAGCGAGAGAGTGCATCTCTGGCGCCCGCGCGAGGACACCCGCCCCGCGCACCGGCCGCGACGCCGTTGGAGTGACGACATCGTCGAGGTTGCAGGCGGAACATGGACGAGGAAAGCAAAAGATCGCAAAGTTTGGAAACAAATGGAGGAGGCCTTTGCCTACCAATGGGCATCTAGCGAACAATAATAAGAATAAACAACAAAAAAAAAAGATAGGTTTAAAATAAAAATGCATGTTTTTTTTCTTTCTAGGGTTCCGTACCTCGAAAGGAAAAAACGGAACCCTTATAGGATCACTTTGTTGTCCGTCTGTCTGTCTGTCTGTCAAGACCATTTTTCTCAGGAACGCGTGGAGGTATCAAGCTGAAATTTATATCAAATACTCAGGTCTATTGTCCCTTGGAACTGTGAAAAAATCAAACTTAAAAGCCAACGCAATCAAAAGATAAGTCGTTTAATGCTGCAAATTTTAGTTTTACGGCACTTGCAAAACCTACGGGGTACTTCCCGTGAACTCAGAAACTTGAAATTTGGCACGAAGAAACGTCATATAGCATAGACAATGGAAAAATTACAAAAAGTAGACATTTTTAGTAAAATCATACAAAAAAAAATATTTTTATTTTTAAACTTACTACCTTTTTCCTCGTAAATGCGTGGAGGTATTAAATTGAAATTCATGTCATATACTAAGGGCTTATAGGACCTTTCAGATGTAGCAAAACCAAACTTTTATGTCAACGCAATCAAAAAAAGTAGCAATTTAAGTCGCATATTTTGAAACTGAGTACTCGCAAGAAACTCAATACCTAAAGGGTACTTCCCGTAAACTC